>VXAL01013555.1:500089-661621 GCA_013399475.1 Chauna torquata | reverse complement strand
GACCATATTGTTCATTTAGTTTCATTCCTCTTGCAATATAGGCCAAAGAAATTGATTCTTCCAAGAAGCCTGGTATTCTAAGTTCTGTGAGAACGTATCTCTCAGAAATGCATCCAGTCTTAATTACAGACCTCAAGTGATGAATGCTAACTGTTAGTTAACAGTTTGAAAAGAAACCTAAAAAAGCAAAGTGACCCAGGAGAACTGGTTTATTGATTATAACTATCACACTGTGTAATCTGTCATAAGAGAAGTACAAAAACAATACAAAGTCTTATATTACCCATGTTGTGGCAACAGTCTGCTTCTGGTTGTTTTAGCACTATGAAGATGGAGAACTCTTAAACCGTCTTTAAACATTGCCTGTGCTTCTTCTAAGACAGTAAACAGACAGGGAGGTAACCAATGATGGGATACATAGGAATGGCAACAAAGCTGCACCAGGGGGCGTTCAGATTAGATATTAGAAAAAATTTCTTTACCATGAGAGTGGTCAAACATGGGAAGAGGCTTCCTAGAGAGGTGGCTGATGCCCCATTCCTGTCAGTGTTCAAGAGTCATTTGGATAATGTCCTTAATAGGCTTTAGCTTTTGGTTAGTCCTGAAGTTGTCAGGCAGTTGGACTTGATGATCTTTGTAGGTTCCTTCCAACTGAATTATTCTATTCTATTCTATTCTGTTCTATTCTATTCTATTCTATTCTGTTCTATTCTGTTCTGTTCTATGTTACCACAGGTTTTGTACATTTTCTTTTATCTCCTCCTTTATTCATGCTCAGATGCCAGCAAACCGGAAGGCTCTTCTCATATCTTTTCTTTGTCATTGTCTCACTTTTCTCTTCTGTTTCTCTTCTGACTATAACTTCCGTTTGTGATTTTCGTATTCTAATATGACCTACAGTTAGTGACAAAGATTTCACTTCTCTGACAGACCAACTATTTGATAGATTGCAATGCTTGCAGAAGCCAAAGACATCTGTTGTTCTTTCAGCCCTAATACAGAACTGCTTGCTAAATAGTGGTACAAGTATACATAACACATTTTTGTATATTCTCATCGATAGTTCTTCCTGTCACACCAAAAACATTTCAATGGTAACCTGGACACATGCTTAGGTTTTGGGGAATTTGTCTTGGTAACTGAATGTTTTGACTTAAACATAAATCACAAACTTATTTCTTGCTAGAATAAGCAGTAAATAAGCAAACTAGAAAAGATTTTGCAATGCATACAGCTTTAAAAAAAGTCAAAAAAAATTTTTGTTTTCTCTGAAGAGGCTTTGCATCATTGCTTCAAGCAGAGCTTGGAGCTCTGATGGTGCTGCCGCAAAAAGCCTGACCAAAATAGAGAGCAACAACTAATCCATATTCAGAATGGTGTTGTCAGCACCCTTCCAGAAATAGGCAGCCCATGCTCGTTGAAGGGTATAGTACAAGCTTTTAGGGGGAATCATGGCATAACACATCCAGAGAGACTTTCCACTGGTTTGACCGGTCTCCAGCAGTGAAACCTGTCTCCCTTTGACTCTCGAAAGTGTGGCAATGAAAGACAGTAGGACAGGTGGGCAATCTAGTTTAAGATGCTCTGCAGCACAGCAGATGAACAAAGCACCTTCTCTACACAGCTGCAAATGCAGCTGGCATCTCATGTGCTGTTCAGAGCACATCACTGGAAGGATATTGAAAAGCTGGAGGGAGTTCAGAGAGGAGGCACAATTATTATTAGGTAGCAGGAAGGCTTGATTGATATGGAAAGATTAAAAGAGCAAGCTATGTACATCTTGGCAAAGCAACAACTAAGAGGAGATATGATAATCACCTCAAAATAAATTCAAGGAAAATCCCAAGAGGGGAAGACTTTGTGCAGGCTTAGTACAATGGGGCACTGCATAATAGGATGAAGTTTAGAGAAGGCAAACTTCTGAAGTTTGAATGTTAAGAAAAATTTCTTCCTTTCTAGTAAGATGTGGAGGAATACCCCTGGGGAAGCATTGCTCCAGGACTGCTTCAACTACACTGGTCCCATTACAAGAAAAGAGTTAAGGAACCTTTCTGCACTGATCAGAAGATGGATCAGATTCCTGAGGTCAGATGGTCTCTCTCTAAAGCCAGAGATCACGCGCTGCTCTGTATTTGCTGAATTCTCCCTAAAGAGCATGCTGCTGTTGTTTTGTGAGGGAGGTATCATCTTGTCTTTAAAGCTGTTGTGTGTGTGTCATTCAGTGAGATTATCACTGTATGCACCAGCCTGTTAATTGTTTCAGTGAGAGGCTGTATTCCAACAGAAGTACCATCTGCAGGATGCATTCAGCAGGTTTTCTTTATTAAAGAGTTGAGATACATGGACATGTAACAAGGAACAAAGGAAGCAGAGGTGGCATTGCCCAGTGTGTTACAGTGAAACTATTGAATTACTTGCAGAAGGGCGCAAGTGAAGGCCTTGAGTGAAATATTGCAGCAAGAAATTTTGAAAAGCATATGCTGGTGTCACAGCCATCATCAGCATTGAATTAGCCATGCAGAGTACACTACGGTTTACCAAAGGTGTTGATGTGCCTGTAGGTGCCAGGAAGGATGTTTGGTTTGTTTTATTTTGTTTTCCTTCATGCAGTACAGTGCAGACCTTGCTGCATACAGGATTGTAAGCTTTCATCCATAGTATCAGTTGCTGACCTCTGCAGAAGGAGAAGAATTTGCAGAGCAGGAAATGGCCTTTCAATAGAGTAATCTAAGATACATTAAATAAGACATTACTCACTTGGTCATATGTCCGTTTCCATAGGTGAAATGGCAATAACAAGGAAGATTCTAAGCTGCTCTGCAGTAACTTTCCTAATTAGACTTTTACCCCATGACATACATGAGGTAATTTACTTAAGAGTGGGCTTACAGAGGAATGGAGGAGTCTGTAGCCAGCTCTGCTAGATCCTGGCACAGCTGAACTCAGCAACCCTCTGTGATTAAGCTTTGTCAGATTACCTCACTTTTATTCAGGGATGAACACGGAGGCAACCAGTTATGTCAGCAACACCTTTTCAAGTGCCCATAACCCAACTAAATACCGTAAGTTCCTGGAGGAGCCAGACATTTCCATTCTTTTTTTTTTTTTCTTTTCCTCCTTTATTCACCTAAATATTGACTCCCTGTTTGTATTCCTTCACCTTCCCTGGGCCTGCAGAGTAGCTGTAGTGTTAGCAGTTATTTATGGGAGAGCTGCCGATACATGTGACAACAAATAGTGCTAATGGTGATGTCTGTTAGCCTGTAAAACAGCTCCCCCAAGTAAACTGGTGGAATTCTCATCACTCGAATGTTTTAAAACCAGCCTGGACAAAGCATTGTAAAATATTCTGCAGGGAACAATCTCGGTGTGGCAGCAAGATTAAGTAATGGATTGCTCTCTCCTTCTCATTGCTCAGCCTGGCAAAAAGTAGTGTGTGAGTATTCAGGGTACTCCAGGGATGTGCTGGTTTGTCTTGTCCCTCCAGGGTCTCTAATGGCAGTGCTCCTATGAAAACACTTGGTTAGATTTGTCTTTCTCTGGGGAGAAGTAGGAAGAAGGAAAAGGGAATGAGAAAGAGTGACAGCACGGTATGTTGCATACATGGCCCTGATCACATCACTGTCTTGAGGACATTCTCCTTCACTGCTCTTGTGCTAGTTATCACCCTCACATTGCAAAGCCTTCCACTTACTAAAACCTGTCTTGGTTCTGATCAGTCCCACATCCACAAAACAGTTCTGACAATACTGCACTTCTCTCTTTTTTTAGTTTCACTTCCTTTGTTGTTGTTGGAGATACTGGCAAGTCAGTGGTTGCCTACCAAGAAAAGGTGGTGTGCTCAACCCCAGTAAACCACCATGGCTTTTTTGTATAGCTTTGGCCAAAAGTACATACCATAAGGAGATTAACAGTTCATAGACTTAACCCACACTGTGAAGAACTTTCTTTGAACCATGGAGCAGAGAACAAAAGTTGTGGTGAGTAGTCTCTGCTAACCTGCCAGGGAATGATAGACTTGGTAACTTCTCCACTCCCTGTTATATTACACACCTTTAAATCCGGTTAAGATTAGCTGTACTTACAGGAGCAATCATCATAAACCTTATTTGGTTACACAGTGTCCTGTACTAAGGTAGCCTTGTGAGCCAAAAGGGAGGGTATCATTTTTACAGCTACTTCTGAATAGCTGGTACTTGAGCTTGAAATAGTTCTCCCCTCCAATTTTGCCTGAATGACTTCTTTTGAAAACATCCAGAGCAATGTAGGTTCTGCTGCTGCCTTCGCAATTCCATTCTGCATGTTATAGCAATATTCTGTACAAGGACTTTTCTTTTGGGCACTGTCTTGGAATCAGGTCCTTTTCCTGGCCCCCCTGCACACCCGTCTAAGTCCCTTTTAAGAGGCATGTGCCATTCCAGGCACCTTCTGTACATTCAACAGCCCTGCCTCAGTAAGTCCACGGAAGTGGTTATTCCTCTCTAGTTGACAATCTCAAGGCTGCATTTGGAGTACTACATCCAATTTGGGGCCAGAAAGATACAGACAAACTGGAGAGAGTCCAATGGAGGACCACCGACACGGCTGGGAGCCACTTAGGGAGAAGCTGAAGGACCTGTTTTTTTTTCAGCCTGGAGAAGTTAAGGCCGAAGGAATCTAACTGCTGTCTTCCACTACTAAAGATGATGTATAGCAAAAGTGCAAGAGGCAGAGGTCACAATTTGCAACAACAGAAATTTCACTTTAATATAAGGAAAACTTTTCACTCTAAGGGTGGTTAAACACTGGAACAGTGGCCCAGAGGGGTTGTGCAATCTGGGAGGTTTTCAAAGCTCAGGTGGATAAGGTCTCGAGCAACCTGATCTACTTTTGAAGTTGGCCCTGCTCTGAGTGGGAATTTGGACAAGGTAACTCAGAAGTATCTTTTCTGATCTAAATTACTCTGTTGTTGTTGTTGTTGTTGTTATTATTATTATTATTTTAAATGTGGCTAGCTATTTTGATGTTCAGGTAAAAGCTCTAAAGTTTGGGTCAGGCTCAGTAGCCACAATCACTGGGGAAATTCTGGCTTGCAGTCTCTTTTGGGCTTCAGTTCTTCAGTTGTTGCACCATCCTAAAAGCTCAATGCTTTTGTACTTCCCAAATACTTGGAAAGGAGGAATTAAATACAAATGCTTTCCACAGAAGTGAAATTCCAGGGAGGAACACCCCGCCCCCCCTTACATGCTTTAGAAAAGTTAAAACAGAATTTATTACTTTATTTTTTGGCTTGCCAACTTTCTGCCTGTCAGAAGGGCTCTTGTTGATTCCATTGCCTCCCTGAAGACAGAAAACAAAGTTGACAAACGCCTGCTAGGTGGGCAGCTCAAGAGCTGTCATTTGCATTTTCTCAGTGGAAAATAGGAATTTGTTGTCAAACTTGAAATTTCTCATGGCAAAATTTCAGTTACGCAAAAACTGTTTTTAGGCAGGACATTCCTTAGCTAGGTCTTAATAAGAAAATACCCTTTTTCCTTTTTTCCTATCTTATCTACATAACTCTAGAATGATTATAGCTGTGTTGTAAACTTAGCAGGCAATGTAACATAACAGATTTCCTGTTGCAGCCAGGACATCCAGGTTTTCCCTTAATAGTATTATTTAATAATAATGGTTAAAGTGTGCAATTAAACTGAAAGTAACCTACTGCTTATTTCAGCTGTGGCCAGAGTTTGCTCTGTGACTTAAGAAAAGCTATTTGAAATTATCATTTGCAAAATGAGGATAATGATACCCATTCCCACCCAGAAGCAGCAGTGACATTTTAGCCTGGAAAAGTCTGAGTCAGGTGCAGTGTGCGGCCCTGGCCATTTCTGCCCTCCTCCTTCTCCTGGCTTCATTTGATGGAAAACCATCACTCAGCTAGGGAAGGCAATGCAGATAGGAAAGTAAGGTCAACTGATGAGAAACTGTTTTGCTGATATTGCTGCTGCTGCCCACCAGCTTGTTGCCTGAGAGTCTTGCCCTTTACTCTGCTGGGTCGCTTGAATCCTGCTGAAAAAGTACTTCTTATCTCTTAGTCGCCATGAAGCCCAGCTGCTGTTTCCTTACATCCTGGACTCTGCTGTTTCATGCCTGATGTTGGTATAGCTGACAATCACTTTCCTGCCTGTTGGAAAATGGTTGAGGCAACAGTCTCTCTCCAGACATGAGGCTCCACCAGCAGAACTATCAATGACAATATTCCCCATGCTCTGAGATAGCTTGAGCTGGCCAAATCTTAAACAGTTTCCAGGAATCCACCTCAGTGATGGTCCGCTATAAACCCCAAAGAAGCTGTTGATGGTCAGTCATGGTCTTTAGAGCATGCCCTCGAAACTCAAGCTTGCTTCTTACCTTGCTAGCATTAAGCATGGAAATGCTTATATGCCAGTGCTCCCTGTGTTGGAGTGAGGTGGTTTGGGAGATAGGGGTTGGCATGCTCCTCTTTCAAAGCCATTCTGCAGAAACCCTGTACTCTGTACTTCCCTCTCCGAATCTGCTTCCTATGGGAGCAACGAACTAGCCAAAGGAAGGGAGTGGGTCCTGGCACAGCCTGCTTAGACCTACAGCAGTGTAAAAGGCTTTGCCTGGAAGATGTGCATAGCTGGCTGAATCACAGAGTTGCCTGATATTTCAGGGACAAAACTGAGCATCTAATTGAAATGCATTTGATGGCTGGAGTTCAGCCCCTATTAGGCAAGGATCCATGTTGTAAAGTGAACCAGCTTTGCACCTGTTTTGTCCCAGCTGGCATCTCGTGCCTGAGAAAGGCACACTGCTGTGGTAAAAGGTATTAGAATAATAATAATAAATCCTATCCATAGAAGGCTTTGATCAAAGAGCTTTCTCATTTCCTTTCTTTATCTTGTTTTCTTTTCTTTCTCTTTCTTTTCCTGTCCACTCCATTGTCTGATTATTCTAGACAACTGTGTCTGATGGCCTAGGGGAGTTGACTGTGGTCATAAAAGCACTCATGAGGCTGGCAGGTAGAAACATGTGAGTCTCACATACCCTGGTGTCGGCTTGTAGCAAAGGCAGCATCTAAGCTGATTAAGTACTGCATAGCTTTGGTCTGTGTGTCCTCAGTGCTCCAGCTTAAGTCCCTTACCACTGCTGACTTTGTTTCACCTCCTGGGGTTGATTCCAGACATTCACCCTGTTCCTGACAATCCTCATTCCCTGCTACCATCATGCCGCTCCCACCCCTCCAGCAGCCCCTGCATGGGACTTGGAAGACCCATGCTCAAATCCCTGCTCAACCATAAATTTCTTGTGCCATTACTTTTTTTTTTTTTTCAGCCACTGCCATCTGTGTGTCAGCTCGCCATCTGTACAGTGGGGGTGTAATCTGCTTGCTGCATCTTTCTGCAGGCACCTCTTAGGAGGAGGTATTACTGTGAGCTGTGCTCACCTGGCTCAGCCCAGAAGTAGCTCACACCGAGCACCTCATAGCAGGCTCCCATCTCTCTGTGCCCCTTCATGGAGAGTGACATTCAGACAAATATCCCCAGCTCTTGATGGCTTTATGGCATATGCGGGATAGTTAGTGTACAGCACAGGACAGCTTTTTTTTTTCCCTCCCCTTAGTGCAAAAGTGTCTCTCCCACCCCATCTCAAAACCATTCATCTCACCTTCCTTCACAAGCCTGCTCAGTGATCAAGGGAACTTTGTGTCACATTTCGCTGATGCCCAGTGGAAGCACCCAGACTGGGATCACTGAAGAGAAAAACCTCCATTTGTTCAAAAGGCAACCCTCCAAATCTCATCACAAGCAATCAGACAAGCTTGGCAGAAAAAGCCCTTCCTTTTGTGTTATAAACAGAAAGAAATAATATATGATCTAAGCTCCTAGCCATGCTTAAATCTGTTTATTCTGATGTTTCCTTCAGCGTGTCATCAACAAAAGACCTGTTAGTCAGAATATTTTTCTCTATCTTCCTGTCTGTCTATTTTTAATTACATCAGGATTAGGTGATTGCTGCTGTAGATTAGGTTTACCTGAAGAATATCCACTGTGATGCCTGTATTTTCATACCTCAGCATAACAACATTAAAGTCTTGAAATCCACTGCTCCAAAGGCAATGGATCCTGAAAAATAATAATGTCTGTAACAGCAGCTCATCTGCACCTAGACACCCTCTATCTGATGGTAATGTATTAACAAAAGCAATAAGATGACATCTTATGTATAACAAATGAATCTTGAATAGGAAACAGTCAATGTGTTTGAACTATTCCACTCAATATTGTGGAGTGAACTTATTTTTTTGTCTGATGCTTGAGCAGTTCCATATCACAACCTGAAGACTAAATTATCGACAGTTAAGAAAGTAATAATCTGGGTTTCTGGACTCCTTTAAACAAAACAAAGCAACAACAACAACAACATCTAGATCTGGTTTGTCTGTGAAGCTTACAAAGGCTGTGTCAGCAATGGAGTAAATCCACAAAAGTACTAAGATTCATAACAAACAAAGAGCTGACTATGACCTGTTTGGGACCAGCACAGCTGACATCTGAACATCTGCAGGAGTTCAGAGTGGTTGGTTTTTTTTTTTTTTGCTTGTTTGTTTTTTAAAAGGTGGTAGCATACTGTTTACTACAAAAATACTAAAACTAAAAGCTCTGGCATGGCTGATGTCCCATGATGACTACTGCTGACAGAAAAACACTGAGTCATGTTCTGCCACCCATTTGTTAGAAAGGTATAGCAAAACTGGACAGGACAGAGAGAAGAGTCATGAAACATAATTCAAGGACTAGGGGTGAAGAAAGAACAAGAGCCTGCTGCCTTTCAGGGAAAGACTTAAGGAGCTCAATCTGTTTTAGTTAATCAAAAATAAGATTGAGAAGTGGTGTGGCTACAGGGTATAATTACCCACATGGGGAGAAAATACTGGCTACAAAAGGGATCTTTAATCTAGCAGAAAGAGACATAACAAGAACTAATTACCTGAAGGTGAAGCCCAGCGAATCCAACATCGTAATGGGGCACAGCTTCTTAGGAGCACAGATGATTAATCACTGGAACAAAATACCTAGGGAAAGGGTAGTCAGGTTGAATGCCTTAACGTAAAAGCTGCTTTCAACATGAGATACCAGACTCCACGAGGAGTTTCCCCCATGAAAACCTACATCGTGTGTTGAACAAGCGATGAGATCAGTTTTGGACTCTTCTTTTATCTCACATCCATCTTCCCTCAGCACTTCTTCTGCACAAAGACCCTCAACCTCACACCAATAACACCACTTTCTCACATTCACTTTCCCACTTTTTCTGCAGCCTTTCTATGGCCAGCGCTGGGAAGAGGTCTTGGATGTCCAGCCTTCAGTTGTTCCTGATTGCCATCCTCTCCTTGGCCAGGACATCTACCCTTATTTTCCCCACACCACACTGTGATATCTCCCTACTTCACTCCTTACAGCCTGTTCTGTCTCATAGCATTCATCCCTGCAAAAGCTGTCTGTGCTAGCAAACAGCAGAAGGAACCAGGGCAGGGAGTGCCAGGACAAAATCTGTCACTATGTGCTTCCCACCTGTGGGCCACCCATGCTTCCCCCATGAGACCATTTGTCCTGGAATGGCAGGGACAGGCAGATCCAGAGAGGGCTTCCCAGGCAGAGTTCCCATACATATGCTATAATAATGGAAATACTTTCTCCACTGATCCTTTGCAACCTTATAATATTTGGCCTTAGGGAAGTGTCTGGTCTGCTTCCCCCATCCCACCCCAGCTACCCTGGTGCTCATGACTGCATCCAAACACCCACCAGTGCATGGACTGAGTGCTGGGTCCTAGGCAGAGTTCACCTGTTAAGCCAGAAGCACCTGAACAGTATATGAATGTCTGCCTTTTGCTGTG
The DNA here is from genome assembly GCA_013399475.1 of Chauna torquata. NCBI lineage: Eukaryota > Metazoa > Chordata > Aves > Anseriformes > Anhimidae > Chauna > Chauna torquata. Next base: position 651,735 of record VXAL01013555.1, on the reverse strand, counting down.
CTTTCTCCGTGCCCAGCAACACCTAAAGTATAGTGCGGTCTGACAGTACAGCACCCCAAGGCATGGGAGTCAGTCTCACCACCCCTCCCACTCTCTATTTACCAAAGTAGTTCTTCCCCTTTTATATCCAACCCACATACACTGCTTCTCTGTTAATATATCCACCGCCACAGCTTGAGCATGTTACCTGTAGAGTTCAAGCCAGGCTGGAGACAGAAGGTTTCAATGAATTGATACAGCTTTGTAATAAAATGCCCCGCCTCGTGGCATTTCAGGGCCAAACGCACTTTGAGGGTGGCTTCATTGATGAAGCCCTTTTGTTAAAGAATGGTGCAAAGCTCCAGAGTCCTGCCAGATTTCTCACTAAGCCTAGGCAACAAACTTGCATTAATTTCTAAAAATGCTTGTTTTTCATCTTCAGCTTGCAATGCAACTTTTTCTCTTCCTCCCAGAGGTGTGACATCGCTAACACAATATATGCGTTCATCAACATCAGAATGGATTATTAGAAGAAACCGTATCTGGACCTCAGTTTAAGGATGCCACTCAATTCCAGCTGGTACAAAATGTTGCCTTCCGTATGGCTGAAGCTGCAGAAAACATGCAAAGCTTCTGCTCTAGTCCCTTCCCTAGCTCACGGATAGCCTCTGACCTCAATTCAAAGTCTCATTTTTCAACAAAGCTGAAGGTTGAATCCCTGCTCCGTGAAAGACCAAATTTCACTCTGTGACCCCCAGTGACAGCTGGGCTCCTCTGAGCTGATGCCTCTGAGAACCGACAAAAAAACAGCTCTGATCAAAGGGAAGTCTCTGTGGAAATTATTCAAGTGGGGAGCAAGTGCACTCCCACTCTGGAGGCCTCTAAGGGATGTCACTAGGCTTGCCTTGGAGAGAACTTTACTGCCATCAGTGATCCCAACAATATAAAACCCTTTATTCTTTCTACCTCATTCCCCGCAGTCCCTCTCCCTCCAAACAGAACAGTCATCCATAAACAGTGCTTCCCCAAAAAGAAAACTGTCAGATGCTCCATGAAGTCTGTAAGGGATTTAGTGACTCTTTCTAATTTTATTTTTTTTGACGTGAAAAAGAGCATGGAGGCTACAGTAATGGATGCGGTATAAAACCCTACAAAGAAGCAGAAGAACTTGACCTTGAGTTTCTAGGTCAGCTGTCAAAGAAATAACCCTAATTTCTTGTGCTCTGGAAATGAGTGGTGAATACGGGAATTGCATAGATGAGGAGTGCAGCTGGTAGATGCAGATGAAGTCTAACCCATCCAAAACCAACTTTATTCTAACATCAAATATACTTCCAGAGCTTGCTCCAAAAGCACTGGCACTACACCTACACCATTTCCATCACTGCAGGAAGAGCTGTATAAGATGCTGCAACTGAAGAGCCTAGGTGCGAGCCTGGGTTTCTCCTGTGGCTTTCCTAACAGGAAGATGCCCTGAGCTCACCCCATTTTTTTTCCCCTCTAATGTTGGAAGGGGCTAGGGGGAGCCACGAAGGAGCAATAATTCAGTACATTCAATATATATGCATATGTGTGTATATTTATAAAAAGAGAGTGAAGAAACTGCAAAATCTATGAGCCAATTATAACTGGCTTTTTTCCCCTTCCACCCCCTCCATTTATAGTACAGTATGTGGCATAAGCACTGATTCCAAAATACTCATTGCAATAATTCCCTCTAGCGGAGAATGATTATTTACTACTTACATTCTCACTTCAGTGTTTTCCTTTTAGAAAATATCAAGCTGCAAACACAGGACTAGGCTTAAAGAAAGGTACCCCCATTCTGCTTAGAATAGCATTCCTAGAAGCGTTTACTGTCATGTAAAAGCTGTGAATTGCACTTGAAAATAGATTTTTTTTGCTGAAAAAATCTATTATTTATGGACCTTTTGTAGGTGGTATTTATCTCTTGACCCGAGTTACATGGCATGGAGTTAAGGCCACAAAACCAAACACACTATTACACAACCACTGAATGTTGGGTTCGGGGGCAAGATGAGGCTGTGGTTAAAGAAAACTGAGAGACACCAATAAAGAGCCATCTTGGTAACAGGTGTAACCTCACTTACAACATCAACAGCTGAATATTGGTGATAATCTACTGAAAGTTACTAGAAATCAAGCATCAGAAGGTATAAAATTACATTAGGTTCATGCTTGCAGCTGCATTCAGGATACCACACTGATGTTTCTGCCATGCTAACAACACTAGTCAATTAACAAATCTTCCAGGCCAGACTACCAACTGAAAAAAGAGATGCTAATCCAGTCTCTGAAGTGCTGCAGTGCGTGAAGCGTGGGCTCGCTCCATATGTTCTCTCCCTCCTTGCAGAGTAAACGTCAGTGCTGCTTTTGCATGTTTAATGACAGTTTTCTACAACCACTGAGCCTATGAAATATTAGAGGAGCTATGAGTGATTAAATTCAACTGGAGTGAGGGCAACACATCTCATCATTCTTCAAAGTTGGTGGAAAATGTGCACCAGCAAGAGGTGCAGGTAGCAAGTTCCCCAGCACCGAACAAAGCTGCCACTCTGCACAAAGCTTGCCCCAAAGGGGCAGCCCAGCAAGTGCTTGTGCCTGAGCCCCGCCAGTCCACCATCCCAGGCCTTAATGCTTACTGGCAACCCTTGCACTCTCACCCTGAGTTCTCTATAATGGGATTAAGTAATTTATAGAGCAAATAAATAACAGGAGGCTATGAATCACGAGGCTATTATTCCTTCAAGGGTTCCTGTTCTAATTCAGAGCAGAAACCTTCTAATGATGCCATCAGCTGCAAAAAAAAAAGGAAGCTTGAGTCATCATAGCTCCTGGATGTGTATGTGTGCAATACATAATTGCCTCTTTGTTTAGATAAGCTGGCTTTGTTACCCATGAGCCCTCTGACTGCCTCTAATAGGGAGGAATTGGTTTGATACTTTCCCCCAGTGCAAGTTGAGAGTGCACATGCTATGATGCACACACCCTTTTGCTTCCACTTAAGAGCTGAGAGATAGATCACAAACAGTCATTTGCAAATCATGAAAAACGTACCGTATTTCTGTTCAGCACGATCATACCATGTACCTACCTATTCCACGTGCACAGACCCCTTTCTATGCCCTCCCTCCCTTCCTAGGAGCTGTTATGTGAGTCAGTGATGGGACTGTATGCACAGGGCTCTTGATTCTCAGCTCTGCCATGTGGCTCTGGTGTCCCTAAAGGCGAGAACCAGGAGAAGACATAGCAGCAGCACCAAACACTTGGGCTGCTGTCCTCAGACTGGTATCGAGAACACGTACTAAGGGCCCACGAACATTATGGCTTGTGGGGAGAGGGGGTCAATATGCAGAGCAGCCTGAATACAGCACTGAGACATATTTGGAGCGTTCTCTTCCTAGTGGAAAACCTGAATTTTCTTCCCTGCCCAGTAAAGAGAGATTCATACCTACCCTTCCCAGCACTCATTTGAGTTGGTTAACAATTTGTCCATAATTTAGGCTTTCCCAGCCCATATGCAAAATGGACCATGAGGCAGACAGGAATGGTTAATCACCAGGTCAAACAGCAAGATGGACTGTTGCTCTCTACTCCAGTGATTACAGCATTTGTCTGAGAAGAGAGAATATCTGGTTTGGCATTTTACCCTAAACAGTTGTTGAAACATTAGGTAATGGTTCCCTGAGGCAGAGCTTATTAGCTTGCCTCAAATGACTCAAATGCCTTCAGACGGGAGCTTGCATCTCAATGCACTGCTGCGTTACGGAGATACCCAGACGGCAAACGGCTGGCTCGGGCACCTCTGTCCCACTTAGGCAAGTCCACAGCTGCCACAGGAAGTGTCATACAACAGCAGAGGACAGAGCATGCATGGAAACCATACCCGTCTTTCTTTTGTTTGGATTGCCCAAGTGAGTGGCAGTGCTCCAACAGCCCCTGTGATGGGTGCTTCTACAGCTCTTTGTAAGAAGCAGGTACTAATGCCACTCACAAGCTCTTCAGCTTTGCTCTGTTAAGCAGATCCTTGCTCACTACCTACCCTTCAATGCTTGTTCCTAACGTATTCTCATCTCCACCTCCTTTTGCAGATACCTGCAAGAGTTGCTCAGAGACTATAAGGCAATGCCCCATAAAATGAGTTCCCCAGCCTTTTTCCTGCAGTAGGCAGCCTCCTTATCACATTTAATAGCTGTGGGATTGAACGCCTTTGTTAGTGTTTTAACCAGGCTTGCCAAAAGCTCACTGTTCCAGCTGCAGAGTAGGAATTGCAAATGTTCATCTCTCAGTCAACTGCCAAATGCTTCCTCAGGAACAAGGAAAAGGATGGCTGCTTACTGAAGCCAGCCTGCATCCTGAACTACAGCTTTCCAGCTCTCACCTTTTAGATCCCATCTTTGTTCAGACAGCAGCAAAAGGAGGCCATAAATGGCAGAAGATTATTAAGTCCAATCACAAAAAAGATCAGAATAAAATTCAGGAGTATGCTTCTTCATTGCACTGGGTGTGTTTCCTGTAGATTACAACAGTAGGAGGGAAGTGTGTACACCCTAAGAAGTGTGCTTCTTTTGCTGGGAGTCTGGGTGCTTCAGACTCGTTTTAAATTGTTAACCCAACCCAAACTATTCTATGATTCCCTGACTCTATGAAAGTATTTGAAATGTAGCCAGGTCATTATGCATTGAAATTAGTTACAGGGTATATCAATATTTAGACAATAAGCAGGTAACTATTTTACAACGACCTGCTCCCCACATAGGCTTTACGCATTGTGGTCACCCTGTTGAAGCCAGTAGAACTGCTCAGAGCACGTAAAGTTAAGCATTTCTGTAAGTCTTTCCAAGATCAGGGCTGTAAGGCCAAAAGAAAAAGAAAATGAAAAAGAAAAACACAAAAAAGAATAAGCCTCTACAATGCATGGTTGGTATGAGATTTTCAAACATTCATAACAGTTAAATAAAAATCAATTTTCGTCACAATGAGGTTGGGCATTGTGACTTATGCAGAGCTACTTCCATCGCAAATCATATGTCAGCCACTTTGCCAATAACAGTTGATAAAAAGTGTCTCAAGATACAATGGGAGAAATGTATTCTGTTTCTCATTCTCACCTGGAAATGGTCTGAATACTTTATAAGTAAACTTTCCAAAACTGTTCACCAAGCATGGCAAATTTTCGCCTAGAAGGCAGATGTTTCACAAGCTAGAACTATACGAAAAAAACAGCTTTATAATAAAAAACATTTTGCCATCTAAAATATAGAGCTAGTTGCACTTTAATACCTGATAATATGGTTTTATAAATATACAAATAACATATCATTTTGCATCTAGTGCTTCCATTCTAGGCTTTTAAGTCTTCTATGAAGAAAAAAGTTACTAAATAGGAAGCAAAATGATAAAAATTCAGGGCTTTTTTCCTTTCACTTCTGAAAACTGAAGCACAGGAAGCATAAAGGTATTAGCATTTGCAGGTATTACAGGAACCAATGAGGCACTGGCTTACTTGATTGTACAGTGGGATCATTCTGCTATAATCCCAGAAGAATTTTAAGAAATGATAAAAGAGCTTTTCATGCCTTTTTCTACACTAAACAGGACACCTCATCATCACTAACCATATTCTTCAGCTTGGACATAGGTATGTGCTGTGTTGCAAAAGCTTCTTTAGAAGAGCAGCTCTATCAGCAAAGCAAAAAGCCAGTGCCTTCAACTCCGAAAGGAAAGCTACCATTCCACCTCTTAGAAGGAATCCTCCCACTACAGAAAGCAAATATTCATCCTCACACCAAACTCCATCTTTCTAGTGCTCAAACTGAAATCATATTTTCATGCTGCAGTGTTCCAGCTAAATTGTTTTCTTTACTCACAAGATTTAATTAACACCTGCTGAAGTCAGTGGAAAAACTCCTACCATTTGAATGTGAAGTGGTCAACCTTACGGATAACACTTGAAGTGATAGGATAAAAAGCACAAAATGGCAGCAGTATGTGCAGAGATATCTTGGTTACACATGTCACAGCCAAGCTAATGACAGCAGGATTTGGTTCACTGTGGTATCCTGAGGTGCATGCAGCTGAACATGCGTTTTAGCCCTCCGGTCATGATAGCTCAGCCATTTCAAGTTGATGTTGTTCTTACTACTTGCTACAAACCCACGTAGCATATGGTAGAAATTATTTTATATTTTTTTAATGGTAGATATAGTGTGATTCCTTGTGGCAGCAGAGCTACTCCATAGAGTGTCTTGGTCCTTTGAAAACATGGGATGGCCTCTTTCTAGAACCACACACAAACTCCAGCATGTCTGATGCACTTTCTCAGCCAGCACCAAAGCAGCTACGGAAAAACAACGGAAATGGCAACAAGCTTAACAATCCTTTCTAATGACTGGTCAGCGCATAGTACCAGAGGATATCATTCTGAATCTGTTCCTGGGAAACACAGCTTACCTTCTTTTGCTTTGTATGTCAGGAGAGAAATGCTACATCCTTTGTTGAGATATGTAACTCCACCTGAAGCGCCAAAGATTTTCTCTGTTGATTTTTAATTCCCTGTTCTCCCAGCACAAATGTCTTTTGCAATGTCAAAGATGGATGTAATTTTTGGCCGTTTGCACAGCATATGCTCTGGCCTGAATTGCGATTTTATGCAGATATGTCTGAAATACAGGCCCTGACATAGTAGCACTGCAGTTTGCCTATCCCACTGTTGTCCCTCCAACAGCCATGGATACTAAAAGAAACAGCTCCCAGTCCCATCCTCACCCAAGAAAATACCTTTCCAGAGTAGAGGTTCACAATGAAAAGAAAAAAAGGTTACCTTAGGCAGATACTTGTGGTAGCAGCTGTAAAAGTACAGCTACTAGTAGCATTTTCTTCCTCCCCTCCAGTCCTTATACTGCTTTGGAGTAGCTAAGGTGATACTAACAGTGCCTCCATTCCCATTTAGGTATATGGGGACTTTAGGACATGGCAGACTTTGCAAGGATGCAAAGTGACATTCAAGTCAGATTTAGCTCTAGGGTAGAGAAGCAGAAAGTCAATTCATGCAAATATTATAGAGTGATTTTAAAACATTTGTTGTTCTTAGCCTTTTTTTTTTTTTTCCCTTTCTTTTGGTATAATTTATCCTTTGGAAATTAAAAAAAAAATAAGCAAATTCATTTTGGCTTATAATGAATAACAGCTTTTGCGACAATTGTAAAGTGATTGAATTAGGACAAAAATATAAATTTGTAGATGCACACAGAAAAAGGATAAGGAGAAACAGAAATTATAAAGTAACATTTATGATTTATGAAAAATTCTTCATTTTACTGCTAATCATAATGGACTCCTGCTGCTTATAACCTTATTGTAATCAAAGGGGGATATTCATTTCTTGCATAGTTATGTGCACATAACTCCTGTTGAAGCTAATAAGTGTTATGTGCTTGCTGTGAGGGGCACAGAGGTGCCACACAATTAAATCATTTACTATAGCTGCATTGTAAATGATAAAAATGGCTTAGAATGTTATAATTATAGATAACATTGACCATTTTTAATTTAAAAAAGGATGTATAGCATTGACCCTTCAGCCTTGTGCTTGGAGGAAGGCAGAAATGGTGGCAGGGATTGGAGGTGGTGGTGGGACAGATTTTCTGTCCAGAATTTCTGGCCAGATTTCTTTGGCCAAGCTTTCCAAAGGCCTCCAGCAAGTCTCACTACATGCTCTGTAAGACACTGATTAACCACTTTTTAACAAAGCTTCCCATGGGTGCCTGCAGGTCTGGGTAAAAGCCACCCACTTCACCATGCCTGAAGCTGTGGAAGGAGTGCGTCTTGGTGGAACCAGATACCACACTAAAAAAATCATGGACGGAATCTTGAAGAGACAGCAGAGATGCCTGCATTGACTAGCAGGAAATTAACATCCCCTTTTCCAGGGTATTAAGGAACCTGCAAGTAATCGTCTTGCCTGTCTTGGTTTGTATAGTTTAGATGTTACCCATTTGCATCAGAGTCCAAACCAGTGGTAGGATGACCAGCCAGCATAGTTCTTTTGTGTGATCCCTTCTGGGACAGTCTGTTCCACCTTGGACAGCATGATCGCAGCTGCAGGTAAACTGGACAAGTATCAGATATATGTAAAGATCACCATTTTGGCCATATCATTTCAATTTCATATGGTATGCTGAGATAAACTTTCAATATTAAAAATCAAAATGGTGCAGTTTAGCTATTAGATTATAGCTAAAAATTGGTTTGATAAAGCTTAACCAAAACATTTCCATCATGCTCATCAAAGCAATTTCACACAAGATGATGTAGATTAAATTAATACATCCTAAAAATGTTTTGATTTTGGTGAATTATTATTATCTAATATAAAACTGCAATCATGTTCTCCAGTCCTAATCAATATTTCCAAACTTTTGCATTTCCCTAAAGGGAACAATATCAAAAGAAAATAATGAAAAGTTCACAAAGCTGGATAACAAATTATGCACTTAGGTATCATAGCTAGTGAAGAAGCAGTTCACCATATACATATATGCAATCTAGTGTGTATAGAAGTGTTTGAAGGACCATTGTCTAAGACTGCTGCGCTTCACACAGTCCCAGGATGCTCTGGCATGAGTATTCTTGAATACAGCACTCACAGGGCACCTTAGGAAAGCAAGGATTATACAAAAAGCAGAAAAAAGCAGGTTCCAAAGCTGAATTCTTCAGAAATTCCGTGTCACTTTGAATTTAGATTATTTGGTTTGGAATAAAAAAAGCACCTCACAAGCTGCTGGAAACTGTGGTAGAACTACCCTTCCCACCACTTCACCTCAGAAATCACCATCATTGTCTTCTCATGTAATATGCAGCATCTAATGGAGGCACTGCTACCAGTAATTAAACCAGACAGATCTTCAACCCTTATACAGCACACACAAGCCCACAAATGTTACAATCTGCAAATAGGGACAAATATCCAAATCCCTATTTAATTAACGAAATAACTAGTGCTCATTCTCAGATGTGCCAGACCACCCAAGGCTTCAGTTTAATTGCTTTCAGAGGCTGTGGACAAACATCTTTCTTCAGATCCAGCTGTGCTGCTGGATGTTACTACTTCAGCTGCTCATCTGTTTTGTCCCATCCTCCTCTTCCCACCCCTTCCCTCCCCTAGTGTTAAGCACCCTTTTTAACCAGACAGCACATTGGTTAGTGTCAGCATTTCTTCATTTGTGCCAAGTAAAATCATCCCGGTTAGTTTAAACAGTTTAAATAGGAGGTGGCAGCAGTGACTGTAGCCATTTTCTTTGGGCAGAAAGGCACGGATGAATGTCCAGCAGACAGCAGCATGGGAGCTGAGGAGGAAGAGAACTAAAACGCTCAGGTGGAGAACAAAGGCAAAGAGCCAGTTCAGATCAAATTAATCATTTTGTGGTGCTGGGGATAGGAAAAAAAAAAAAAAGCTGGACATTGCACTGGTCACTCCCATAAGCCTGACCTGCTGATCTCATGATTTTCCTGCTTCTCCCATGATCTGAGGTGTAACAGCTGTGATACTACCAGAGATTGCCTAGCTCCTCATATGTGGCATGTTCCCATCCAGGAAATCCCAATCAGAAACGTGGCAGTGTTACCTGAATAGCGCAGGTAACCCAGAAAGCTTGACCGGTCCCAAAATCATCAGATACACTATCTATGTGTAGCACAAGGCCATTCATTTGGGGATGCAGCATTTGCACCTGCACCACATGCTCTCTTTCAGTGACCGAACAGCAAATCTTGTAGCCCTTGCCATTTAGGAGATGACCCAGGCTGACTCCCTCCTCTCTCCCCTTTCCCCAACACCAGCTGTTTGAAGATGCTGCCACACAGTGTTTGCTATTAACGATGTGTCAAAATGGTGACACGTCAAAATAGTAGCACCTATGTGAGAGCCAACCCATCCTTCTCATCCTTGTCTTTTGGAAGCTAGGCCCAGTGATACATAAAGCATACCAGCAACCTTCTCAGCAAGTGAAGCTCTGCTGCAGAGGGGCTGGGAATCCCCATCCAAATCAGCAGACCAAGATGGTGAGCTGGGGTGTGGGAGGGAGTGCAGTCCGTAAGAAACTGAATGAAGAAAGTATTAGCTAAGTCACCTTGCTCCCAGTGAGGGCAGGTCATAATCCTCCCCAAGTCCCAGTGGGAACATAAGAGCTTAAATAATGAATCTTGAAGTCTCCTTTGTGACGTGCAGAAATGTGACACCTCTTTCTCCACCTCAGCTCGTCCTCTGCAGTTTTTTGATTCCCAAGGAATTGCAATAGGTTTACGGATTCTTCCCCAGCACAAAGAGGGGGAGGGAACATCCACCAAGGATTTATTCTTACATTTTCAGTCACCTTCTGTCCTGCCCCAGCCAATTAAGCAATTGTGTTAGAGCCTGTTAAAAAGTGACTGTATTCTGCCCCAGAGCAAGCTGCATTCAGAGAGGTGAGTAAAATCTGGGCTTCTCTCAGTTTCAGAATTTCAGTGTCCTCTAGATTAAAAATTAAAGAGGAGATATTTGTGTTAACCTTTCTCATAACCTGGGGAAGGATTGAAACAATTTTGAAACCTCAAACAGCTTCAGAGAGAGACTGCAATTGTGCTACCAGTTACTCCTCATAACCCTGAGGAAGACAGGGCAAAAGCTTACAGTAACAAGTAGCACTTTTATGTGTGAAGACATTGATTCTTATTTCCATTACACTTACAATGAAGTGGGACCTTAAGGTGAAAGTAAATATTTTTTTTGTACATTTTTCCTTGCTGTTACGTCAGGGATAGATTTATAGGGAGGAGGGTTGATGGGTCTGCAGGTCTGCTTACAGTATTTACCAATGCCACGTAAACTCTGAGCCACAGGTTGGAGTGCAGCTGCTCTTCTTTCCCCACTTCCTTAAATTGTGGTCTCATCCTGATCAATTTTACACTACCACAATTTGTAAAAAGAGCTTTTCGTAAATGAGAACCAAAGCACACACACATTTTTGGGATTAGTCCCTCTTTTGTTTTGTTGGCAACACATAGTGAAAATAATTACTTCTATAGTTACAGTTGTGTTACAGAGGTCATCTGGGAAACTTTCTAGAGTGAGATCGGGGAATAGAAAGGACCTTTTTTCTTCGTTGCTGATAGACCCTGCATGTTCCAGGGTGCCTCAAAGGCTTCGATCCCCATTATATGAACTCATGAGTGGTTCTGTAAAAAGCTCCAATAAATTATGTTCTCAAATGAAGATATGCTACTGTCTGTGAACAATGTTACTAATTTCCTTTGTACAAGAAGAAAAACATTAAGCAGAGGTATGAAGGACACCTACAGTATCCCTTCTTTATGATTTATGTCTTTCTATCTTCACAATCTTTTCTTCTGGACTCACTGTTTGAAGGCTCTTTTGCTCTTCCCTTTCCAGAAAATATTCACACTCTGAATGGCCTGATTTGCTAGGACAAATTTATCTAATTCACTCTAATTAGGAACATGGTAAACTTCTACTCGTGTACAAAAGATGAAAGGTAACAGCTAGCAAGTGATTATTTCTATCAGTAGGTTTCTGTATAGCATTTCAGACAAAACATTCTTGCTCTTAATAGCTTGAATGTCTCAAAAGAAATCCATGGTAACTTGATCAACAGTGTCTGAATCTTTTCACAGGCTGGATGCTTTTCAAGAAATAATGATATTCGAATCATCTTTCTTAATGAAGAAGATAACATCAATATAATGTGCCAGTTCTGTTGCTTAGCCACTCAAAGTTGGCACTGGCTTCACATTAGGGCTGTTCACTTGGTGACTGCAGGGTGCTAAGGCCCTGATCCAAGAAAGTAATGAAGTAATGAAAGTAATGAATGTGCCTAAACATAAGCTTGAAGGTAATACTTCAGACTACCTGCTCAGTGCTATACTCCTGCTCCAAGTGCCTTGCAGAAATAGGATGGGAAAGCCCGGAAAGAGGTTGAGACGTGTGTTATTTGCAAACGCTTTTGCCAAACAGATCTCTACATGGAAAAGGTGACATTATGCAGCACTGGGAGCTGAACAAATAGTCTCCTGAACAAATCCAGGATATGCGAATCACTCACATCAGTCTCCTCTTCGTTTGGAGGATCAGGAGGCACAAAGGCATTGTACTGAATTGCACCACATCGGACTGCTGTAACTGGCACCTTTAAGCATGATAAGCCCACTGGAGCAGGAATCTTGTTACTTATTCTGCCCTTCTTCCTATGAGATATCTATGACAACAAGCTTATGAGTACTTAGTTAAAATGATCCCTGCATCCACTGAGAGGTGTGAAGCCGGAACTACAGGCAGACATGAGGCCTAGGAATTATCCAAGCCCAAGTCCACCCTTTACTAGGTTCTGGAGGGTTGCCCAGGCACCCATATAGCATGCTCCAGACAGGAGCACCTATGTAGCTGACCTGTGGGCAGACAGGGGATTAGTCTCCCTCAGCCTTTCAACAACCAACAGAACAGGAGATTTGCCCTGTCTCCGAGTCTTCTGCTATGTGAAAAGAAACTTTGGCCTGAAGTAATGTGGCCTGGCCACAGAAACCACACACTTAAACAGTCCCAGCTTGGGGAAAACAGGTGATAACTGTTGGGAGCTTATGTCTCCACAGAGGCCCTGTAAAGCATGAGTATCCCTGCGCAACAACCCTCTACTCAAGAGGGAGGATGCAAATGGTTTGGATGCAGTGACCTGGACACACCACAGTTTGTGGTGACAGTCTTGAAGGAAGAAATTGTTACATTTTACTGTAAGTTAACTGTGTGTATGTTTCTCATACCGTGGTCAGAATGGAATAGTGGAAATCTCTCCCCTTTTTTTTTTCCCCCTCAGCTGCATTCCTATTCTTTGCAATGGCAAAATCATTCATGAATCTTAAACAGCTTTTACACAGCATCAGCTCAACTAATGAAAAAACAGAGAAGATTGCTATAATCTCTTGAATCTAAGGAATAATATAGAGCACAGATTCCATCAGGATGAGGAAGAAAGACATGAGAAAGATGGCCAGTTGCATTTGAATGTTCGCAATACATTTCTTTAAAAAATGTGGGGGAGGGATAGGTGACACTATTTGAACAATACCATTATTTTACATCATCCTTCTCCTCATTACTTATGGACAGGCTGATGCTGAGATTTAGCACAGGAAGCAGTTTTAAGAATCCATATATTCTTGGCTACAGTTCATGCCCTCAGACTGTGCCAGAACTACAACTGAATGTTAAATATCTAATCTACCCATGCATTTTTAATGCTCGCATTACCATCATATTGAAATAACACTGAGCACTAATGGCAACTTTTTCTTTTTTTAACAAACAAAAGGTGATACCCATAAACCATATTGAAACAGGTGTAGCCAACACCAACATACACTGCAAAACCATATGATTTCTTCCCTGAGATACTGTTCCATAGAAAATGGTATGGAACTAGATGTGACCACATTTGTGGTTATGGTGTGCTGTACAGGGAGTTCTTCATTTGGGCCTGGTAGGCAAGTTCAGGTGCATGTTTGTCATTCCAGGCAAGACGGGTGACGGTGCTCCTGCCAATTCTCCACAGCCTTGCTGTGGAGGTGGAAGCCACACCAGCATGTCAGCTCTCCCACAGTGGTCTGGGTCAGAGGAGGGACTCAGTAGAGGCACAGCACCCCACCTGTGAGGATTTTCTGGATCTGGAGCTTGTTCTAGGGTCTCTGTGTGGTACTGCCCTGGGTCATTTCAAGGTACCAGCTTGGTCAGGGATTTCTAATCAAGCACTGCTTTGGGTGGATGTTCCTTTATAAATCACAAGGCTAGTCAAAGAAATTAAACTGAGGAGACATCTCCTCTTTACTGTCATGACTTTTCTTGTCTAGTTAAGCTCTGATGGCTTCAAAGCTAGGACTCTTCCTTCATGTTTGTACAGATCCAGCACAACGGAGCTTCAATTTCAGTGGCAGCTGCAAAGCACCACTGCAATATATGATAATTAATATAAATTGACTGTTATACCAAATAAACCAGCTGACTGGCAGGCCCTATGTACCCACTTCTGAAAACATTAACCTTTTATTTTTCTGTCTACTTATAAATACATAAATAAGTGTATATACATATTTATTTCCCCCAGAAAAACTTTAGTCACTGGCCATTTAAAAACAAAGTAAATAAGGCTTGAGATCTGGAGAGAATGGGAGAAAGGTTCCTAAACTGTTAAGTTTTTCAGTATTTTAAAATGCTGTCTTCCATTTTTTTTTTAATTCTTTCTGGAACAAATATGTTAGGTTTTCATTACTTGCTCAAGTCTCTGATCCATTAGGATTTTCTCTTGAAAACAAAAAAAGCCTAACTGCAAGGGGAAGAACTGGAGATCAGCCACTACATAAGCAATTAGAGAGAGAGAGAGAGAGAGTCTATATCCCTGGAACAGATTCCTGATTGAGAATCCCCAGACTTAGTCCCCTTCTTCCTGCCAAGTATTCTTGCTTTTGTACTGTCTTCTGCAACACACTGCTTTGCTTTTGCCTACTATTAGTCTAAATGATGCTTGCTCCAGTAGTTAGGACCCAGTTCTGAGGAGTGATGCTTCGTCACTAGCAGAAGCTCTTTCTGGGGATGAAACCCTGGCTAGGAAAAGCAGTTACGACTCCGCAGCAGTTCACTAATGTCCTAAAGGGGGATCCTTATTCTATAGTCCTGTACCAAGCTAAAATATTTGTTTCTAATGCAAATAATGTTTCTGGGTTTTAATCACTTGTCCTGTCTCTGAGACATCTGAAAAGTACGGGTACTCCGTTACAGCCCAAGGGCAAAGTGTCACATTTGTTTTTGTTGGGGAAATTAAGTTATTTTATGTCTTTACCCCAAGATGTCCATACCCCACCATCTCCATTTCTTATTTCAGGTGTTGAAAAGCAGGCAAGGTGACCTATGTTCTTAATGTTTTCATTGCTTTTCTTTCTGGGATATGTGTTTTGTCCTTGTTTCCTCTGGCAAATCTGGTACTGTGGAAACACTGACAGGAAGTACCTCAGTTGCCTAAAGAATAAGCACCTAGTTCTTAACAGCAGCTAAAGTTAGCTGAAATGAATCCCACTCTTAGTCATTGCTACTTTCTGGGTAGCTCACAGTGACCTGTGATAAGCTGCTCGTGCTGTGCCGGCAGTCTCGTTGCAATCAATGCAACACCTCGCACAGCAAGACATGACCCAGCTAGTGGCAGAACTGATTCCATTCCCCTATTCTTTAAATCAATGATTTCTGCCATTGGTTTTCCTTAGCACCAAAATATTTCTATATCTTTAACATAGTAAGTATGGCCTTGCTGTTTCAAAGCCCAACAGTTTAAAAAAAAAACAAAAACAAAACAAAACAACAACAAAAAACAGAAAGAATGTTGGAAGCAGGGCTGAGATAGAGTTTTCCCCCAGTCCTCATATACACTTCCAGCAGCTCAAAACTACAGTACTTCCTGAGCTTGTAATTGTATCTGCATCAATCCAAAAATATAGTCTTTGTTTGGCCTAATGCCCTCAGCTTTATTTAATTGTTGTTGTTGTTTTAATTTCATTACATTTGTGGGTTTCAAAATTTCCTGCGGCAATGAGTTCCACATTTCCATAGTTTCTTGAATACTTATGGTGCTTCTACTAAAATTGCTGTCTATTAAATTTTTCCCTCCCTCCCTCCTGTGAACCTTGTCACCCTCTTTATGAAATTTCTAGTTCTGTATTTTCCACATCTACCTCAAGTATTTTTTTTTTCTGACAGGACACCAGAACTGCACATAGCATTCAAGATGTGAACGCAGAATAGGTTTGCAAGGTAAAAAAAAGAACATTTTTTACCACATTCTCTATTTCTTTCCTAATAATTTCTAATACTCCATTTGTCTTTTTCACCATAGCTAGCTTTGAGCTGATGTTTAGGAAGAATTATATGTAATGATTCTAAAATCTGTCTTCTGAGTGGTAATAGCTCATTTAGAGTCCATCACTGTGCACATATAGTTAAGGTTGTTCTCCTCCATATGCATTAGTCTGCATTTATTGACAATGAATTTCATCTGCCATTTTATTACCGAATCACTCAGTATTTCAAGCTCCTTCTGCAAGCCTTCACAAACAGTTTTAGTTTTGACTGCTGTAAATAACGTTGTGTCAGCAGCTGGCTATGCCAATTCACTATTCACCTCTTTTCCAAAGACAGTATTTAGGGGCATGCTGAGTAGTGCCTGATGAACCACACCAACCATCTCCAGCTACTGTGAAACTTCCCCTCCTAATCCGTTAAAGCACCAGGGCACTCTGACAGTGCCCAAACTACCCTATATCTCTGGGGTACCCAGGCCATATGGCTGTCTCCTGCTGCTTCTAGAGACATCTAGAAGCTAGATGGTGCTTATCCACACCTTATTCCTGTCTTATAACTACCTACCTTTGTCCATTCCAAGAGCCAGGCGTCCTGGCCCCAGCCCATCGGGGCGGGGGTGGGGGGAGAAGACACAGCAATTGTTCGCCTCCCGTCTAGGCCTCCCGGAGAAGCGCCTCCCGCCCCTGGCGCCGGCGGAGCCCCGCGCGCCCACCGCACCTCTCCGTACCCTGGGTCGGCGCGGCAGGGCGCGGCCCAGCCCATCGGTGCAGCCGCGGCCCGGCCGTGCGCACGGCTCCCTCTGGCGGCCGCCGATGGGCATGGCTGCCCGGCGGGAGCCTCAGCCGGCTGGCCGTGGTTACGGTCGCCGCGCCTCAGCGTTACTTACGCGAGGAGTAGGAAACGGACCACTCGGCGGAAGAGAAGGAGGGAGGGAGACTGCTAGGACAGGGGGCTGAGAGATGGCTGCAAGGTAAAGCTCGTAGATTGCACGGGCAGTGCAGGAAGCACTCCCGGAGCTTAAAGTTTGAAGCTTTTGGAGAGGAGTTCGTAAGTGATACAGTTCCTGATTCCAACTCCTGCTAGTAGTGCCAGGGACTTCCTGCTACACCCACTGCTCTAATCCCTTCCGAAGCCGTGACACCATCACAGCACTTTAGAAATGTGGGGTCCAGCAACAGCAGGAGGTGAGCACTTTTACAGGAAAAAAAAAAGAATCCTGTCTGCTTTTCCCAAAGGGAAGTGGGAGAAGAAAATGTAATTGGAGCTCTTGAAGAGTAATAGCTAATGAGCAGGGAGCCCAGGACCCTGCCGTGGTAGTTCCATAACTCAGAGCTCAGTGCTTTTGTTAGCATGCTGCTATCAGCTGGCAGGCTAGCTATCTGTAGTGTACAGTGCAGACTGAGAAGTGCCAAGAAAGTAGCAGCTTTTTAGTTTCTTCACTTGCTCTGAGAGAGGCGTGGGGAACTGAGGGTTCACCTCCTTCTTTCAGGGCAGCATTGTGTGTTCATACAAGAGTCAATACTGTAAAACATAGCTCCTTCACTAGGCACACTTCCTGGACCGGGACTAAATAACCTGTTTGGGACACTGTACTAACCCAGATATTTCCATGGGTCTTAGAAGCAGCATCTCAGCACAGCAAAGTTCAGCACAATCTTACCTGGACGAACCAGAATGTTTGAAGCTAGCTCATACATCTCTGCACTGCATGGTGCTGACATGCCCTGATGCACCTAGAAGGAAGTTCAGATATAAATGGTCAAACTACAGCTATGGTCTAGCTCATCTCAGTGCAGCCCATTCCACCAGGGGCAGCAGGAAGATATAACAAGATTTCTGTAACATTTTTATTATCATAACATAACTGCATTCACTGGGCACCTCTCATCTTACTCTCAGAAGTGTTTCCTTGTTCTATATTTGTACAGCACCTAGCACAAGGGAATTCTTAAGTGCTAAAGGAGAGGTACTCTGTAATCTCAGTCTAGTGCCTTGAGGAGTCCAGGCTGAAGCTACATTTAGGAGAATTAAACAAACATAGACTGCAAGTCCAGTGAATAATATGTGTACAGTCCCCACATTAGTAGAAAATTGCACCACATGCATTTGGAGTATGTTTCCTAACCCACAGCTTCCAATCTGTATTTGTGACTGCGGGCTATCGGTCTGAAGGCTACGTGTTTGGACTCTGCATAAAGAAGACCTATTGCAAGGTTGAATGCAGCCATAATGTGAAGGAGGGGCTGTGCAAACACTGAGCCATGCCCCTTTCCTCTGATTTAGTACATGTGCTGTTTGGTGCGGGTGAAACTTCAGGTGTCAAATGAGGCATTAAATCATCCTCAATCAGAAGGCTTTGTAAAACTTGCAATTGTAAGCCAAAAAGCAAAAACTTACCCGATTAGTATTTCATGCCAGTCAACATGAGAATCAGGTACATTGCACAGATTGAAAATGGGTCAACTCCTTTTGACTGTGTACTCCCAAGTGCTCCCACTGTACTCTATTAGTGTGAGGCAAGCCCTAGTGATTTTCTCAGCCATGAGCTAAGCCTACATGAGCAATGCAGAAAGTGCATTAGCGTGATTTCCTCCACATGTTAAGGTCTCAAGCACACTTGAAGTCCAGTACTTGAGCTCTGGTCCAGGGATACTAAGGCAGCACTCTAGGCAGGAATCTTAGCTGCATGGACATAAAAAGCAGGAAGATCATTTGTTGGTTATGTTTTGTCATGTAGAAGGTGTCTAAGCACATGCTTGCTGTCATTTTCTCTCTCTCTCTCTTTCTCAGGAAGTAAATAAAAATACTCTCAAGCTGCACTCATCACAGCTTCTTCATCACAGACACAAACCTGTGTAGACTGTGTCTCTCTTCCTCACTCTTTTAAAACACTTTGTATGCATTTGGTCTTTTAAAAGGTTGCCGGGAAGATTTGTCAACGATTCACTGTGGAGACAGAAGGGTGAAGAGATGCTGGCCATTAGCACTAAAAAGCAACTGCCAGCTGGGCAGCCACAAGTTAGGTTAAGCAACCATCTTGGATGTGAAGTTTAAGACATTGTTTGCCTGTCTTTCTCCCTGCTCCAGATGCAAGTAGAAGATATATATAAGCTGTATTCATTCTTGTTATAAAAAAGTAGAGTCTCTCAGGTCCACAGACTGACTCTTGCATTTCTTTGAAGTGTTCTATATGTGATTAGTTCTGTTACACATGGTGAAAATTTCTTGATGGAAGGATTTTTGTGGAAGTTTGAGAGTGTCTTTTCTGAGAGTGAAGTAGGAAATAAAGAGATTATGCTGCAGCTCCCCTTCATGCTCTGTATGCCCATTATCCAGGCTGTGCAGAGTCACCTGTGGATGTTTCACAGGAACAGCTACACTATTCGTACACCCAGACAGGTCATCTGCGTGGTGCTCCACAGTCCCATGTGGGACATTGGCTGTGCTGGACACTGGCTTGGGCATGTCTGCACTGACACGGTCTCTCACCACATCTTCTCTATTGCATTCTCCCAGTATGCTCACTACCCTATTTCAAACACATTTTAGTGCCAGCTGTCTTTCCTTTTTTTTTTTTTTTTTTTTTTGTGAATTGTGTTATGCCATCTGTATCTCTATTACTTTGCATTACCAAGAGAAAATAGTTCTTGGCTGTGTATGACTACGTTTGTGTGCACACATGCAATCTTTTTACTGCTATGTAGCCTTGATGTATTAAGGTGGAGCAAACTGAATATTAGCCATTTAGCTTGTTGTGCCTGAGGCAGATTTTTGCTGAAATGTGATATCTCTATTAAAAGCTATAACCCTCAAGTCCAAAGTGTGCATCTTCAGAATGCTTGAATTTAAAATACAGTCTCAGAAAATTAATATTTCAGATGCATTTGGTAGTTCTAACACTTGGGTATTAACGAAGAAGCACAGATATGCTGCATGCTTGATCCAACTGCCATTTCAGTCAAAGGAACTTTCTATTTTACTTTTATCAGAGCCCTGGACACACAATGTTTCAACTTTATTTAAATGTTTAAGTTAAATTATAGGTCTTCCACTACAAACAGCAAGGTGTTTGAATGCAGCATTCAAATGCCTTTTAACATCCTTGGCAGCAGAGTTTTGTGTATTTAGTACCATTTCTAATTAACCAATGTCATGATATGAAATGGGAGCTAGAAGTACTTCCTGTGTCACTATTGTTAGTCAAGTGAGAGCTTACATGTAGTATTAACTAGCACTGATTTAAAGGTGACAGATTTGGAGATGTAAAGTAATGTGAGTTTGCACTCCATATTCTTCATGGTTCCTCAAGAGAGTAAAAGAAACTTATTAATCAAAATAGGAAGTGATGGGTAATTATGAACTGATTTTCAACCTCATCTCATCTCTACCACTGGTGTACTAGCATGTAAACCAAATTTAGAAAAGTATTTGTTAAAAAAAAAAAAGAAGAAGCTGACAGTGACTGTCCTGTATATTCAGCCAGTCATATCAACAACATAGGGATGGCAATTAGTTTTTGGTGTCTGCAGGGAAGTTCCTGTGACTAAAGCCCATCCAAGGTTGTACCTGCTTTTGCAGAGCCAAGAGGAACAAATCTGCATGGTGCCCAGGATAGATTAGTGCATAGGCATGTGCCTGGGTCTCCAGCTCTGCTTTGATGACAACAACATCTCTTTTTTCATTATTGAGAAATGCTTTTAGCCCTCCTGACCATGAGGGAAAGCTGGAAATGGCAACGTGTGTGTCATGGATAGAGCAACATCTGCTTGAGTCTGCTGTCAGCGTCCAGCAGAGGGAAGGGCTGTACCTAAATCTAAAGGGGAATTACAGGGACTTTTTTTTTTTTCCTGCAGAAATAAATACAGAAGGTGGAAAAGGGTTTTTTTTTTTTTTCTTTTTAATGCTGTTTTCATAAATTGCATAAAAAGAGCACTGACAATATGAAAATTTTTTCATTTTGCAAAACTTACTCCTATAATAATGCAACTAAATGGAACATTTTGGCAAATTAGTTTTATTTTTGGCAACATAAACTGTGAACAAGCTGAGGTATTCAGTCAGAGAGGAAACTCACCACTCTGTGTTACATTACCATTAGTCTAGGCAGGGGTGGGGGGAGAGGGAGAGCACCTGCATCGGCTGCCCCTGACAGCCCTTACCCATCCTCAGCCAGATTTCCCTTTGGGTAGGCAAGGCGGCTTTGCATTGCCTTACTTTGGCCATGCATAATTCAGCTGCTCTGCCCTCTGTTGATGTGGGGGTGGGTAAATTTCCCTTTTCTTTTCAGGATGGGCAATGGAAAGCTTTACTGGGTCAGAAAATAGGACTACTTTTTATTGCCTACCTTGCTGCCTTGCTGGTAGTGACCAACAGCTCATCGCCAAAGGAGACTGAATAAGCCCTGAATGAACCGCAGAGACCTGTCATCCACCTAGAAGCTCCCAAACAGAACTGTTGGGCTCAAAACCCCTCTGCTGTCTTCTGTGCTGAAAAAAAAATGCCATTTCATCCCTCCCAGAGATTGTCTAAACCAGGGAACTAAATTCCCATCTGCTTCTTCCCCCTCCTCCTCTTCCCTTGTCTGCTGCAGAGTGCTGTGGTGTGTGCCACAGACACCCTGGATTTAGTACCTCCTGGAAGTTGCAGAGGACACAGACAATGGGCCAAATCAGCAGAGGGAAGGGGGGTTGAGTACCACAGGTGAGGGAGAGTTCACACAAACATATCACTTCTCAGGTAATTCATCAGTCCTACTTGTGAGACAGATCCTTCCACCTTCTGCAAGAGTCCAAACATCTCCAAAAGCCTTTAGTACGTCCTAATGCATCTGTTACTTAATGTATGAGCAGCAGCAATCTTAGGTCTGGCATTACCTTAGCTTTCCAGTACTTGACTCTGCAGCCTCAGCTAATTATGTTCTTTAGAGGGACTTTCTGGTATGTGATTTTATAGATAAAAAGCAGACAGTGAGCTTGAAGGGAGGCCAGGTTGGCACGCTACTACAGAAAGGTTACTTTCTTGCTACAGACTGAAAGAAAACAAAAAAAACCTACCTATATAGCCCAAACAATTTTCATAGCCTGTGGCAGGGTCACATCGGAAAATACAGAAGCACATTTAAAATTGCTGTGGTTATGAAAAAGATGGGTTGACTTCTTGTAGGAATTTATTTGAAATGCATGAAAGCAGCTATGTTAGGCATCACCTACGGGACTCACACAAGGGCTTTTCTGCCCCAAAGGCTTAGGCAGCTTCAGCAGCTGGAGCTAAACTTTGGCTTAGGTGTGTGTAGTTTGTGGGCTAGACCCACAGAAGGACCTGCAGTCAACTCCAGATCAGAAGTGTCCATTTCCCTGAAGTATGAGTTCTTGTGCAATTAAATGAGTGGCAATACCATGATTCAGAGGGCAATTTGAGAAGGAAAAACACCCAGACCACACTTTTGCCTTGTAATTGGACAATTTGTTTTGTTATGCAGCTCAGTCCCCCTGCAGACCCGGATGGGACTGTATAGCTATGGAGACATCCTGCCTTTATCCAAAACCTAATGGTGGCTTGCTGCTCCCCTCCAAAGATCCTGTAATTCTCTGAGCCACAAGAGCCTCCCTCTTCCCCTGCCTCTACCACTTCAGCACTTGGCCTTTCTCTGGAGGGATGTGGCAAGGAAGCTCTTAATGGGCCCCTGTGGGACATCAGAGAGAAGTCCAGAGGCTGAAGAAGAACATCAGGCACATAATTCACGACCTGCCTCAGGCAGAAGGGGGCAAACAACAGCAACAACAACAACAACAACAACAAAAGCTCTTCTCTCCAGAGTGGATTAATAGGAGCTCCCACTGGAGCCCATTAAACAAAACAAAATGCTGAAAGCCTAGGAATATTGTGCACTTCATCATTTTCTCAGGATCCCCAGGGAGAGGATGGGGAAAGTTGCAATGCTACCAAAGTGGAGGGAAGGAGCCTGGGAGAGGGCTGGCTTAGGAGGAGAGAGCACTGCCAAGCAAGAGGGGGTCATATCTCCTCAGTAAGTGGATGAACATCTCCTTTGTTGTACCTGCTGGTGATGTTTTTCTTTCTCTTGTCTGTGCACAGGTATCTTGTGCTCTTCCAAGATTTTGCAGGGCCTCAGTGGATGGTTTGCTTGCTTTGCCATCCTGCCATCTGGCCAGCCTGACACTGTCCCTGGCAGAGGTTGAAATTTTGATGTATTGTCTAAATTTAATAGTGACATTTTCTCCAGGTTTTGTAAGCAGAACTAATGAATCACTACAGTGCAAATTATTTTGCTCTCTCTTCTCGGAGTTTGACCTGAATTTTAGAACTGACAAAGATGACCTGTTGACAGCACAGGCTGCAGGGATAATATCTCCCTGTCTGCTCTGCCGATGCATCATGCTTCTACCCAGTATCTTCTCCAAGTCTTTTTTGTCTACTGTTCTCACTTCTCTGTCAACACAGGGTGTATTCTCCTCTTGGGACTCCCTTTGTGTGGCTCTGAGGACACGTCTTCCTGCTCTCCTGCCGTTTCTCTTCAGAACCTACAAAGAAGTTTGACAATACAAACTGTCCCGTCTCCCAACTCATCCTGAAACTACACTTAAGGTCTCATCAGGTAAGGGGTTGTTTGGCCCAGCAGAGCATGGATTGCAATCACTTTACTCCCTACACTTTGTTGGAATAAGTAGGTCTTCAGGTATTCTACAGGAACAACCATGAATGATTGTCACCCATTATTAATTTCTTTAAAACTGGATGTCTAGGCCCTGGGAAGTGTGAAGTTCAAAGAAGCCAGGACAACTCTTAGCTTCTCTTGTGTTTTCTAGAATGAATCACCTGAAAAAGGGCTTTAGTGACCTGCCTTTAACTGATTTTAATTTACTGGGAGGTTGGCTTTTTGTGCTTTTTTGTTGTTGGTGGTGGTGGTAGGTTGGTTGGTTTTTGTTTGTTTTTAGGTTTTTGGTTTTTTTTAGATATTTCTGTGGTTCTTTCCCACCCTGCAAAGCTGCAGAAGCCCATATATGCAAAAAATTCAAAGTTGTTCTTGGCTTGTATATCATGGGATTTACTGTGCCAGGTAACCTCAGGAGACTCTTTGTGTAGAAATCAGATGGATAAAAGTATCACTTCTCACCCAGTGACATCCGTTCACCGTGGGATGACTCAACTTACAATGGAGCACAAGGTTGTAAGACAATTTTCATTTCCCCACCTGGTCTGTAGCAGCCCAGATGTGCTTTCCCACAGGACATGCTGCCCTCTCCTGCTTGGCTTTGAGAGGAAGAAATGGTTCAAGCAGTGATCATGTAATATTGGCTCTGTCTGCCTTAATATTGAATTAATTACTGGTAACTAAAGCACTGTTTCACAAAATAATTTGCAAAGCCTATCATGTGAAAGATGTTGACTGGTTAAAATCTTTACAGGGTGTCAGAGCTGTCTGGGAACTTTATAACACTTTTTTTTTTTTTTTTTTCCTGTAGAAATCAAAGCAATTTTTGAGAAAGGTAAAATTGTCAAGCTTGTACACACTGAAATCTGTGACCATCCCAGACAGATAAAAGCCCTATTATGCATGCAATACAGAATTTCTTTATTCCTACATAAATTATCTGTATACATGTAATAACTGCTTTCCAGGATGCCTCACAGACTGGATTGCTGGTTTATGAAAATAGCTACAGAAATAGAGGAAAAGGCTTTGAAAAACAGTGTAGATTTAGCTGTGTAACATGACTAAGTGGCTAACTCTGCCACCTATTAATCAGGACAGACAGCAGCTTTAGGAAAAGCATACATTATATAACTTTTCCTGAATGTTTTTTGGCATATAGTTGATTTTCCAGTTGCACCTAAGTGACCAGGAAATTGGGTCAGCAGCGAACACATGCATTTACTATGCACGCACAGAGCGCTATGCTGCCAGGCTATATTGTTTGGATTCATTATTAATTTTTTAAAAAGATTTTGAAAACCCTTCAGATTGTTGAAACACGTTGTTCTAGTAGTTTTTAAAAGGTTAGTTTACCATGTTTGAGATTGTATCTTTATTTAAAAATAAAGTGAAAATGTGATTGAAAGATCAATAGCAAGACAAAACATTTTGTGATGATGAAAATGAAAGGATTTTATTGAGCTGAGACTAAAGAACTGAAAATAAAAGTTGCTTTTTGAGTTTTTGGTTTGGTTTGGTTTGGTTTGGTTTTGGTTTGGTTTTGTTTGTTTGTTTGTTTGTTTGTGTGTGGTTTTTTTGTTTTGGGGGGTTTTTTTTGGAGCCCGTAAGAATTTGTTTTTTCATCCTGATTTGGTGTAGGTACATCTCTTGGAATCTCAAAATACTCCCAGGACAAGAAAGCTACTTTCCATATGTCTGTACCCAGGATGTGAATGACTCTGGACCAGTCTTCTCAGGAATTATGACGATAGTTGGCAGCTCCACCCCAACAGTATAGCATAAACATTTCCCATAGAACCAAGACACTAATGGGCAGCTTAACCTCATTCACATCTGCCTAGTACTAGGTTAACTTCATTTGTGTGCGGTTTTTCACATAAGCACATTGAAAAAAGCTGTCTACCAAAACAAAACAGTCCAGTTCACATGTGGTTAAGAATACAGGATGAAAAAGGTCAGTTTCTTTGAAATAGATGGAATCAATACATTGTATGGTGAATTTGAAGGTGGGGGGGAGGATGGAGCTGTACTCTAGGCACCTAACTTTCTGATAATTAATCTAAGCTACTTGTTGAGGCTTTCTCTCTTGACAATGGAGAGAGACAAGTGCCTCCAGAGGGAAGCTAGGAACACCTCTTTCAGGCATTTTACTGAAAATAGCTCAAAATGCCCATTTGGAAGTGCCAGTCTCCTCCCTGTTGGAAAACAAAACTGCTCACCATTGCACTGTTTAGAAGAGTATCTTCTGCTGGGCATCTACATAGTACAAAATGTGCGAAGGCCTACTTCTTTAATTGCATATACAGCTACAAAACAACAGCAGTCCAGCATAGTGCTAGTGATTCATGGGAGGACTCAGTGCCTTCTCCACATCTGGATGATGAAGAACTGCTCTGGGACACAGGGAGTTCATTTTCATGCATCGCTAAGGGCATTTATTCACTACCAAACTACAACCAATTTGAAATAATGAGTTAGAGGTCATGGACTTTCTGTTTTACACAGTTATTGATTCCTGCAGCATTTTTCTTTTTCCTTTCTTTCTTTCTTTCTTTCTTTCTTTCTTTCTTTCTTTCTTTCTTTCTTTCTTTCTTTNTTCTTTCTTTCTTTGTCTTTCTTTTTCTTTCTTTCTTTCTTTCTTTCTTTCTTTCTTTCTTTCTTTCTTTCTTTCTTTCTTTCTTTCTTTCTTTCTTTCTTTCGAATTGCTTTTATTTCTGCACAAATAGCCTCTGTAGCCTTTATAAGTAAGTAGGGATAGAATTGTTGTTCTTCCCATGTTTGCAAGGACAGGCTAAATCAAGCAAATTCTCTCTTTATTTTTAACTTTCCACCAGCCAAACAGCAGACAGATCAAAGCCAGTTTATAGCCGTGCTGGACAGTTCTCCATGGCAATTGCTGCTCAGAGGCCTGAATTGCTATGAAAAGGACAACCTTTGATCTCTTCAGCCCTTCCCACGTATAACAGCTCCTGCTCTGTTTGAAGCAAAGAACCAGGCTCCCAATCATAGATTAACTAAAGAGTTTTGGTAGAAAAACCTCTATAAAGGAGTTGAAGGGCCTGGCAGGAGAGAAGCAGTATTATGAAATATGAAAACAGGTTAAACAGAGGATGAAGTTGCTGAAAACCACCTCCAAAATATGTAATCAGTGACCTGGATTCAAACTGTTTGTGTGCTCTCTCTCTTGCAGTCCTTCTGCTGCTGTTGTTAATATTTTTGGCCTGGGAGAAATAGCATTCTGAGTCCATTTCACCTTGATGGATTATGATGCCATTTTAAATGTCAATTGATAATAATTGTGCCATAAAAAAACATAATAAATGTTATCAGTTTAAACCTACAGTGTCCTTTTTATTAATATTTCTAATTTATGGGCTTGTTGAGAAATCTGTGGAGACAACAGGGCTAATAAATCTGAGGTTAAAAGGACTGCAGAAGGCAGGCTGTGTGGGCTTTCTGCTAGATCGTTGCCAGCTGTGAACTTTGAGAAGATCGGAGCAGCTGTCACTGGGGAGTCAGTCAGAGTCCACTAAGGCGTGAAAGATGGAAGACAACCTACAAGGACACAAGGCCTCAGAGGTGACATGGGCAATTTGCAGCTGCTCCATAGCCAGCAACTGCCAGTGCACCTATGCACCAGGACCTCTGACTGTCTAAGCTCCTAGACTTGCTCTTTATAACAGGCTGAGCACAAGCGCTGAGAGAAGAGGTGTTGTGAGCTGTGGCCTCCATGCTGTGCATAGACACTGGGCAGCTCTGGCTCTGTGTCATGTACGGAAGTGGGAGCTAAAGGAGAGGCTTTGGGGTGCCAGGTGGAACATTGCACCATTACTATCTTTGTGCAGAGAAGAGACCTGCGGGGCAGGAACAGGCAAGCTTCCTGATCAACAGCATAAATACAGTTTATTTTCCTCTTTAAGACAGGCCATACAAGGCAAAAAGCTCCCAAGCACTGATCCCAAGTTGATTTTGAGTCAGCATATCCAGGAGTCTTCACTTTCTGAAGACACATCTGGCTTTCTGGACCTCTAGATTTGTTTGACATAGGCAGGAGGAGTTGAGAAAATCAACATGGCAAGATTTTCTTCTAGACAGCCGCCTTCTGGTGTGAGGAGTTGCCATCAGAGCTCAGTAACCCCAGGGAAAGATGTGTTTCCTGCCTCCAGGAATTTATAGACTAAATTAGACAGGTAGCACAATAATTGTAACAAATGAGTCATCTGTATTTTCAGGTCAAGCAGAAATGTAAAAATATCCCCAAACTACCCTACAAAAGCTATCATATTAGACCTTGGCAGAAAAATAACTTCTTCATTCTTTTGGTAATTTAAAAGTAAATCATTTCTTGTTTTGAACATAAATAATTTGTTACATTTCAGCAACTCAATCATTTGAAAAAGGGGTCAACTGAACTATTTTAATTTGCAAAATGTTCATTTGCATTTCAAGCTTCTATTTTTTGCCACTCATCTTTATTTTAATGTCATACAAAGAAAAGAAAATCCAAACTAGCAGTAATTCCAAAGAAAAAAATTACTTTTTTAATTAATGAAATAGTATATATCTTTTTTTTTCCATTTCAGTATTAAAAAATATGAAAATGTTAGTCTTTCAATATTACTTAAACATTTTGATATCAAATCTGCATTTTTTTCTGAAGAAACTTTTGTATGCAAAACATGGGATTTATGCATCATTACACTGATGCTTTCTAATCCCCTTTCAAGAGTTGTCACTTATTCATTCTATTTCCTACTTCAGAGCTTGTTGTGTTTTTCTATATAGAAGAACAAAAGTATATTTCTCAGTTGGCATTGCCTTCATTTTTAATAAAAAGAACAATACAATAAGACGGAACAAAAACAAAGCCTTCACAAGGAATCTTTCAAGTTATAAATTTGCGTGTGTGCATCTCATTTAAACTCAAATACATGCAGAAATTCAGCTTGCCCCTGTAAGAAGCAGGGAGGTTTAAAGTCACAAACTAAGACAGAATAGTTATACAAACATGCACAGTTTGATTTTGTGACATGGGACTACAGCGTTGTCTCAGCAGGTGCCTATCCAGAGAGAGTCGGCGCTGGAGACAGGCAGCATATATTCTGTGAATATAGAGATATTCTGGTTTCACTTGTTATGTGTTGCCAATGTGATCATTGAATAAAGGTATTTCACTGAGATGAAAACTTGGAGTGTGCCTGTCTTCGCTCTCTTTTCTTTAGAATATTTTTAACGCAGAGATACTTGCATTTCTTTGGAAGCTGGTGTGAGCATTCATGGAGACATCACTGCCAGAAGGCTGTATCTCTTCCTTTCAGAATGGTGTGTATTTAACTGAGCAAAAATGGTGCTGGAGCACAGAGGAGGGATAGGAGAGGTATTGTTGCCCTGAGAGTCTTTAAGCTGATTTACCCAGCCAGGGACCTCCAAAGATATGAGTCCTCTCATAAGGAGTGTTGGGACCTATCAGACTTTCCCCTGAAATCCTACTTCTCCTCCCCCTGCAGCAAGAAATGAGACCCTTGAAACAAAGAGGCTTTGATAACAAACTAAAACCAAAGTTTTTCACAGCAAAGGAAAGCGCGACCTTTCTTGGGCTTCACTTGGCAAATGAAGCAGACAAATCCATGTGTTGTGCTTCACTCCTGTACCTACATACACCCTTTGGAAAAAAACGTACAGAAGAAAGGGCTTAAAAAAACAGAGGCTCCCAGTCCCTGGAGTTGGTTGCCATGTGCCTGAAATCTTCCAGATAAAAGGTAGCACAGTAAAAGGCAGAGAGTCCAGACACTGTCATATATGCTGAACTAACACGCTGGAGGCTGGGTCAAGGACATTTGACTCATGACATCTGGGAAGTGAGTAAGATTTTAAGCCATTACTCTATGGGGAGCTAGTAAGAGCAGGAAGAGTAGCCCGTTTTTTAGTGTCTAAGGCAAGCTGAGTAGGGAAAATAAGTTGTTTGTAAGAGGATGCACAAAGTTTCTCCTTGCGCTTTTTCATAGTATTCCATGAAAGTCAAACTGGTTTTCAAATCAGGAATCACAAGAAAAAAGGAAGTCCTTTTATTAAATAGGAAGTTTCCATCGAAGGTGTGCATTCACAACTATTTTTTTTCCCCCTCCCTCTTCATACAGATAGTATGCTCACTTCCTCTCAGCCCATAAATTACCCACTCTCTCGTTCAGACTAAGCAGAAAACAGGAAGAAGTCTTTCTTCGTGCACCCAGCCAGAATTACAGGCACTGACAGCACCCAAAAGCAAGAGAGGATGGCAATACTGCCCTTGGCCAGAACAGCACCCCGCTGTGCATATCAATTGAATAGGCAAGGTGTCCTCTCCACAGGGCCATAAGACCTCTTGTGCCCATACAGCATCTGCCAGCTCATCAAGTAACGAGAAGGGTGTGAGATCCTCCTTCATACAAACAGTTCCAGTGAGCCACTGGGCAGAGGGATGCAAAGGGAACAAAGAAATGCCTTCCTACTCTTCTCCCCTTGCATTTCATCAGAGTGAAAGACACTCGCTTGTCCAACCTGTTGCCTGCGGAGAAGCTTGATTAATAAAATCAGATAATTAAATATTCTTCATCATGACTGGTTGCACCATTTTTTTACGTCTTTCATTGTTCTTTTTCCACCTACCCACCCACCCCCACCCCTTCTCCAGTATCTGGAATCTGGAAAAAGCCGAAAGCCTTTCATCTTATCAGGTGTGGTTTATTGCCCCCTGGTTACACAGTAATTTTGGTCTCCGCTCCATGAAGAGGTCATATGATGGGATATCAGCTCAAGAATTGTCAGTTCATTGGACAAATAAGGCAGGGCCTGCCAATACAGTAATAAGAGCCCGATAACGAAGGCACAGAGGAGAACCAGCAGGAGAGGGAGACACAACCAAAGCAATTTAAAAGGTGAGGGGCAATCCCAGAAGAACGCAAAAAATACCAGTGGGGGCAGGGAGAGGGAAGAAACAGGAGTGTATCTAACTATGCATTCTTCCCAAAATAAAAATTAATAGAAGAATTCATCAACATTCTCCAGGAAATCTTCTCCGCTCGTGACGGATGACTGACTGGGAGGCACAGACGACTGGTGGGATGATTATTCAGCTAGCTTGCTCAGGAGAGAAAGAAAATAATTTTTTATCTCTAGGAGTATAGGTGGGAGGTAGAAGGCACTAATTCCTCTTCCTAAGAGTGTTGCAAGGGGCCTCTCTTTTTCTCTTGTGACTGATAAGATGGGATGATGTTGAAAAGCACCTGTTTGGAAAGTTCAAAGGGTTTCCAGAGAAAAGAGAATTTGAACCAAAGCTAGTGGCTGTGGGGGATGGCTGCCGGATAACATGGGAACTGCTGGTGAGGGAGGTTTCTGTGTGTGACACTTCCTTGTATGTGAGAGAAGTTTACGAGGTGTCTCCCTTGCTAGTAAATGGCACGAGGGACAAGTATTTGTCCTGCTGACTATTTTCTTAACTCCAAAATAGTACAAAAGCAAATGGGTTGTCAAAGATTTCAGCCTGAAACCAGAAAAGGAGGATAACTGCCACATGAACAGGATTTACCAACACGAAGCAACTCTTCCCAAGGCATTTTTGACCTGGGTCTGTGAGGAGCACTCCTCCTCCTGGGATGGCAATGCGATTGCTCAGAGCTCTGTAAATCTGCGCTGACTGGGGGTTGTTCAGGAGTGGGTGGGGTTGGTAAGACTTTTCACCCCCCACTTCTGATGCTGTCTTCCCCAAACACATGAGCACAGCTCTTGGTCCCAGGCTGTCCAGCAGAGAGGAGCAGGCGTGTGTGCTCACTTTTGGGTCACCTCTATTTCTCCTCCCAGCACTCCTGCAGGTTGATCGGGCACGAGTACGGAGAGGTGTGCACCTTCCCAGCTGCATGTTTCTTGGGGTGCACCAAGAGCAGGGAGACCAGGAGAGGACTCTCTGCCCTGCGGCTGCTTTGGCAGGAAGATGATGGAGCCCCGTGAATGTGCCAACCAGGGGAAGCCCAGCCTGTCCTTTTCCATTGAGGAGATCTTAAAAAAACCTTCTGCCAGCACCACCCCCAGCAATGAAACCAGGAACAGAAGTAACTACGCTGAGAGATCTCTAGCCCTGAAAGCAGGATCACCACTGGCCTTTGGTAAGTACTAGTTCATATAGTGAAAAATATTCTTTTTTTTTTTCTTATTTTCTACCCCTAAAGCTACCTGATTTGATTAGGTAGAATTTTTATTCTTAAATTTTGCAGGAATTTGGGATTTCCCTAGTCAGACTGTCATGGTTTTGACTGGGACAGAGTTAATTTTCTTTGTAGAGGCTCACACAATGCTGTGTTTTGGATTTTTGATGAAAATAGTGGCGATGTTTTGCGTTGTTGCAGAATAGTATTTACATAGAGCCAAGGACTTTTTTGCTTCTTGTGCTGCCCTGCCAGCGAGGAGGCTGGGGGTGCCCAAGGAGCGGGAAGAGATATAGCNGTATCTCAACCCATGAGTTCTGGCACTTTTACCTTTCTGATTCTCTCCCCATCCCACCTGGGGAGGGTGAGCGAGCGGCTGTGTGGCACTTAGCTGCCTGCTGGGGCTAAACCACAACACAGACACAAATCATTCATTATATACACAGAAATAATCTTTAAAAATTAATTTCCTTTTAACCTTACAGTAGATTGGGCTCTGCTGCCAGCCTTTGGTGGGATTTTGTACAATATGAAGCCCTACTGTTATTGGAGAGGCATGTACACAACTTGAGCCGTTGTTGCAGGTAGCTCTCTTTGGTAACAGTGAGGAGTTCTTACTGTAAACAAATACAACATCTTGTATATTTCCCTTTAAAGATCAATGGTTCTGTTATTAAAAAGAAAAAAAAAAAATAGAATCGCCTATCACAAGGAAGGATGGGCATTCAAACACACAAAGCTGCCCTAAAACTGCTGCAACTGAATGAAGTTGTTGGAGTTTCACTTATATCAAGAGCTGGCTGTGCTCTGGAGTCACAGCTAAATCAGTATCATTTTCTGATAAATCTGACCACTCATCCTCAAGGAGGAGAAATGGTCTGTAAGGGTAATAGTAACTAAGGAGTTTTAGAACTCAATTGCTGGAACAAGAAAAGATAAAGCATCTATGTTTAATCATTTCTGCTTATCATCAGGGACAGTAGGTCCTTTCAAGCACTAAATAAAACCAGCTAGTAGAGAACTAGCATAAATTCAACCATAGCAAACCAGCAAGTGCATTAGCCTTTTTGACTTGAGTTTCCTCAGTTTAGTTACTTCAGCCGTGATTGAACTTTTACCCCCTCTGAAACTGTCTCTTTTATTTTACCTTAACAAAGATCAATGACCAACATTTTCTGGATTTAGTATTTACTCTTCTTTTTTTAATCTACATCTTCCATGATACAGAAATGTTTTATGTAGGCAGACACATTCACTTACTGAAAAATGACCAGGAGTTTTGACAGAAGATTTTCACTCACCTGTTGCTCAACTACTTTCAACAAAGCTTAATGCTACACTTTATTTTTTTGTAACACAGAGAGATCCTTCATGGATCATGACCACATTTCCCTGAACACTGGATGAACCAGTAGGAAGGGAGGGAGTCTTTTCCTAAAGACCTGATGGTCCAAGTAGCCATTGCTTATTTGCATAGTTTCGGCTCTTTTTGTGTCCAAACAGGATCCCGACCTGGACTGGAAAGCAAACAAGATGTAAATCAGGAAGGAAACCACAGAAAAGTGAGCACTTCTCACTACTGTAACCATTGGTTGGTTACACTAGTCGGGCTAGAGTCCAGTCTCACTACTGCTGCTTCAATCATCCTTTGCACAAGATTTGTGCTTTCTTATTCCCCTAGAACACAGGGTGACTTCACACACTCTGTCCAATAGTTGTTTCCTGGCCATGGGGCAGAGCGAGCCCACAACACATCTCACAGCCATGGGAGCCCCAAGCACTGCAGCTGAATATAACAACTGCCTTTGCACTAGTACCTGCAGCTTTCCATGAAAACCTGCACATGAGGGAGAAGGATAGCGTGCTGCTATATTTTCATAGAACCGCAGAATAGTTCAGGTTGGATGGGACCTCTCGAGGTCATCGGGAAGACCAGCTTGCTGCTCAAAGAAAGGATGAGTTCAAAGACAGACAAGGTTGCTGAAAAACGCAGCTAGTGTTGTTGCTTGGCTGTTTCATCACTGATAATGCTGGAGGGGTGCAGCACCTAAATGTGTCTTAAATCTGCCAATGCAGATCAGACCCTAATGGCAGCAGACCCAGGCTATGTTTTAAATACGGTCCTGAAACACAGAGCTCGGTAGTTTGTAGGAGTGGACAAGGACATAGCTGATGTTAGTGCAAGCATAATGGGGCCCACATGCCAAAGGAGCCCAGGTGCCAGGTTGCCTAGTGGAGGAAAACGCCGGCATGAGCTCTCTGGGAGTGGGATTTTGTGAGCTGAATGTCCTTTCCAGCAGACCCATGGCCATCACTTTGTGCCATTGGATCCAAAATGAGACATATAACATAATGGAAAAGAGAGTCAGTGCTGTTCATAGCATGAACCATAAAACTGCATTTTAATAACATTAGACTCTTCTTTGAGAACAGAAAAGCACGGCAGAGACAGAATCTTTTATATTGCCTGTTTCATCATCTGTATGTTGAAGATAACCAGCCCTGTTTCACTGCACGTGTCAGCTAAGTGTGCCACTCCAAGCACAAGGTCTGCCAAAGCCATGTGCAGGACATGGTGGGTTCCTGGGATTGCATTGCTGTACAGTCTCACCCCAAACTGCTCCACCTGAAAGTACAGTCAGTTTTCCACCTTGAAAGCAATGCAGGCAGAACAACCAGACTTTGCCTTTGACTTCACTTCATCAGCCAGCCAGACAGAGACTGCAGCTTTAGCAAGAGGGTACGGTGACCCTTCTCTCCCCTGCTAGAAAGCAAAGCTGGATTAATTTACTTAAGGCAACATTAAATGTTAACTAATGAAAATACCATACATGCATGAAGATTCACTTAGCTGTCACTAGAGCTAGAAACACATAGGAAAGCTGTAGAGATATTCCAAACTGTTTTTCCATGTTGCTTTTCCAGTTGATCAATGATTTAAAAAAAAAAAAAAGAGAGAATGAAAATTAAGCTTTTTCATTGTTAGTTTCTTACTAACACCAAAGAGATACACCTAAGCTTGTTACTCTTTACTTTCCCAGCAGAATTGCCAATTTTTGCAGATAAGGTTTATTTCAAAATCACAATGCCCTATGCTGTACATCTTGGCCTAATTGCTGTATTTCATCAAAGTCATTCAACTTTATGCCATATAACACTGGCATTAAACAAATTGTGTAAATAGTTAGCCATATCTAATTTGGCTCGGTGCTGGCCAAGGTCAGGGAACTGAAGTGAGCTAGGGAACTTGTTGGAAATTCCAGATGGATACAAATCCAGCTGTTTTCACAGAACAGCTCAGCAGCAGCAAAGAAGGAAGTACTGCAGGTCAGAGCCATGTCATATCTTACTATAGATTTTAAGAACATTTCCCACCTCCTGTATGTTATGTGTCTGAGCCAAGCCATGATCCACGAGAGCAAGAACTGGGCCATACACATACCCATGGCTCCCATGAAGTAGATACCCAGGCCAGAAACAGTCATCCAGCTGGTCTGCTGATCTAGGCCATCTATGGACCAAGATCACACTTGTCCTAAAGTCTAAATCTAGCCATTAAGTGTTAAGAAGATGGGTGGAACCAGAAGATTCAGAATGTCAGAAATGAGGGACATAGACAGAGCTTACCCTGGAGTCCTTTTCCAAGGAAACCCGGGGACACCAGACCAGATGACCTTCGTAAGTTGCTTCCAACCTAAATTATTATATGATTCTTTGACAAAAACAATGTGATGTACAGTGTCATCCACTAACAGAAAGCTGGGGCAGGAGTTGATCGCATATAAGAAGACCTCTGGGCCTAATTCCTAAGGTTTCTGTAAGGGTATCTCCAATGGTATTTGGAATAAGAAGTGTAGTCTTCGTACAAACCCAGTTGCAGTATTAGGCATTTGTGAGTTTACTACACAAACGTGACTACAAGATGACATGGAACTGCAGCTGTTGATACGAAGTCTACTGTAAGTTTTGAATTTTTGAAAGACTCCTACCAAGTTAAAAAAGGAACAGTGAACAAGAAGACATTTTAGCATGCAGCTTATGTTTCTCCCCTCTTATTTTTGTCACAGTGCCTAGAAAGAGTAACCGTGGCCTTTGCAAGGAACACAAATAAACACCCCCAGCAAGTGCTGGTCTCCTCGCTAGTGCCAACTCTTTCATTTTAAACAGAGAAGACTAGCAGGACTATTTTAGAAAAAGGGCCAGTCCGCTAAACGAGTCACTCATCTGTTAAGTGAATTGGCCCTTTCTCTGAAATCCCTGGGAACTTCATTTCAATGTGCTTGTAAGCACATCTGAAATAATTGTTCATTACCCCCCCCAGTTTCTGTCATTGAGGTTCCACCAACAGGAGGTCCTTTGTCAAGGCAAGAAGAGCTTGGGATGAGGATGTTACACCTGGGAAATTAATAGTAAAAGCACTAACAGATACAGTAATTATGTTATTCTGTCTGCATTATGCCCTGTTGTGTTAAGGATACGCAAATTAATATGAATTCAACTGCTGCTTCACACACAAGTGTCAATGTGGTGATTGTTTACTTCACTCATAGCAACACTCCACCCAGATTTGTTGCAAAAGAGGAAACAGATGAAGGAATATAACTGAATAGATACCACCTGGCCAATATCACCAATTCACCCCACCTATCACAAGTAAAACCAGTCCACCTAAAAAAAAAAAAAAAAAAGGTATAGAAGCAAGAGAAAAACAGCACAATAAAAACCTGCTTGCACTTTTCAATGACAGGTTCTTTCTTCCCTGTTCACAGCCTTAGTAAGACCCTAAAATCATATGCTTGAGGCCTGCAACAGGTGTCTCTCTCTCCAGTGATTACACAAAGAGGCTTAAATGAAATTTAGGGTATCTGAAATAACCTCCTGTCTGCAAAAAGAAATTTTACACTCTTGCCTGAAATTTCCCATCCTTTCCTACACAGTTGAAAGTCAAACCAAAAGACCATTTTGGGCCATGAGTCAAAGTCATTTCTGTGCATGACACTAACAAATATCTCATGTTGCGCCAGGCTGAAATGTCATCACTTTCCTCACAACAAAAAGGAATGAAGAAAACTGCATTCCCTGGAGGAAATTTTACCCTATGCCAATTAATAGATATTTTTCAGAGCTCTCTGTTGGAGCCATATGAATATGCACTGAAAAATACTGGCTGGCCTAGAGAGCTGCCACTTCAGAGAGTAGCCTTGCTTGCTCAGGAGGACAGGTACCAGAGAAGGTTGCAATAGGAGCAGGGTTAGACCCTGGGGCTCTTACCTCTCAGATCTATGCTTTAAACTCAGTATCATCTACCTTCAATCTTCTACAGAAAACTTCCTTGATTTTTCCAGCCTCTCCATAAGGTTTATACCACTATAATTTGCTTCCTCGATCTCAAACAACAGATACTCCCACTCCTTTCTACCAGTTCACACAGAGATTGGTATTTTCCCATCTGCCTAGGACAGTCTCCCGTTACCTCCTTGTTTTCTGTTCTTCAGCCTGTAATTATGCTATTCATGTTCATGTGGAAGTCATGCTCATCACTGGGGTATGTGAGTATCTCAGGGAAATACTTTGAGGAGGAAAAGCTGTATATGAAGGATGAAGACTTAAAAAAAAAAAAAAAACTTCTATGATTTAGAAAAGGCCAGTGTTATTCTCAGGAAGGTTTAACAACTGCCCCTAAAAGCACCTTGCACAGGTACCCTTATCTTCTTCATTACTGTAGGATATATGCACTGTCAGTTCTGTAACATATTCTTCACAGCATTCCATCTAGCAAGGGAGTGCAACTAGTCCTTAATTTAGGGATGGGGAATTGAGATAGAAATCCAGGGCTAAGAACCTACACTAACACTGACATCCTCTGAGGTTTTAAGCAAATCATCTAAGCCCAGGCCCATGTTAGTAACCAATCTCAGGTTTATTCTCTCCTTTATCCCACGAATGTTGTTTGAAACCCCACCTGTCTTCTCACCAGACAACTCAAAACGAGTTGATCCTAAAATAAGTCCCATTTTGGACAATATGCCTCAAACACAGAGGTGGACCTCATACCATGTTTTTAAAGTCTGCATGGCTGGATGCATGCAGATATGTTTAGAAGTTTCCCCAAAGAGCTGCAATAATTTGAAAAGATAACATTTGAATAATCATTCCTCATTAACATAAGGTTTTGGCTAATTTCCATAGCTCTTGTAACTGTATTTTATTCATGTCAGTGTCATCCCTCTGTACAATTCCTTTTGTGTGGGCTTTTACTGAGGGCAGAACTGGGCACTTTGTCTCCAGATGTTATAATTATCATTGCTCCAAGGCTGGTTAGAAATAGACCTTGTTATTTGTTCAGAAAATAAAAGTCTGACAAGTCTAAAAAGTTAGATGATTTGCCAGTGTTGTATCCTGCACCAGAAGGAAAATATGTGTTAAAAACGGAGTTTCTGCCAATACAATCTGTTGGGGGTCACACCTGCTGCTATTTGGATATGACAGGAGAGAGGGGAGAGGGGAATAGCCCCAGGTGCTGCAAACCCCAGAGCCTAGATGTGGGTGACCACTCAGGAGTGAAGTCCATTATTGCATTAACATTTTAATGTTCTTCGGTGTTAATAACAGACAAATCTGTGCTGTAACATTAGCTTCAGTGTGGTGCTAACTGTGGAACCTAAATTCCCTAAAGTCTACTGTGCTGATGTGCTGCCTCTTACTCTGCCTTTCCAAGCAAAGAAATCCAGGCAAGGCAGAAAACTAGACCAAATTCTGGGTTTGCCCATTAAAGCAGCACAGACCCAATTATCGTGTCTCTGGAGAGTGAAGCCTGATCCTTGATTGCATCTACCAAAGGCAGCACACAAAGCATTCAGATTTGGGGCCTATGGTGAAGCTTTAATGTAACAAAGAGCTGGTTAGAAAATGGTAGTATATGGTGTGCCTCTCTTGGGATGCTAACTACAGACAGCCCACTGCCTTCAACCAGAAGGCTTCTCGGGGTGTTATATTTCAGTGCATAGCTCTGCAAGGCCCTGGTACTTTTATAAGGAAGGGTCAAAAGTGAGGACTAAAACTACAATCATGAGAGCAGAAAATGAATCTGAAAGATCTTTGCAGTACCCTTGCTAGACGCAGAGATGGCAGTGTTGGTAACAAGGCACCACCTTGGCAGAAGAAAGATCATGGCTTCTGCAGCCAGTTTCATTACCACTCAGGGTCAGGTGTCCTGCCACGTCACCACTGGTTACTGCTGAGAATATCCTCAGCAACCACTGAGATGTTTGTAATGCACTGTGCAATGCCCATGCTCAAATCTAAGCTACCCTTGTGGCTATACTTCATGAAAATGGGTCAGTATGCACTCTTATATTTGCCCTGGAAACAAGACCATGCAGGAGATTTCATTAAGATGAGTTGGCTGTCAGTACCTTCCTAGATGTCACCAGTGTCTGCTGTCACACAGGCAGATGGGAAATGTTAACAGACTGGGCAAAGGGTGCCATTAGAATTATGTGGTGACTAAATCTGAGCAGCAGGCAGCTCAGCAGTATAGAAGAGGACAAATGGTCCTGAATTGGGGAAGACACTGACCTTTAGCCTATTCTCTGGCCCATCTTCCTATACGGTAGACGTACCTACACAGATGTTTAAGAAAGGACCAGACTTTTAAAAGCATTTGGCATGCAGCAAATTCCACAGTGATCTTGCTGACAAATTTCCAGAGCAGCACCACGGCTTCTGTACTTCTAAGTTCTTCCGAAAAGGCAGCCACTGATTTGGTTGCTGGCATGGAACCTGAGTTTTCTTGATCACTTTGTTGTGTTTCCTTACTTTTACACTCCTATTTTGAAAATTTCCTACAAGAATCATCCAAAGTTTTGAGGTAGAAGAAAGCACAGAACAGGTTAGATTTCTGGGGGCAAATTCACTGGGATCATGCCCCTACAACATAGGGGTCATCCTGGCAATGATGCACAACACAGAAGGATTAAGGCCATTTTAACTATGATCACATTTGAATGGTAAAGTATCTAGACCACACCCTTGTTTCTTTTTATTCACGCATACTAGAAGGTGCACGTAATGACAGATGCTTTATCAAAGCTTTCTTGTGCTGTGTCCTTCACAGATTCCAGCAGCCGGAGCCAACTAGAGAATGACTTACCTTCAGTTAAAATGCTTCTCCCTGCCATGTGCGCTACACCCATGGCCAGAGCAAAGAAAGTGCAGGCAGCTCACTGCAGGAGACCTGCTGACAGCCCAGCTTCCCTCCTGGGTGAGGAAACAGGACGTGAACACCTGGAAGGCAAAAGAAAACATGAGGAAGAGGAAGATCAGCTATGTGATTTCCCAGTGGACCATCCACTTCATGGTGAGTGCCTCTAGATCCAGACTTTCTCCCAGAGTACCCAAAACCACAGCTGTTATTTTATACGCCACTGTGTGCCAATACGCAACAACAGACGTCACAAATACTTCTAATGAGCTCCTGCCTTAGTCACAGGGATGATTCTTCAGTCTCACCATTGAAAACACGGAGACCAACCCTCTGAGCTAAGCTCTAGCTCAGGCTTGTCAACCCTGCCAGTTTTAATGATAGGGACTGCTTTGGGTGTTTATTGCTCTCCTACTTTGTGTGGCAATCTATGGAGTTACCAGGAAATGGTCATTGCACAGCATGAGGAGCGAGGCTGCTGAACATGTCAAATCAGCTCAATGCGTTGTATACACCTTGGACCCACTGTATGGGTAGTGAAGAGGTCATCTGCATGCACATAGGCAAACTGTCAATGCAATAGCTCTGTCAGGTAGAGTGTGACAAGTGCTGCTTTAAGTTCTTTGAGTTTCTGGAAAGGTTAATAGGGACAATAATACTACACTTCAGAAAACAAGTTGTTAGTAGCAGTAGTAAGATCTTTCCCACATACTTTGTTATTATTCACTCCTTTCTGAAAATAAATAAATAAATAAATAACAACACTGCAATTTCAATGAAGGCCATTGAAGGCTCCTAATGGGCTCGTGAGACTGCAGATACAGGGTTACTCAGGTGGCTTCACTAAGATCTACACATCTTCCTCAGCCCATACTCTGTAAGTTGGCAGAGGAAACATGTCTTTCTGTGAAATACATCTGAAAGAAAAGCCTTGCTCCTGCAGCTGCTACTATGGTATATATGAGTCTTGTGACAAGCTGCTGTCACCTTGTCCTTCTCCACGAGACAGTCAGTCTTGATGCAGAGAGAATCACTGTAAGACAACCGGAGATTTTAGCTGACATCTGTGCTGTAAGCTGCAGGCAGCTGATGGCAGCAGGGCAAAATCACGTATTGCATCCTCAAGGAAGAGCCAGGGCAGTATGGTTCTGGCATGCAGGGCTTCCTGTGAGTGTTAAAAAGGAATGTGTTTTGTGACAGAGGGAGTCTCCAGCCACAGGGAGGCCACTTTCCCAGGGTGACAGAGGAGGTAGGCGGGTGTCCTGACTCAGCACTTAGCCTCATTGACCGGTGCAGTGGTCAGTACCAGCCTCATCAGCAAAACAGGGGGAAAGCACATAATTACCTGCATAAAACTGAGCTGAGCTGAGCAGGCCCTTTCAGTGACAACTTGTTTTTTAAAGGCATTTTAAACAGAATCCCTCTGTTCCCTGGTGGCAGTGGGGTTTTGAAACCAAGCAGAGGTTTAATGATCTGCCATTTTCTAGGTTCCTGGTTCCCACAGTTGCTGAGCCTTTGATAGAAACTGGCTGAAGGAGAGGGAGGATCTGAAAGCACTGGATTGGCATTTTCCCCACGGTGCACAAAACAATGATGTTTCGGATTCTGTTCACACACTGTGTCATTCTTAGCAGAGAGCTGGAGGCCTGGTTTTAAAATCCTTTCCAGCATCATAAGCTGCAGCCTGTGTCCTCCACTTCATGTTAAAGGAGAAGAGCGGGTGGCTCTTTTTCTCCTGCCTCTGAGTGTGGCTGGAGTCACCTTCTCCAGATGTGGTCAACAGCTGTGCCTCCAGTAGAGGTAGGCTGGCGCCATCCCCAGCAGCAGTCTATAATCCTTACAGCTTGAACTAACAGCAAATGAACTTCTCTTACCATGCC
Source organism: Chauna torquata (assembly GCA_013399475.1). Lineage (NCBI taxonomy): Eukaryota > Metazoa > Chordata > Aves > Anseriformes > Anhimidae > Chauna > Chauna torquata. The sequence goes on along the minus strand of VXAL01013555.1, from coordinate 609,914 downwards.
TAGCAACTCTGCGCTTCAGGCATGCTTTTGGCACAGTAGCTACGGGCTGGTTACATGTCCTCTAAGAAGGCATCTTGGTAGTGCCAAATGCCCACAGCGCATGCCACAGAGGTGTCCCCAAGGTCTCCCTTGTGCTCACACTGAGCATGCCTACAACAAGTGCCCAGGGGAACAGCAACAGCCTCAGCAGTGGGAGAGTCTTCTGACTTGGAAGACATCAGTCCCTCACCCTTCTATCTATAGAAAACACCCACATGATTTGTGAGGGAGGGCAGTAGGGTCTGAATAAGCATACACATTTATACTGTTGTCAAGGAACAGAAGAAATCAAGCATGTTATATGTAAGATCACTTTGGAGGGGGGAGAACTGGGGTTTGTTTTGTGTGTTTTTGGATAGGAGGAGAAAGACGAGGAGGAAGCGATGACAATATGCCCTTCAAGGGCAGGTGGTTCAAGATAGCAAGAGCATCCCAACTGTGACCCGTGTGTGGATTTGGAGCATGCTTCCAGGCAAGCCCATAACACTGCAGTGTTCCTAAAAACTTGCTTTTCCCACAAGATGGCTTCCACGACTAAGCGGTTTAGAAATGTAGGGTCATTTAAACTAAATAGATTTATGCCCTTATCACAAACTATTTACAAGAAGCAATGCCTCTTGCACTTTGAACTGCATTGTAAGCAGAAAAAAAAAAAAAAGAAAAGAGAAAAGCTTTCATATGCTAGAGATATGCTTGCAGTGCCATTTAACTTTGCTAAGCCCCCATTTGAATTTGGAAGCCTTCATTCTGCAAGTGAATGGTTTCACCTGTGGCCTATTGCATGAAAAGCTCTGTGGAACTTTTTTGGAAAGCCTGGCTCTCAAAAGCAGCACTGGTAAAACCCAATTTAGAATGAGACCAGACTGATAGAGGCTTTACTTTGGAGCTGGGGATACAGATTCTGCTTAGGTCAGCTCTCTGGGAAATGACTGGTTGCTGCCACTTTATGTGCAAACACCATCGCTGACAGTGTCTTCAAAACTGAAGAACAAGCAGGGCAAACTCTTGTGGCCATCAGTCAACATCACAGCAACACGTCCATGTAAATGCCCAAGTTAAATACTGAGTCTCCACTTTCCTTTTAGTTCCTTTTCTCTGCTCTCTGTGAGACCCTCACCACTTGACCAGTTCACCACAGCCGAGCACCAAAGCCTGAGAGGACAACGTGCCTCATGCCTGCCTGACCCATAGCAGCTCCTGCTGGAGACTGCCATGTGCAGGATCCCAGCCTAGTTCAGATCCTCATGGGCAATTCTTTTGCAATTTCTTTTACACGTGCTGGGTCTGGCTGTATACATCAATGTGTATGTGTCTGCTGTAACTTTCTACATCCAAAGGCAGTGGATAAGTGTGCCCAGCAATGCAATTATTTCATAGGCTGTTAAATATCAGTAATGGTTCTAGTCCTCTACTCCAGCCAGGGAGCAGGCAGTGCCTTGGAGAGGCCAGACAGCTGCACCAACTTAATATATTGGCACATGCCCAGTCTTCTGGGACTTCTTCTCTGGGCAATAATTCGAGTACAAGGTAGATGAGGCTTCCACAAATGGGGCTGGCTCCTAATTTCACCAGGAACTGGTGGTTTCAGAGCCTAGGAACAACTGGACAATGTTATTTCCTGCAGCTCATATCTTAATTATTCACTGTAGAGGAGCCTGCAATAGTGAGTCAACATCACTCAAATATTTCTATAACAGAAATTCTCTGCTTATTGCTGACTGGGAGCTCAAGGATCCTTTTATTACTCTCATAGTTTTATTATTATGATAGTATCTTTGATCCCAAGACATATTGACAAATTCTGGTGGCAATTATCATAAAGACAAGGGAAAATATGGAGATGATCCCAGTCCTGGAGAACTTCCAGTATAAGTCACGTCCCTTCTGCATTGATGCCAGTTGCAGGCATCTTTAGTTTAGTGTTTATGTTTTCTCTGAAGCAATAAATTCATTTGTTCTGTTCATTTGTGGACAATATGGTCAAATCCATGTACCCCTGTGAAATGGCATGGTTTATCACTCGCAGAACAGTCTTTTCCCTGATATGCTGACTTAATGCATTTATAACACACTCAAGAGACAATGAAGCACTGTATAATCACAATTCCAGATAAATATCGGCTGCCCAGAATACGCCAATGGGACTGAGAAAAAGGGCAAAAGCATCCCATTGTCCTGAACAACAAAAGGAATCAATTCTAAATGAGAAAGAAAAGCAAGGAAAAAAAATAAATGGCTATATACGTAATTCTGCTGCCATTGGCTGTCTTACCAGTCTTCTGTTTGTTAGTGTGAATAGTCCCTGCAGTCCTATGTCTCTGAATTACAATATTCCTATATACATTGAGAAATGCAGTAAACCATTGACCTTGTTTTGGTGGGTTTACCTGAAGCATTGTTGAAGTCTGGTTCTTTGTTTTTGTCCCTCTTTGAAGACTGACTGTTTATAATCACACCCCGGATATTAAATGAAAAACGTTAAACTTGAATCCTTTGCTCTCGCCCTTCAGACTCTGTTCACATAGAAGTCTGACTGACACAAGCAAGCACTGAAGCAAGCAAAGCTGTTGGCAGTGGGGGACTATCATAAATACTGCTTGTGTTGTTTCTTCTTCTTTTTTTTTTTTTTTAGTTAAAGCAAATGTCAGCATTCAATGTTTTCCTCCAGCAGCTCCTTCTTTCCTGGGAATTTTAGATCCGAAGGGTATATTAAACAGGAGCCAGAGGTTAATTTGTTCCTGCTAGTCAAATCTGTGTAATGTGACCTCTTGTAAAGTTGATGGCACATCTTGATAAGTTTACTTCAAAGGTCTTACAAGTACTTATTGACTTCTCCAGAATTGTCTGAGAACTCCTCATAACAAACCAGGATCTGGTGCTTTTAATTACTGTTCATTAAAATTGATGGCAAGCCTTTTACCTACTGTATTAGGAAATGTTTTATGCTGAAATTGGAAACATCAGAGACTATGTAATAAAATAATGATGGAATTATGCTTTCTAGCAGGGAGCGCAGATTCTGAGGCAGGGATGTAAACAAACATGCCTGATTTATGTCTAGAGGTTTGAAGATAAAAGTAATCACAGAGAGCTGGAATAAAGCAGAAAACAGGTTATGCAACCTGTGATAAGTTCAGCTTTCTCCATGGGTAGGTGGCTGGTTTCTGACAAAGGTGGCTGACCAGAGGGTGTGGGAAGAGCAGTGGGGAACCTGTATTCCATGGTGAGAACCATTACCGGATTAGACTGGTTACAGATCTCTCGTTGTTCACTGATTGTGAGCATCTTTAAGGTGAAGTTTGGCAATGGCAGAAAAATCTCAGAAAGTACATTTCAAGCCTGAGATGTGGGTGAGTGGGGAAACTACACATATACCTACCCCAAAGTCACTTTGACCTGAAGGAGTTCATGGACATGCAGGTCATTTAGCCTGGGAACACAACTGTTATCAGGTGGTAGAAAACTACCACGCAAACCTGTCAGTTGGAGTCCCTCAAGCCGTGGGCTGTATGCTCCCTCCAGACACTTCACAGACCACTGGCTGTGCCAGACTCACGCACAGCACTGTTTCAGGGCAGCATCATTTGTAGACACTGTCATCTCTTTGCTGGTGGATGAGAAGGGTTAAATTCACCACGGGCTCAGGCTGATGGTGAGCAACATCCTCTGCAACAAAATGCCCACATGAATGGTTTCAAGTGTACCGTCTACGCCCTGACAACTCCTCTGAAAAGCAGACTAAGAAATTCCCGCAGCCACCACTGTACAGCTTGCTTAAACAAGTTTCTGGCCTGGCATTTTTAGCATTCCTGCCCACACTGCCTCAAGTCTACCTCTCTGCATTTCAGCCTTGCTGTCAGGTGATTAGGCGCTGTACTCTGCGCCAGGGTGAACATGGCTCTTCATCAAGGAGTTACAGACTGAAGGGAGGGAAGTCAAGCCTTTAAAAGTTCGAGTCCTGCTGCTCTGTCTTGACTCCTGCCACGCCTCAGTGGCCAGCAGCTGGATGCTAAATGCTACGTTTCGCTAGCAGGAGGCTCTATCCGGAACACATTGTACATATACAATTAGGATCAGTCTCAGTGGCTGTGCCAGTCCCTCTTGAAAGTGGCTGAAAAAACACTTTAATAAAGATTAGCCATGCTGCCATACTCCCATCTAAATAATGTAGCACAAGCTCTTTTGAAAGCCACGAGCCACCTCTTTAACTAGGAGAGGGACTGCCACGGGCACATCTCTGTACACAGACAGGCACATTTTGTCCTGATGCCATCAGCATGCTGTAATAACTCTTTTATGGGGTTGCAATTGTTTTTGCTATGGGCTTGACAACCATAAGCAGAATGTCACCACAGGAGAACAATGCTCGGAAAAGCCACTGGAAGGAACCAGCTGGGAGACTCAAATATCTGTAATTGCTTGAATTAAAAAGAAAAGAGAGAGTTACTTCTTTTAAAGAGGCTAAAAGGGAAAAACAGAACCCAACCAGATATAATGACGCTCTTTGTCAAGGCTCCTGAGTTTTTCTTTCTTAGAAACAAATGATACAGTCATCTTTGTTACACAGAGAAAAACACATTTTTGAGGATATGAAGCTAAAGCCACTGCTTGCTTATGTAACTGCTTTCTCTCTTCTTGTCAAAGAAGCAGCAAAATCTTTGGATCTGGTTATCACATAGTGTGAGAGGGTGTCTGTCCAGAAATGACAAAGAGGATTGCAGCAAAATAAACTGATCCCACCAGTTTTCACCTACCTAGATTACATACTTCAAAGCAAAGAAGTGTCTGCACTGGCTTCCAGCCCTTCTCTTGGGGTTTTGGTTCCTTATCCCTCCGGCATATGTCCTTCATGAGACCGAGTAGGCTTGATACAGCCTTAGCCTGCTGGTGAGCTAAGTGCAAATGGGATATGCAATTGCAGCATTGCAGATATCTTCCTGAGGTAGCATTTATTTAGCTGGTTCAGGTACACAGGGCAGCTGAGGCACAGCAGCACAAGATGTAGGCTATTTACCTAATACAGACTACAGTCCAGAATGAATTTGCCAAAGTGTAGTGTTGCTGCAGATGCACAGCTTTTACTTAGCAAACTCAGGTACAAGTACTAGTCTTTGGTATTGATTTGCTTATACCTCTAATATCTTTCAGCTGTGTTACGGTGGGTGGTGAAAATAAGCCATTATACACTAAGCTAAAATGGTGTAAACAAGTGATCAGACTCCTTGAGCTGTGAGTAGTATTAAAGCCTTAAATTGCCTTGCTTTTTAGGAAAGGAGTGATTGGGGATGGGGAGAGACACTTTGGTCTATGCGGATATTTGGAGATCAGAGATCACATAACAAAGTAGGTCGGGAGGAACCTCTGGAGACCAACTTGTCCAACTCCAACTCTAAGCAGCACTAACTTAGATCAGGTTGCACAGGCCCGTTGTCCAGTCAAGTTTTGAATATCTCCAAGGATGGAGACTTCACAACTTCTTCAGGGCTATGTTCCAGTGTCAGACTACCCTCACAGTGAAAATATTTTTTTCCTATTATCTAATCAGAATTTTCCTTGCTGCAATTTGTACCCATTGATCTCATCCATTACCTGCACACCTTTAAGAAGAATCAGTATTCCAACAAAGTTCAAGTGTTTCAAATTGTTCCAAGTTCGACCTAGTAATAAAGCCAAATCTGCAGAGGACAATTGTGCCTGTTACTGAATTTAAAGAAGCTATACTGCTTTATCAGTGCGGAGAATCTGGCCCTTCCAATGTCAACAGTAAGGCAATGTATAGACAGCTGTATCTCTAAGCATCTGCAAATGCTGACATATCTAGCTGCCTGGTATTTTCAGTCTTCGTTTCAGCAGTCAGCTAACCTGCAAATGACTTTCACAGAGCATAAAAGCACACTTGAATATCCCCAGCTTTTACATAGAAAATAGCTCAGGAAACTCAGAGAGAGTCTTATTTCCCCAGAGACTCTAGAGCCACGTTTGTAAAGCCAATGTTACACTTCCAACACTTTCTAGTCTTATATCTTCCACCCACATTCTTTATTAGACTGTAATTGTGAATGCTGTTGTTTGCTATGGGATCTCTAAGCTAAGGTCCCAAGGCAAAGAAAAGTATCAAAGCTACAGTCAGAGAAAGTTTTATCTTGCAAGGGAAAATGTTAACATACAGTCCCATTTTTTTTTGTATTTATCTTAGTGTTTTTTTGTTTTGCTTTGTTTTGTTTTTGTTTTTGTTTTTTTTTGAAACAAAAATAGAATGACTGATTACTTATAGAAAAAATGCACTCTTCTAGATTTCCTACTGGCAAAAGCCTTGATTAGTTCACAGGAGTCTATGTTGTTAGCAATTTAATTTCATTTCCCGTTGAAATCAAAGCCTGTCCTTCAGTCTCTGCTGGCCCTGTACCTGATCTCAAGTTATTTTATTTTGTTTAATCTGATGAGTTCCAACTTCGAAAGATCTGGTTTCAGTAGAAGTGACACTTCTGAGCACTGTGTAGATTCTTCCCTTACATAACAGTCTTGTCTGTAAAACTGTTCACCATGCCTTTTCAAGAAGGGAAAATGTGGAAGATGTAAGAGTGCACTGATAGGGAGTTTCTTTTCCCTGTCACCAAGTTATACGGGTTATTTTCATACCAAAGATGCTGAAAGAAGACACCAGAAACTCATGAGCCTATTCTCTCTGAAACTGTGTTGTTCACACAGAAGTGTCCTGGACACTTCTTAGCTGCCAGTGGGACAGACGGTCTGGCAGATCCATTCCCCACCCCATCTATAGCACAATTCTAAATACTGTATGGTTCAAAAGGCAGTGGGTCAGGCTTTCCAGTACCATAAGATGTCCCATCTCCACTAAGTTTCTTCTCACACTTACACCACCTGTGCACAGCCTTTGTCTTCTCATTCTTCTATATTCTCAGCAGAGTAGACTTTCCAGCTCCTTCTAGACTCATGATCTTTACTACTGAGTTTGTTCTACACCACATCCCTGTAGAGATAGTATTTCATTGCACGTTACAGATGATTTCTTGAGTCAATACAGGTTGATTAATCCAACGAGCTCTGTCTGCACCAAGTGTCCTGCCAGCACCCAGAAATTTTTAAGCTGGTAGTCAAGGATATATATCTACATTATTGTCTCTGTCTCTAGTTTGTATGAACATACTCTCTATGGAGAAGTCCTGCAGCTAGCATGGCCTGATAATGTAAACCATTCCTTTCCAGCTCAGGTAGTATTCTCTGGCTTGGGCACTAAAGGTCTTGTCTTTAGCTTTTATTCCACATTACAAAGTAGATATGATGGTTGTCATCCTCTGTGTTTACAGGCAAGAACTACTGATTGCTCTTTGTATGGTGCCCACTGTGATGGGGTCTGATCCAGCTGGTCTTTGACATTCACTTCATTCCCATCATGGTCCACTTCAGTCATCCTAATTCTATACAGTCTGGTCAATGTATGAGACAGAAGGGTTTATACTGGATTAAATCATTATTTGCTGTATTCTGATGGAATACTAAAATATACTCTTTTTTTTTTTCATTTGATGTGACAACTTAGATTTTAAAATGTAGACAGTTTCTTTTTTTGCATAGTTATGAAATTGTATTTTAGTTCACTAACATAAAATATTCAAAAAAAAAAAAAAAGCACGTAGGTCTTTTTTTGCCAGTTCAGAAATTTTCCAGGAGGTAGTCAGGTCTGTTCTCTATCTCCTCAAGGCTTTCTGATTGCTAGAAGTTGCGCAGGCTGCCTTGACATACAAAACCTGGCAGGACATGAACCCTGCCAGCATCCCAGACGTTTACATAGAATTGGGACCATAAGAACAGGGAGGTGGTCACAGTTGAGCTTGGATCACTTGCTCCACTCTGTTAATGTTGGAGGTAGACTGCAGCTTCTTCCAGGTTTGGGAAGCAGTTTCCCACTCTGGGAAAAGGCAGAAGCTCAGCCCTGTGCTCAGGGAGACATGTGGGACATCGCAGTAAGGCCTCAAATTTCTGAGACCATGACAAGGTCAGGGCAAAATTCACTTGTTGTCTGGACCCACTATATGAATTGCCCTGTGCTAGAGAAATATAAATACCATATGTTGTAATAATACAAATATAGCAGAGAGATTCATTACTGTATGACAGAACATGATGCACTTGACAAAATATCACCTTGGTACTCAATCTTACCTGTCTGCAATATCTCCCAGGAGGATATGGAGGCCAACCCCCACAGAGAAGTGTGAGGTGAAAATGTTCCAGGCAAGAGACACTATGAACTAAATTAGCACTATCATATCCACAGGGAACTCAGTGTCTTGAGATTCATATTCTCAGTACTGATAGTCCATATTTCCCTTTTTAATCCATACTGCAATAAATGCCCCTTTTCTTATAGCCATCTTTTGGAAAGGTTCAAGTTGATGAAACTTTGTAATCAGAGCTTCTAGGAGAAGATGCCCGTTGCTATCTTCAGCATATATGTACAAAAATATTTCTCACTTCAAATCTCTGCCTCAGTAGTGTCAGCAAGATTCAATTTAAATGACATTTTCTCCCGGGGGCTGAAGCCAGGGCTGCAGTCTAATGAGTAATACTTTGATAGGCCAGTGAAAAGTCTAACGATATGGATTTTACTCTGTTGGACATAAGCTTTATTAGGTTGTTCCTGAGATATGGGAGTATTGACAGTATTTATGATAAATGATGCTCCTCGGTTATTCTTGCATGGCTGGTCTCCTTTTCAGAGTATCTGAAGTGTTTAGAAAGGAGAAAATATTCACAATGGAATATATTAACTTACTGGTTCCTAAATGTCCTAGGCATCTTCTTACCAAATTGATGGGCAGAATTTTTTATTCCTTATTTTCTGTGTCAACAGGGTCACAACGAAGTTTCCATTACAGCATGAAAGATGTAATTTTCTGGCAATTGAGCAGAGCCCAATTTATATTGTCCAAGGTGCTTAGTTACCTTTTTCACTGCTTTAGCCCCAACAAGAAATAGTTTATGCTAATGCTACAAGGGAAAAAAGTGTAAAGTCTCTTTGAGGGCATAAGCTAACTGTCTCTGGGTAACTGTTCCCGTTAGAAAGCGTATGCATCTAGTTACAGGGTATGAATTGGTAGTTGTCATCAGACCATGGAAGACCACAAGCAATTATTCAAAAAGGTCATTTTCTTCAGCAACATGGTGTCACTGCCAATTACTTCAGGTGAAATTTGAACTTTTATGCTCCTATCAGGCTGCAGTTTTACAAGCTCAGTAGGAAAAAAAAAAAAAGTGACTCACAATACTTTGAGGGGGGGGAGGGGTTTGCTCTGTTCATTCAATGTCAGCAGGAAGATTCTCCATTTGTTCGTTAGAGAGGATTTCAGCCTTGGGATGTGGTTGAACTCCATGTTCTGCAGATCAGTTGCCTTACAGCTTACTTCTGCCACTCCCTTCTCCTCCTCCTTGCAAGACATCAGCCTTTCAGCATCATTTCAGACCAACCCAGACCTTATTCTAACTTACACCAAGTGGCACATATAGTTCATGATCTAAATAAAATACCCTGGTGTAGGAGGGCATTTTCAAAATAATGTAGGAATGCTGAGGGAAAAGCCTGTGAGGTCACAGTGCAGCAGTTGAAGGAGTGGAGCAGTCAAAGAGTCCTCTTAGGAATTCACACCACCAAAAGGTCCCCATACACTCCTCTGTGGGCTTTAAGGTCTTGTAGTTTTTAAGGTCAAGTGTGTTTGTCCCCACACCACAACAGTGTAGTCTGGAGAATACTGTGACTTTTCTTTGTAAGGTAACGTTTTTATTGTCACTCTCACATGGCAGTGAAGTTGCTGGCTATCTCTAAATACTGCTGAAGGAATGGTATTGGAAGAAAGCAGAGATCAGTCAGTCTGGAGTAGTTTACTTCTCTTCACAATGTTCACCCACTTTGGGTGCTCTTTGATCTTGCTGGCATATGGGAGGAGTAAATTCATCAAAATCAATGGAGTGCCAGTGGAATAAAATCTATGAGTAACATCAGAATCAGACCAAACATACAGATTTAAATTTGTAATTTCTCATCAGATCTGTACTTGTGTACCACAGGTCTTTGAATCTGGGCTGTTCTAATTCTCCTGTTCTCCATCCATGAATCACTCCAATTTTCAAGATCAGGTCAGGTGTAGCGTAGGGCTGGAGCGACTGGCTGAGGTGTAGCAGCAGGGTGGAACATGTTCAATGTTGCCAAAGAATGTTACTGGGCAAGAAATAGCTGGAGATGTCTGGTGACAAGATGACATGGGAGAGTAGTTACTGGTGCCCTGGGGTGAGGAGAAGATGGTGATGTTGATTGTAAGGTGTGTCACTCTCAAGAAGTCCAGCAGTGCTTTTCTGCTTGAAGATTACAATGACCTAAAAGCCACCATATCACTTAGCTCAATCTCACAGTCAGCCTCTATCCAAAATAACTCAGAGCCAACTTTTAAGGCAAGAATGAACAAGTTCATGCAAACAGAGCAAGAGAGCATAAGGAAACAATGAATAGGCTGCAGACTTTGTAGTAGACCCAAGCAGCTTTGCTTGTAAGACAAATATGTTGAAGAACTAAGCTGAGACCAACAAGGGTCTTGCTCTAGGATGAAGAAACAGACCTGACGCAGTTTATCTATGGCCAAAGGTTTCTACCTTCACTCATTATTCCCCTGCTGCCCAGCAAGATTCACGGCCTCCTGACTGGGGAGAAATTCGTGTTAAGTCTAAGGAAAATACAGATTTCTATTTTATTTAATAAATGGCTGCAGATGACCTTGGATATTTAAACCACTCTTCTGAGGGTGTTATACCTCAGAGCTTGGGGAAAGCTTAGTAAGACCAGCATGACAGGAAAAGATAGGCATGGAAACTTTATAAGCTGAAAGCAAAATGGTGATTCATTACAGGCATGAAAACAGCACCAAGACAAAATGGAGTATCTACTCATTCATTGCCTTTACATTCAGTGTTTGTTCACAAATAGTTAATAAAGGATTATAAATTAGCAACAGATGTTGTGTGCAGGTGACAGATGAGCAGCAAAGGTCAAAGGTTTGTCCAACACTAAAGGACGTTGATGACAAAACCATCGCAGGTTTAGTGTGGTTAAAATACATAAGGTCTTGTGGTTAAAATACATAGGTTTCTGTAGCTGCCGACATGCAGTCAGTGGAATTAGCACTTCAAATGGGCACCGTTGACTCTCTCTACTTCAATGATAAAGTCCACATTCACTCTTGGGTCAGGAGGCAGCCACCTATGGTAAATACATCTCTAGAAGGTGTTGGAGATGCCACCCTAGCTGCATAGCAATTTGCAGAAATTCCTGGATCTCTGAATATTCTTGTGGTCCTGTGACCATTTGCTATGAAATTCAATACACCTTTCTTTGTTGCACAGTTGAGAGGAAAGGAAAACGGAGAATCCGGACAACGTTCACAGCTGAGCAGCTCCAGGAACTGGAGAAGATTTTCCAAGTGACTCACTACCCGGATATCCATATTCGCAATCAATTGGCAGCAAAGATTAACCTCCCAGAAGCCAGAGTTCAGGTATGTTCTGTCTCCAAAAGGCTAAGCTCATTGCACCAATTCCTTTTTCAGGATACGTTTGTAATAGTTTTTGCGTGGGGAACAATGCTAATGAAATGTCATCTCTTTGTTACCTTACAGAGAAAGCCGGTATCATTATTCTCCTTTTACAAATAGGAAAGAAAGTATTTGTCACCCAGTTGGGGTTAATCAAATGGGATTAATCAAAGGGTTAACAGGTGCTCTGAGCGTATTAAATGCATAGCAAATAGGAGTTACAGATGGTTTTAAGCAACCTGTTGGACTCTGTAGCAACAGAATGGCCATTTATGAAAATATTTATTAATCATTTATCAACCTTTTATAGAGCAATATAATTCAGTACAAACTGTCATCCACATCCCTTTTCTACAAGTTCTCAAAAAAAGTGAAAATAACTTTCCAAATGCAAATATTTTCTTACTGTTCTATAATTTGATATCACAGAATATAAGTGCCCTGACTGTAATTTCAGTGCATGGAAACTAATCCAGTTTCCCCCAGCTGTAATGTAGTCTTGCTGACAGAGTTCAAAATTGACCCCATATGTTTACTGCATATGAAATTGGCTACATTGAAATACACATACCACTACGTATTGGAATTTGGTGTTGTTACCAGGCACTGTTGTGATAATTTTTACAATTTCTGTACTTGCCATAATGTTGGAGTCATCAGTGTACTTCTATGTACATATCCCACTCTAACAATCAAAGTTCAACATAGAGCAGTTTATTGACTATGACATGCCAGGGACTATCGACTAACTGTGATGATATTGCTTCACAGTTAGGTGACGCAGAGAATTGGTACAGCATAGTTGTAATGTGCCCATTAGTAATATCAGTGCACCCATAATGCATTACCAATGGTATGAAGCACAAGCTCGGCTACTAGTCAGTGTTCCTGACAGAGCACCAAATTGCATGAAAGAACAGGACCATCTTCTGTGTAAAAAATAATTCATAATCTGGTGGGGAGGGTGGGGGGGGAACTGAGTTATCATGGGAAACACCAACTTGAGATGTACAAGAAGGAAGATAAAGCCCATCATGTCTGAATTCCAGATGGCAAATTCCCTGTTCAGGCAGTGCTACACTTGACACAGAAGTTCTGCATTTGCCCCTGTCTTCACTGATAAAGAGAAACTGGCCACAGAACTAAAAATTAGCAGTAACTTAGGTACAAGTTATTACAATTTTGATTGTATTTGCCATATATAAACAAAGTAGAGTGCAGAGAATTCATGCACTTTCTTGGTGCTTTGAAATGATAGCTCTGACAAAGCTAAAATCAGCTATAAGTCAAATCACCTGAGAGTGAGAATTTAACAATAGCAAAAACAAAAGTGAGCAACCATTGGTGTAACCACGCGAAACATTCCATAACTGTTTGAAAAGCTTGTGTCCTCCAATCAAGAAACAAAGCTATGGTTCCTGCAAAATAATTTAAGTGCACAGATGGAATTACATCCTTACATGTGTGCATGCTTACATGCAACACTAAATGAAGAATGCTGAATGAGTAAACATTAGACACAGAAAGTTACAAAAAATGAAAAAGCAAAGCAAAAGGATACAGGCCAAATCCGTGGTCAGAAAAATAAAGGATCATCAGAAACTCAATAAAAGTACTTTAAGAACAAAAAAAAATGTGAACACTTTTATTGATCTATTACTCTATAGAAATAGTGGGACAGTCAAGGACAATGCAGAAATGGCAGAGATGCTCAGTCATTACTTCTACTCTGTCCTTGGAAATATGTCAGATAAGATGGCAGTATCACATGATGGTGATGAGACTCTTTCCATCAGGACTATGTTGAACAGCAGCTACAGACTGACATTTTTAAATACAGAATCAGGGTGACTTGCCTTCCATAGTTCTTAAAAACCTGCTTGAGAAGCACTTTGGGTCATCAGTGTTGATATTCAATCAGTCCTGGAGCACAGGAGAAGTTCCAGAGACCTGGAAGAAAGCTAATGTTTTGTCAATATTTAGAAGGGTAAACAGAATGACCAGACAATGACTGGCCTGTGAGCCAAACATTGATTTCGGCAAAACGATGATAAAGCCAATATGAGTCTCTGTTCATCAAAAATTAAAGAAAGAGTAATATATTTAATGCTTATCAACACTGGCTTATGGAAAATAGATGTTGCCATGTTTGAAGAGGCAGACGAGATATTCTATAAGTAGCTGGGAGAAGTCTCAAAATCGCTAGCCCTTGTTCTCATTGGGGTCTTCAGCTTGCCAGATGTCTGTTGGAAATACAATGCAGCAGAAAGGAAACAGCCTAGGAGGTTTCTGGAATGTGTGTTCTTTTGTAGAGTGAGGCAGCAATATCATGCCAATACCAATAAGGAACAGATTCATAGATCACAAATCCATATGAAACCTCTGGTTGTCAGCAAGTCTGACATCAGATGACCCTGGGGGTGGTGCACCCATGGCTGTGGGACGGTGTGCTAACAAGGTCCCTCAGTCTGCCATCCCAGCAGAGGTAGGGGATGGAGAGCCATGCAGCAGCAAAGGCACAAGGGATATTGATGGGTTAGAAATCACAGAAGTGCCTGGGAATGGTCACACAGGAATTAGGACTTCTCCCCCCCAAAAGGTGATCGGATTGCTAGCCCAACTGAATTGCATCTACACCAATGCATGCAGCACGGGCAACTAACAGGAGGAGCTGGAAGCCATTGTGCAGCAGGAGTCTGTTATAGACCACCCAGCCAGGATGAAGAGGCAGACAAAATATTCTATAAGCAGCTGGGAGAAGTCTCACAATCGCTAGCCCTTGTTCTCTTTGGGGTCTTCAGCTTACCAGATGTCTGCTGGAAATACACTGCAGCAGAGAGGAAGCAGTCTAGCAGGTTTATGGAATGTGTGGAAAGCAACATCCTGACACAGCTGGTGAGCGAGCCAACTAGGGAAGGAGCCTCGCTGGACCTTTTGCTTGTGAAAAGAGAAGGACTTGTGGGTGATATGAAGGTTGGAGGCCGTATGGTGCGTAGCGATCATGAATTAACAGAGTTTTTGATTCTTGGAAAAGTAAGGATTCTTTAAAAAGTTAGCAGAACTGCCACCCTGGACTTCTGGAGGGCAGACTTTGACCTGTTTAGGAGACTGGCTGGCGGAGTCCCTTGGGAGGCAGTCCTGAAGGGCAAAGGAGTCCAGGAAGGCTGGACACTCTTCAAGAAGGAGATCTTAAAAGCGCAGGAGCAGGCCATCCCCATGTGCCAAAAGATGAGCCGGCGTGGAAGACCAGCCAGGCTGAACAGAGAGCTGTGGCTAGAGCTCAGGAAGAAAAAGAGAATTTATGACCTCTGGAAGAAGGGGAGGGCCACTCAGGAGGACTACAAAGATGTTATGAGGCTGCGCAGGGAGAAAATTAGAAGGGTCAAAGCCCAACTGGAGCTCAATTTGGCTGCTGCCTTTAAGGCAGTAATGTTTTCTTATTTTTTGTTCTGTTTTGTTTTGATTTAATGTTTTTGTGAATATATAAACAAGAAAAGGAGGACTAAGGAGAATCTCCATCCTTTATTGGATGTGGGGGGAAACATAATGACGACGGATGAGGAACAGGCTGAGGTACTTAATGCCTTCTTTGCCTCAGTCTTTAGCAGTAAGACCAGTTGTTCTCTGGGCACGCAGCCTCCTGAGCTGGTAGAAAGGGACAGGTCACAGAATGAACTTATCACTTTATACAACTACCTTAAAAGAGGCTGTAGCAAGGTGGGGGTCGGTCTCTTCTCCCAAGCAACAAGTGGTAAGACAAGAGGAAATGGCCTCAAGTTGCACCAGGGGAGGTTTAGGTTGAATATTAGGAAAAATTTCTTCACTGAAGGGGTTGTGAAGCATTGGAACAGGCTACCCAGGGAAGTAGTTGAGTCACCATCCTTGGAGGTATTCAAAAGACGTGTACATGTGCTGCTTAGTGACATGGTTTAGTGGTAGGCTTGGCAGTGCTGGGTTAACACTTGGACTAGATGATCTTAGAGGTCTTTTCCAACCTAAATGATTCTATGATTCTTTCTTTTTTTGATTAGATTATATACTTGGTTAGTAGAGGTAATAACATTGGTGGCATGTCACTCTAAGGACCTTGACTTTGTCCACCACAAATCCTGTCTTGGATTAAGTCAGCAGAGTAGATTAAGATGGCATGTGCTAGTATGCAAGAAGCTCAATGTGCGGCAGGTGTCCAATTGCAAATGAGGACATTTCAAAGGGGGTCTTCTCACAGAAGCCATTTACTGACACAAAGATCAATTCGAACTGCATAATCAGTAAAATCTTAAATGATAGAGTTATGAAATGGTAAGAAGATAGGGGACTAGTAAATAAGGAAAAGGCTGATTCCTTAGTACAGTGTACTCTGGATCATTGGTCTTGTGTCTGCAAGAGAACAACATGGACAATCACAGAGTAACAGACAGAAGCCATTCCTACAATATCGGGCACACTGCCCTCCCTCTGTGCTCTGTTTTAGCCCTTGTTTCCTCAGACAACCTGCTGACCACCCTCCCTCACCCTGCTCCTGGCTAATGTTACCGCTGAGAAGGCAAATGAGTCTTTTGTGAAATCTCAGGTAAGATTAAGGAAGCAGTTGATCCTGGTCTTAGCACCAGTGTGACTTTCATGTGCACACATGAGGATGTTGTGCTCTGTTTCAGTGCCGCGGCTCAGTAACACTGGAAAATTGAAGGTTAGTAGTGTGCAGAGAAAAGATGATATCAGTAGGTTGATATCTGTGGTGGATAGAGCATAGAGGAATAGGTTTAAATCCCAATAAAGGAAAGTCAGGGTGCACATTTAGAAATCGTTCTTGGGTAGGGCTATTGGACAGCCAGCTGAGCAAAAAAAAAAAAAGGCAGTTTTGGGCTCTGAACACAGCTGTGCCTATATTAATAAATAAATAAATAAATAAATAAATAAATAAATCCCTGAAGTGAGGACTTTATTCCACTTGCAGACTTTTGAAGGAGTACTTAAAAGGTTGAGTTATTGGCTTTAGTACCCGCCTCTATCCTCAATCACTTTATCAGTGATAAAAAGAGGAGTAATTTCATGGTGCTGTTCCACCATATAGCTCCTGCCTGGTAGAAAGAGAATGGAACAGTTCATACAGACTAAGCAGTTCTCAAACACATGCAAACCCAGAAAAACAACGCTGTCCTTTCAGTAACCTCAGATACTGCTAACTATCAGCAATATAGCAGAGGTCTCCTGACATGCCCATTACTTCCTGGGCAAGAGATGCAGACATAATTAAGCTGTTCATTATTGGATTTAAAATGCATATATATTTACAACCAGCAGCATCTGGTTTTGTTTCCTAACACCTTGTGTGCATTTGAACCACTTGCCAAGAAAGAAATTCTTACATTCAAACAGCAAGTTCCTAAGCCAGCTAGTCTACAATAGAAGGGGAATTCAACTTTCACAGCAAAGTAACAAGATGTACTACTGTGGCTGCACAATAAATACTTGCATGCCTCAGCCAGAAGCCAGGCAGGTCAAACCAGCTGACAGATGAAAGAAGCTCCCTTGAGAAAATTAGTTGTCTGTTGTCCAGTGCAACAGAGATGGCAGATAACATATTCAGAGTGCTGAGTGATTCAGAAGGTGGCATCCCCTTGGGTCTTTTGCTTAGGATCCTTACATGAATTTCAAAACGTTACAAGCTAAACACAGGAAGAACCCTGTTACTATAGCTCCACTGGTCACACATTTTTATTGCAGTCCAGCAAACATTTAAGTGGGTCTGTTCCCAGTCTTTTCATTTAGGAACAGGGTGACAGAGCCCTGCCACACAACAGGTTGCACCTCCTAGGGAAATCAGAATGCCACGTCTCTTGACTGCTGTGAAGCTTTGACCATGAAAGGATCTGCTTTCCTAGGAGATCCTTGGAAGACCCTGTCCAACTGTCTTTCCTGGAAGAGGGAGACTGCCCTAGACTATTGCTACAGAAACAGGGCTCTGCTACAGCATCAAAAGATATATATAAACTTTATAAAGATTTCTGAGTGAAACAAAACCAAATACTCAATAAGAGCTGTGATTCTGTGAGAGAAAAGTGGCTGTCATGATTGTGCAGAGATCCCACATGCTATGCAAAATGCAAAAGGTACTGTGTTGAACCCAATGTTTTCCTTTAGGTTCAGCTTCCGCTTCTGCTGAGGTCAATGTTCTCTGACCCTCACTTAATGAGCAGGAAAACTAGTTGGATGTGAGCAGTTCCTTCTGTATCTGCTGCTCATTTCTGTGCTTTTCTTTTTTGCCTGTATCCAGATCTGGTTCCAGAACCAGCGAGCCAAGTGGAGGAAACATGAAAAATTTGGCAACTTTGGTGGCCTTCAGCATCTGACAGAAGTTGATTTCATTCCTGCTCCCAAGTCAGACATCACAGTAAGTATTGGAGGCCATGTATATAGCCAGTGAGGGGGAGACAGCTATCCTTCACCAGGTCACCTCTTCACATGGGACAATCCCAGAGAGGGAGGACTAGAAAGAATAAAAATGGTGTTATGATCAAGATAAATCCCAACAAATATGGTCAAATAACACATTTTTTTTTTAGAACTAAGTATTATTCATAAACTTGTTTCATAAATATGCAATGAGGTCTCTCTTGCAGGGTGATCCTTCCCCATCTTATTTCTAAATCATTTCCCTGTAAATCATACTTTGGATCAAAACATCTTTACTGCCAGCAATGTCCTGAACTTGAAGAAATATGACATTTGCAGCCACAAAGCTGTGTTTCTTTAGACAGCCAGTTTCTTTTTATGATGTCCAGCCCTGTTAGGCTGATCAGTGCCTTTCGCCCTTGCCCCATGTCCTTTCTAAGTCCAGGACAGTTAATCTAGGCTGGCACACAGGCTCTTTCCCTGTCAGGAGTTTTTCCATAGCTAGAACAAAGGGTATTTTGCCTTGCTCCCCAGGTGACAGCACATCACTAGGTCTTAGGGACTCTATTCTTCTAAACTTTTCTTCTTAATTACTGAGCACCAGGGAAATAACCAAGGTTGACCGTAAATTGTATCTAAGTAAAAGTCAGTATTGATTTACCTGAGACTTCATTTTTATTCTTGAAAGGCTCCTAGCTTGATGCCGAGAAAGCTCTCTGCTACTGTCCCTGCCATGGGATACTACTCACCACTGCAAGGGCAGCTGACAACTGCTTGGCTGCCCAGCATGCTCTCCTTCATCCCCCACCACCTGGAGCTGCTGCACTTCCCAAAACCATACTTGCTGTTCAACGTCCTCCACCCCTACAGCCCTTACAGCACACCACTGCCCCAGAAGTTGGAACAGAGCAGTATCTGCGCCAGCTCCACATAGAGGAGGATAAGAAGGAGTGGGGGACTTTGAGAGCATGCTTTTATCGCCCAAGACTGTTTGCAGAGGGCAGGTGTTCTCCTCAAACAAGCATGCTGGGACGATGAATGGCCTGTGGCATGAGGTCAGCTTGCCGCACGAGTGCCACCACGAGAAGCTTCAGCCTAGTGAACGTGGGCAAGAACAACCATGGACTGGGAAGGAGATTCCTGTTGACCAAAGGAGCAGCATGCTCTGTAGAAACCAAACCACTCAACCAAGAGTCTCTCCCTTGGGAGGACAGTGCACCCAGCCGAGTGGTCTTGCAAAAGTACTGGGGTTTTACTCAGCCCTGAGGTACTACTGGATGACCCTATTGCATCAGTGCCTTGGGGCAGGGAAGATGCCTGCAAAGAGGAGTGTGTAGCCCAGAGGTCCAGCCAAGAGGGCTTTCCTCTGTAGATTTAGGTTGCTATCCTTGGACATGCTGGTCATCATGCTGAGGGGGGGCAAAGAACATGCTTAGGTCAAAAATCAGACTTTTAAGATACTTTTTTTTCCCAAGGATTTGGTGAGGGAAGGGAGTGGGTTTGATTTTCTGGCTGTGTTTTTTACTTGAATAAAGGAGCACAAACACAATTTGAGCTTAAATACGACAGACTGAGAGGGACAGCAGTGCTGCGTGCTGGATTTGGTACTGTGAGTCTCCAGGGGCAAGAGAATTCTTCAGCTGGTTAATTAAAATGCTTATGAGGAAGCCTCTCATTTTTTGACCTGAATTAAAAAAGCTCTAAAACTCCATCAGAAACAATAACAAAAAGAGGCAGCCTAACTGAGTTTAATCTACTAGACATAATGGAATAGTATGACCCCACAGTTTGGCTTAATTGTAGATCAATAATGAGATTGGCCTGTCCACTTACAAAATGTCTGTATGCCCTATTATTTACATAATATTCATCTCCTTCCAACATATGGCTGTTTTTCTCTGCTTGTTCAGGGTCCAGTCCTGCTTCCGCTTAGGTCCCCACTGACTTTCATGGGAAGGACTGCTGGAAAGCACTGTTTAAAGTGTTGCACCATCCTCTGTCTTGCAGCCACAGCACACATTGCACACTGACGGGGGAAGCTACTGAGCAAAACCATTAAAATGTGGTCTCCCTCCCAGACATATCACTTGCAAGGGTGGCCATTTGTGACACAGTCCAAATGCAAAGCAAATCATGACCCAAAGGCTTGCTGGGGAGGCTGTCCTGTGCACAAAGGAGTGCAGGTAGGTTAATGACTCTGTATAGGTTGCTTATTTAAGAAATCCCTCTGGCCAGACTGCAGCTGCCAGGTCTTCAGCCTTCTCCTAGCCGCTAATTGTTAGTTACATAGTGGATCACAGTGAATCAATAGCTTTCTTGTTGTCTGGCTGGTACCAGATGTCCCTGTACCAGCTGTCCCTGCACTGTTTGAGAGACCTGTAAACTAGTGAGTAGCCGATTGTTGCAGGGTGAAAAATAAATGACCAAAACCCTACCCTGTATGGACTTCATTTCTCCAAGCCACAACTATTCACCAGAAATCAGATATCCTACCTCCTACAGGTCTTACACAAGACTTTTTTCCTACACTTGCTTCAGTCTTTAGATCCTCTTCATCCTTGGCATCTTATCTGCCGTCTGAAGGAAGCCATGTCAGATACAGACTAAAGTTCAGAACCACAAAGGGGTTTAAGCACCCAACTGATTAAAATCAACAGGAATTAGCTCTGCTATT
The DNA here is from genome assembly GCA_013399475.1 of Chauna torquata. NCBI lineage: Eukaryota > Metazoa > Chordata > Aves > Anseriformes > Anhimidae > Chauna > Chauna torquata. Next base: position 589,205 of record VXAL01013555.1, on the reverse strand, counting down.
CGCCTCTTGCAACTTTAGGCTGCATTGCAGCCACATGCACCTGAATTAAGCACCCTGGGCTCACTTTATAGAAGGAAAAGTGCTCACACTTAGGTTCCTAGGTTGGGTGAAGACCATGTGTTAGTGCAGTTTCTGGGTTCTGAATTGTCCCTATTCAATCGTTGTCTTAAGGATAGACACTGGCATTGTAATCATATAAAGCTAAGACTATATGGGCATGACTCTGCACACAAGTGGACCAGGGCTGCAAGCCAGCACCGGAACTGGAACAGCTTATTCCAGGGGGTAATTTGTGTAGCACAGAGGACGACTCTGGGATGACCATGTGTCAATTTATCTTTGTTAGGATATAGAGTGTTTCAATTTCACCAGTCTTTTAATAGAAACCAAGCAGCTTTCCTGGATTATTGTTTACTTTCTTAACACTCCATATGTCTGTCTGATAACCCCACTGCCAGGGTTCCTACACAGCAAGATGCCAGCCCACTATCTGGAAGCTCTTCTTCATACCTCTGAGGTCATCTAGAAGCCCTGTTTTGGGACAGTGAGGTGAGAAGCAGAGCTGCTGAGCAAACTCCATCAGCTTCATCTTGAAAAATCAAAGCCTTGGAATTCCTTTTTTTGCTTGCAGTGTCAATACTTGGAGATTTTGTTTTGATGTAGAACAATTTTGCTTGGGCTTTCCTATTTATTTGTGAAGTCTTGGAATTCCCCAACCAACAACAGCCAATCTAGGTTTCAGGAAAAGTGTTGCATCTCCATCCATATACATACAGCTGGTGAAATTCCAGAGAGACTTAGTATCTTCAGTTTGTTTTTCACAAATCTCATAATTTTATTCTGAGGTGCATTCAGAACAAATTATCATGGAGAGGGGCAGTTTCTGGCATTGGTATCACGTTAAACTCCATAGTTTTCATTCCATCTTTTCTGACATTGGTGTCTTTCCCTTCCCCTGCACCCTGTACCTATCTTCAAAGCAACAAGTAAAAATGCCACTTGTTTCATGCCTGTGCTGGTCCCCAGGATGTTATTTTTGCATTGTTGTATGCTTTGGTGTTTCCCAAAAATGCCAAGTTGGGCACACCCTATACTGCACAAAGTCTTTCAGACTTATAGGATTGCTCTGGGCATACATGTGCCTTAAACCTGTGTGGCAAAGGACTGTCAGAGGAACAAGTTGTCTGAGGTAGTTGACCACATACTAGGAACACTTGCCTATAAAAATGCAGCTATAATTTCATCCTAACTTCAGAGTAACACTCTGAGGTATCCCCAGCAATAATCACCAACCTTTTATCAACATTGACAGAGCTGTTTTCCTCTGAAGTTCAGGAAACCCTTCACGAAGCAGACATTTTGACCCGTGTTTTGAACAGGGAGATACTGAGGAAGAAGACAGCACCAGTGATTCACCTCCATGTGCTGGTGGCTGGGAAAAGGAATCAGATTTATCAGGGAAAAAGAGTCAGAGCTGCTTGGCTCTCACTGTGCTCCCTCAGAGTGAACCAGTCCTTCTGATTGTCTAGCATTTCTGCTATACTTGTCACAGCCAGAAACACTCTGGCCACCTCTCACCAGCCTAATACCATTTCTCAAAAAGAGCATGGTTATAATCTCTATCCAAAGGGCCCAGCAGAGAGCTCAGGCTCAGATCTGGTCACAATAACATTTTGTTCCCTTACGCTGATCTGGATAACTTCTCCAAGGCAAGGGCAATGTGAGGTGACAGCATGGGGCTACACAGTCCCTGTCTATGGACATCCTTGAAGGCTGTTGCTGCAGTCTGATGGATGAGGTCATATTAGCCTAATAGCATCTTGGAAATAAGTGACAGGAGAGCCCCATCCTGTCCTAGTCCCTGACAAAAATGAAGGGCCATTGCTTGTGGTAGGTGCTTAGAGGTTTTGCCTCAGCTGATTTTAAGTGACTCAAATGACAGGGCTGCGCAGCCCACTTGAGGGAGACCCCTCCGCAGTCTCACAGCTCTCCATGACGTTCAGCTTACATTTTCCATGTGACAGTTTCATCCTTTAATCCTCCATAAAACCCCTCATAACCTGCACAATTCCTTCCCTCTGCTTATGGTCCTGATTCCCATTTTCACACTGACTTCTCTCAGTAAGCCAGGCCACCGATTTCAGAGAAATTAGTCCTCTTCAGCATAAGGAAGTCAGAATCCTGCCAATGGTGTTTGCACACCATAGACACCTCTCAGCCCTCAGACTGCCCTGGCTTAGCTCACCTAGCTATCCTGTGTCCTTAATCTGTCCTTGTAAACCCCTCAGGGCCACAGGTATTGAGGGCAAGATTCTCAATTGGATTAAAAACAATTAGATGGATGACCAAGGTCCGAGAACCAACGTAAATTAGCACCAATCAAGAGGGCGGAGACTGGGACAAAGTCCAAAGGGGGTGGTGAATATGCATCAGGGAGAAGGGGATCTGGAGTGCAGAGAGTTGTCGGGGTCGGGATCAGCTTTGCTCAAGTATCAGCTGCTGGGGAGAGGAGGCCCTGTGCTACTGGAGGGGAAGAGGGCATGGCTGTACAGGAGGAAAGCTGGACCACACACAAAAACTGGATTATGAGTCTGCCTGACTCCTGTTTAGACAATTTAATGTGGAAAACTTGCTGCACATGAAATTCAAATTCACACTAGTGGGCAGAGCAAGGAGGCACATGTGCAGTGATTGCTCCTTTGATCAAAAGACAGTTTTGTTTGATTTTTTTTTACTCTTAGCTGAAGTTTCCAGACTGGCAGACTTTTACCAATACCATAGTAAGAGAGCCCAGGGGGTTCTAGAGAGCTTTTCAGTTATCATTGCTGCTGTTGTTTTGTAGGGGTGGCTGGAAAAGAGAGCTGGGGTTTGGCAGGGGTTGTTTACTTTTAAGAGATTCTTTTTTTTTTTTTCCCTGTGATTACCACAGTCAGAAAGAGAGCATGCAGAGAGGGTGTTGCCTGCTCTGTAATTCCAACGAGGTACACGCTAGACCTTGGGTCAAAAAAAGCTGTGATTTAAAGCAGTCAAACATCTGGTTCTTCATGCTTGTTGAGCAAGCTCTCCATCCTTTTCCCACTCTGTGCTCTGACCTGACTTTGCTAAGCAACTGCAAAATGTCCGTCCTCCATCACCCGATGTCTCCCCATAGCCTGGACGGCAGGTCTTGCCTAAGCACCTCTTCTTGTTCTGTTCCCTTTTTGCCCCTCAGTAGTTTGGTGTACTTTTGTATTTGAGAAAATGATATTGGTTCTAGCTCAGGGACCAAATGACCCCATATCTGTGCATCTCAGGGACATCAACCAAAAACACTGGGTATAAATAAGGGCTTAATTCAAAATATAGCATCAGTGGAATAATTCAGGTGGGCTTTGATCCAGCCAGGAGATCTTGGCTCTTTCGAGAAGGCCTCTTGTGGTACATCCTCCTTCCCTGTGTCTTCAGGCAAACCTGCTCTGTCCCTGGGCCAGTTTTTAACTGACTTCCAGGCCATTTTACATGTTTTTGCTTTTTCTGAAATCTATCATTTATAGCATCTATCCAAAGATACCCACACAGACTAATGTTTTTAAGGCACTAGCAATAAAAACTCACCCCCTGGCCTCCTGATGCCTGGCAGAATGGAAAGGGTGGGAAGGGAAAAAGCCTTTCATTCCAGCTTTTCAGAGCTGGGAGCTTCTCAAAGGACTCCAGAGTTGTTTCATTTGTTTCATCAAAAATATACCTGGTGTCAAAGTCACAAAAGGGGTTTTAGATTAAATGCTTTAAAAGGAAACCCAAACAGCTCAAAAAAAAAAAAATCTGTATCTCAAAGTAGCAAAGAATTCATTACTCAAACAGCTGTTTTCATGAGCATTTCAGGGAGAGTGTGTCCCCTCAATGGGAGAGCTTGCATTGGTGCTGGGCCTGCAAGCCTCTCTGGGACCAGCATATCAAGTGGTACGTGTTGGCCACCTAAATGATCCGCAGCCTGTTAAAGAATTAAAGAGTATCAGCCAGCAACCATGTGCCATGAATTCATAGCAGCTGCCCCTTTTTCTGCATCTCAAAACTCTCTAATAATCGCATTCTTTGCCATTGCACTCCTCATCTTTGTCACGCAGCTGATGTCAAGTTTACAGGGCAGAAATTCACTGAATCCTTCATCACCTTTGATTAAATATAGATGCTGCTATTTACAGCCTTACAGACCCCAGGCCTTGTCAGCTTTTAATGGTTTCAAACACTTCCAATAGCAGAAAGAGCCATTTTGTCTGCTTCTCAACAATAGGAAAAGCCAATTTAATACTTCTGTTTCTTTATCTGCAGGAAACATGCTCTTGACTCTGGGATGGTACCCTTCGCTTTGCTTGTGTCTGCTGAAGCTAAGAAATCATTTAGGGCCCTCAGCAATTCCAACCTTGCTTGTCACTAATTTTCCACTCTCTGAAGCCTTACTATTCCCCCTCTCCTCTCTTTTGTCTCCCACATGTATTAACAGAACAAATGCTACTGCTATTTTTGCTTTATTCCCTTGGCTAATCTCTTTTTACTGCTCTGACCTTAGGGCCATTGTACACTGTGCTGCCAGGATTCCCGAGGCAGGAGTAGGTGCACTCTTTTGTAGGGACACCAGGCAATGGAAAGTACCTCCCTACTGCCATGAAACACCTGCTGGTGCAGGGAGCTACTCAGGGAGGCCTTCTCCTCAGTTTGCCTGGAGGAGGAGGAATACATAGCTGTGCAATGTTCAGGGTCTACTATATGATTCCCAGGGTTACCCCTCCTATAGTTAAGGAAAAGCAGGTCTCCACCAAGGAGTCTTAAATCTCAGTCTGCATCCTAGGTGTTTGAGATCTTTTATTGATGGCATTTAACAGCACTCCTGCAGTTTTCCTGCTCTCAGACACTTTGAATTTTACCAAATTTTAACTTTCATGTTAACGTTTTTCTATGTTATCTGTCTGCCTCAGGCTGATGTCTTAAATCTAAGCGATTCAGTCCTCTCTGAGAGTGAGCTGGGGAAAGTGCACTGTTTCGCTCATGGTGAAAAAATTCTGATACCCTTTCAAAAGGGAACAGTGCATAGAGTGGGAGCTTGAAATCTGGCATGGAGGTGGCCTTTTCTGTTAATTGTGCTCTTTGCTGTCATTGTGACCGACTACTGTCATCTGGCCAAAGTATCAGTCTTTGAAGACTATCTGTTCACACAGGTTTATTCTGAGTCCTTCAGATTATAGCAGTTACATTCCTTAGGGAGTCGATGCTCCCTGGCAATGCTTATTCTGATGGCTCAGCATGACTTCCCCTGTAGGCTCAGTTCTCAGCTTGCTGCAAACACGTGGCCAAGACTCTCATGATAGCCAGCCGTGCCTGTTTCCCCTGGTTTCTGAGTGCCCCACCACCTTGATCACAGGATCAGGATGATGGAGCAACCTTCCCTAGCCTGATAGTGGGAACACATTCCTCAGAAGAGGTGGGCTGGCAAGGAGGGGTTGTGGCTGGATGCTGACTGGGAAGTGGAGAGGGAAAACAGGACAAGGAATGGCATAAATAAGCAAGCGATGCTGGCTGGGTGAGGGGACTCTCCTGGAGGGCCAGGGAGGTGCAACCAGAGAGGATGCCTATGGTTTCATGGAGCCAGGATGGGGGAGCTGCACAACAAAGAGTTGGGGACAAGAGCTGATCTGAAGTGGGATGAGGGGCACATTTGGCCCTACCTGTGTCACTGAGTTCCCGTGGGATGCTCATCTGGTGACTTGAACTATGGGGTTCACTTGTGCAAGGCTCCTTCGCATGCCTGGGTCACACTACAGCGCTATTTGGTACTGCCTGTTTGCAAAAATAAGATCCCCAGGATCTGTCAGTGGTTTGCAAAGCTCAGAAGTGATCCCAGCCTTTGCCAGCCTGTGCCTCGATTCCTTCGTGCCATACCAATCCTGTGCATTCAATGAAATCTGATCCCACAGGAAAAAAATGCATCCTGTGATCACTTAATTAAGCACTTTGTCACAATGCAAGCACAAAAGAGGCAGAGCTGAGCATTAACTGCACCCTCTTGGGGTTTCCTACCCTTTTTAGTGCTTGATTTAACTACCTTTTTCTTTACCCAGCTTTTGCCCGTGGTGTTTTGCAGAGCATCACTGGAGAGGGGCAAATGGTGACAAGGAAAAGAAACATTTGTGCTATGAACACAGCTATAAATTCTCACTGACTGATGGAAAGAACCTGACTAGAATAGGAGGCATTTTATTACCCAATCATGTCATAGGTTACTAAGAGGCAGTAATAGAATGATATACAGATATATGTATCTGATGAGTGAATGTGTGTTTGTAAATGCGGGTGCACATGTACGTGTGTGTTTCTTGAATGAAACTGCTTAGAGTCCACTGTGTCAAAGAATAAATTCCCCTGATAAAACTACATGTTTTATAGAAAGCAGGAGCAAAAGAACACAAAACCAGCCACACTGGATCAAACCCCAAATGTATACCCAGCCCAGTATCCAGAGTGTTCCAGTGGTCAGCACTGGATGCTTTTGGCGCATGCTTCAGTCACACTGCTATTCCATGTTGTGTTGTGGGCATCAGGTTATTCTTGTGCATTCATCTGGCTCATGCAAACAACCAGACTTGCTGCCATTTCTCAATGGCAGCTTCTCTGTCCTTGGCATCATCTTCTAGTTGTGATGTCTCTCTGGCCACCAGAAACCCTCCATGACCGGAATTATCCTTTTCCTCCTCTGTGCAAAGCCTTCAACTCACAGCCTCTTTCCTGTGACTATTTCAGAGCAAAAACGCAGACTCTCCCCTCATCCTACACAAGCACCTGCCTCTCTGGGTATTCACAGTCCACTCACTTTTCATTCAGACTCTTTGAGGACTGACAGAAGGTGGATACAAGCTGTGAAAAATTGATCCATTTTCAACCCCCAAATACCAAAAATAGTCCCCAGGTGTCATGAGCCTCTGCTGGCTCTCAAAACCCACAAACTACCTATATTATACAACAAGCAATTTTATATAACTAGTCACAAAACAAGTAGGGTGGTATGTGGAAACACTGCACCTGATCCACACCTTGTAAAAATCTACTGTTCGGCTTTTTGTAACTGGGTGCTGGGGATGGTTCCAGGAAAGCTGGTGAGTCTGACAGTTGGAGTCTGGCTCAGTCCTTGTTGATATCAGCAGGAAAACATCCACGATCTTTGGCAGAAACAGAGATTGTTGCAGGCATAAAAAGACCTTTAACACCTACTCACTGAGCAAAACTACAGCCGGAGGCCCACTGATGTTGCACTGGGAGTTATGCAAGTGCAGACCAACATTAGCACAGAGTTCCAAGACTTAATATAATTTCAGGCAATTTATTAGTCTCCAATATTAAAGCTGCTGTCCTTACAAAAACAACCGTGCGTGGTGGCATGTCGTATTTTCTTTGCGCTTAGCTGAGCTACCTCAGCAATGCTGCTTTAATAAAGTTAAATCTATACTCATGTTACAGCAAATGAGAGTGCTGAAGGAGCCACGAAAATTAGTTCCTCCTCTTCTGGGAAGCTACATCTCCTCAGCTCTTGTAGGATCTGTTGCAGCAAACAACACTAGCCCAGGAAATGTTTTATCATGTTGTTATACAATAACTGGTTCTTGCTTAGTATAAGTATTTACTAGAAAGAAAATGTTGTGCCTTTGTTTTCCAAAGGGAGGATGCTGAGCAGGGAGACAAGCCGCAGTCCTGCCTCTTGCAGCAGACTGCCCTGATACCTAGGTCCTGGTTAGTCTCTTTCATGTTTGCTTTCCCTCTGGCCCCACAGCCTTTGCACTTCTGCCTGCACTATAACCCAGCCTAAAAAAGGATTACCCCTTTAAGACCCTTCCAACCCAAACCATTCTTCCCCCAAATGGGAGCTGTGCATCCCATCTTCCTCCAGACAGAGGAAGCTTAGGGCTCACGTCCTGGTGAATAGCCATTGTAAACAATAGGTCCAAGGTCCAGCCATGGCTTTTTTGCCTGGGATCTGCAGTAGTGACAACTATCACACCCTCAACATTGGTGGTGACAGACACCATTAGCAATGTTGCTGCTTGTACCTCTGAGGCAAGTCGAGTGCAACACTGAAATGGTCAGGGTGGCTTCCCACTTTATCCAGAGGATTTGGGTCTTTAAGTGCACCTAACTCTCTCCATAGAGTCTATTTATAGGGAGACTAAATCCCTAATTCAGGCAGCCCAGATCTTCCTACTGTGGCCATGAAACTATGTGTCTGGCTCCACAATGCCTGTCACAGGCATGATCTGGATACTGCCCTCAGTGTAACATACATATCTTAACGATACTTTTCTTAGAAGGCAGTCTTCACCATCCAGCATGGCAAATAAGAGATGCAGCACTATGCCTTTTCATTCAGGCTTACCAAACACCTGCCCCTGAATCACATGTAAAGAAAGANCGAGAAGGACTTAATTAAAAGATAAACACAAATGAAATCAAAATAATCGATGGTAGTTCAACTCTAATTGAATTTTATTGTCAGCAGAGCTGCTGTTGCTTTTCCCTTCCTCCCAAACTGAGAAGCTCTGGAGAGGAAATTGCCCTCATCAAATTTCACATTCTGTTGAATTAGTTTGGGAATCTTTAAAAAAAAAAAAAAAAAGGAAAGGAAAGGAAAGAAAGAAAAGCCAAGAAAAGAAACTTGAAAGGAAACTCCTTAATTCCAGCCAAGGCCTTTAAACCCTTAAACCCACACTCTGCCAGACTGTTCATTCAGCGAACTGAGGGTGTCAGCACTAATCATCTGCCCCTGTTTTCTGAGGGTAAATTCAGCATGTGTCTCTGAGCTGTGGAGAAGAGGCTCTAGAATCCTCCAAGGAATTGGATTGTAATTCTGATGTGATGGCATCAGCTAATTAGCAGCTCTAAGAAATCTCACCTCCAGCCCCTCTCTGGATTTTTCTCCAATTATGGCTAAGGGTGAAGCCCTCAGAAGGGAGGTGGGGGGAAGGAGTTTTCCATAGTTATTGAAGGTTACACAGCTGCAAAGAATAAAAATGACTGCAGTATTTAATGGCACTCCTGTTTAATTCTGACAAACAGGAGCATTAACATCCTGCAAACAGGGACAAATTAATGTGGAGGATACTAAGCAGAGACAAGCCCCAAAGCCTCTTCTCTAGCTCTTTGCACAGAGGTAAATTTTACCATCATCAGTGTCAGGGACTTGGCAGCCTTTGAGTATGATTGCTCTTTTACATATGTGTGTGAATACAAACATACAATTTTCTTGAGGTTCTGCTTTATTAAAATTCTTAACTACAGAGGTTTTTTGCTGCACTCTTTTCTCACACAAATCATGCAGAGCAGCAAATACTGTTTACCACAAAAAGAATAATCACTTACACGCCAAAGGCAGGAAACACTTTAATTGCTGCTATCCTCAAAAGAGTTTTCTGTTATGCCCAGAAAGTTTGGGTGTGTTTTTCATCCCTCTGTGGCACTGGAAAACTCTCCCACTGAATCCAGTGTAGTCCATTTTTCATTGAAAGCACAGTACTTCCCAACTGCCATGAAACGATGCTCTTTTACAAATGCCATAAAATCGCACAGAGTTTTACAAATAACATAAATGTGGCCATGCAAAGACTGAAAAATGTTTAAATTGTGGTTGCATCTCTCTCCAACAACTGTGACATCCCTGTCACAGTACAAAACTTTGGAACAGTTATATTGCTGCACATAGCAATGTAAAGTGTGGATGATGACATCAACAAACGCTCAACGCTGACACTTAAAAGAGCAGCTGTAAAAAACAGCAGTCCATGACAAAAAGCATGGCATCAGCCATTGACTTTATGCAAAATATGTATCTACTGTACAAACATACTGGGCTGCAAAATAGAGCTAATAAAATAAGTGATTTGCCTGCCTGCTGTTCCAGAATCACTCACAGTCTCCAATCGGCATAGTTCCCTAGGGGTGAGTATTTTATAGCAGTAGCGAAGAAACTTTTCGTGATTTTTTTCTCTTGCTGGTAGTGAAGAGCCACCCTTGAAAATCTGATTTTAACTCACTAAACTCATTACAAGCTCCCAGTGCAAAAAAAATTAAAAGCAGGAGCACAGGTGCTAAATAAATCAAATAGCTTACATCTCCCAGGGATAGGACTTGTTCTTCCAGCTCAGAACTATCCAAATGGCATGTCTACATTTTTACGCACTGTGGAGCATGGGGCACCAGTCATGCTAAATGTCACCTCACAATAAGCTGGTGTGACATTCCAGGCATGTTTAGTTTGGGCCAATGCAGAGCAACAACCTGGCAAGACATCAGCCAGCTTCAGCATGGAAGCCACTCTGAGCCACATGCTCAGGAGCTGCACCTGAGCAAAGGCACCCTCTTCTTTTCTCGGATGGCCCACAGGTAGCTCCCTGGACACTGCCTGCACATGCCTGTGTCACACATGCGTGCTTTCTCCCCTTTTTTCTCCCCTCTTGCCTGTACCTGAAGCGAATAAAATCTCTCCCCTGCACAGGCTATCAGTTTTGAGATCTATTAAAGATCACCTGAAAAAAATCAGGAAAGCCTCAGAATTTCCCTGTTGATAATGGTGAGTTTTGCTGCCTAAATAAAACTGGAGAAGAAATCCTTCTGGCGGTGTCCAGACCACAGTAATTTCTGAACAGAAAACAAGGGTCTTTTTCCTTGGCTGATCCCCCAAAGGACCTTGTTTCTCAGCCCCCAGGCTGATCACCTGAACCCGGCTCATACGTAAAGATTCAGAAGAAATCATCTAGATAAGCTTAGAAACAGGAAAGTTTCTCCAGAGATGGCAGCAACCACCATTTCCAAGAGATGAGTAGCTGGTATACAGATATTACAGGGGTTGCAAGTTACTCTGCATGTACTCCAAGGAGAAGTAACTGGCTGTACTCCCACCTATTAACGTCTTATTACTAGGTTTGCGTTCACTTTCATTGGAGGTAATCTCCCTGTTCAAGGAAGTCTTTTTTTACCAAAGAGCCAAACCAGGGCAGGAGAGGGGCTCGCGGTCATGTTGGGAAGCGTTGCCCCCCACCAGCTCTTTCCTACAGACCGGCAGTCCACTTTTCACCAACTAAGTCAACCGGCTATACATCCAAAGTTGGATGTGTTTTACACTGTTTGGATGCTGGATTCCCTTCCTGGTGATCTCGTTCCAGCACCACTACGTGGGCAAGGATCCCTGAAAGTGGGAGATGGCACTCCCTAAGTGCTTGGGCTCCCCAGAGATTCACTAACACCCACCCCTCTGTGCCTTGTTACACACAGCACTCTTTGGTTCATTTTTTTCTCCACAGAGAGCTGCCTCACCAAAGAAAATAATCAAAGTACCTCAAATCCACTGGGGTGCTTTCAGGGTTTTCTACAAAGCCTCCTGCAAGCCTGCAATTTCCCTGCTGTAAATAGACCTCTGACATTTTAGGCAGTCTCTTGGGAGGACTGTGGAATTAACACAGAACAAAAGGACAACAAAGCAAAATTATGGTTTGGGAAATCTAAGCAAAAGCAAAGCAATGTCCTTTCTGGCTGGTCTTTCTCAGCCAGACTCCATTTTGTCCACTTGGGGGTTTCTTTGTTTGTTTTTTTTCCCCTCTCCTTGTTTTAAAATGCCAACACATTGACAGATGCTTCCCATATATTTCCATCCTATGGTGTTTTAAATCTTGCTGCTGAAGCAGCTACAAGACCTTTCAAGGGATTATTGCTTTCATTCTTACACCTGGGTCATCTGGAAATCTGAGGGGAGAAAGCAACGTTCTCCACTGGCTCTGTGATTAAAATGATTTATCTTGCCATATCTCGCAGTATCCCAATGAGCAGAATGCCACCGCCTTGCATGAACTCAGGCTCCCACACAAGTCTGCGCTAACGGCTTCTTTTCCCCAAGCAGGAATGGTTTCAAAACCCCAGAGTTTTGTTCTGAGGATAGAAAAGTACCTGATGCTCAAAGCCAAACTCAGATGGAAGCAACACATTAGGTAGAAACCCTATTAAAAACTCAAAGCAACCTTGTGCTCCTTTATTAGTCAGGTAGTGTAAAGCCAGTGCCCAGGATGATGACAGCAGAAACATGTTCATTAACTGAGGGCATCGCAGTTGCCTTCCTGTTGCGGAGCTCTGCAATTGCATGCAGTTGTCGCACCCAGAAACACCTCTCAGAATCAACGCTGCTTCTGTAATACAGTTTAATCTAAGCATTGTCTCACTTATCCCATTATAGCTTGAAGTTTTATCTTGCTTTTTACACCACCTTTTTTTTCCCCCTTTACAACAGAGTTCAACTAAAAAAAAATGACGACTTTAACTCTTGCTCTAATCAATGGTTGCATTGCCCAATGCAGTGGCAATGCTCACATGCCAGGCAAAAAAATGCCATGGAGAAATAAAACAGAACCATGGTTTTCTGAATGCTGGAATTTTCCTTTGCAAAACAAGTATTTTACCATGTGTTGCCCCGCATCTTGAACTTACTGCCTTTAGAAAGTCCATTCAGTCTAGTATTTGCCCCTGAGCGGAAGAAGAAAATGTATGCAATACATGTGTCAACTCACATACCAAACACATCCTGGCTCAGGTTGATCCTACCTCTTGACAGATGCCGTTCCTAAATATCTCAGCTGGTGAGGCAAAGCACTTATAAGGGACTGATAGCCACTGGGGACGTTTGGTGCAGTTACACACCCTGAGCATTGCCGGAAACACCATGATGTGTGACGTACACCCTGCAAGTCCTTGCTTTTTGACTCCATGAGCTACAGGTGTGGCAGCACCACTTACAAGCTGTGACCCTACCTCAGAGACCTGCTCCACTCCTGCAATTTTTTTCCATTTCCCAGTAGTGAAAACAGCAGATGCATAGACCAGGGCATGGAACTGGACAGCTAGATGCCCCACTGCTTTCCTGTCTGCTCCTGCAGTTGACAGCACCAGCCCGCTCAGCCAATGAAATGAGAAAACAATGGAAACAGAGCTCTGCATCAGCAACTGCTCATTGCAGAGGTTTTGCTACCTGGGACCAGCTCGGGAGGACCCCAGCTCCCTCTCAGCACAGTACAGAAGGACAGATAACTCCTCAGACTGGAAACAGTTATCCAACCAACCAGGGAGGCCAGCTGCCTTTGCATTTTCTTTATCAGCCATCTGCTACATGACCCCAGTCCTGTACTGTACACATGCGAGGGAGCAAAGAGATCTCCCTGGTATCTGTGTGAGACAATTGAGTCATTTAGCAGCAATTAGGCTCCTGACCAGCTTAAGTCATTTACAATTATATGATGGCTCCTAACAGCTCCAGAGTCCCAAGACATTATTTGAGGGAGGTCATAAACCAGTCAGGGGTGTTGGTAGGGCTGAAATGGAGCATGGAGTCCAATAAGGAAAAATGAGGTTGGCTCTTAAGAAGGTTTAACCCTGAAGCGCCTCAGTGGGAACCAGTGCTCTACTATTTCAGGGATAGGTAAGAAACATTACCACACTCATCACCCCTTCTCCACAGTGAAGAATATAGTGGGAGCAGCTGAGTAACTTTTCCAGGTTGTTTCTGTGTCTATGCAATAAGCAAGTTTGTCTTGTCTTCCTTAATGAGGAAAGGGATAAATTTTTCAGTTCCCTGAGAAGCAGCACTGTATAGTGCATTCTTAGCATTTCTTATAAGTGTACTGCTATTTGTATGCATTTACCTGTTTGGTTTTGTTTTTTTAAACTATCAGGACACCAGGACTCCTGGAGGTGCTATGGCTGGTACTTAACCTCATGCATTAGGTAAAACTTCAGGCTCTCTCAACAGACCTTGCCAAGACATGAGCTCCATTTTAGGTTCTCTAAACCACCCCATAAGAGAGTCTCTCCCGAGTGCAGGGGGAGCTTATTTTCATAGGCTAAACTGACCCATGCAAATTGTTTCCTTGGGAATCCACCACAAAGAGCCTTGCAAATGAGGGGTTTCATAGATATCTGTGCTCACATCCATAATGCTTTCTTGTTTTCTCCTTGCCAGTGTGCTGTCTCTCTGTTTCTGACATCTGCAACACTAGGAATTAAAGCCCCCACAAGCCATTAGAACAGCATTGGTAGCCTGGCCCGTGTGGCTCATCTCCATCTGCAGGTTCTAATGTCCACAGTGATAAGAGCTATTGCTGAGCTGGTGAGGTCTGATCTCATGTGCTATCAGTCATTCACTGGTTCATGATGTTCTGGGGGATAGCGAGGATGTGGATAAAATGCTGCAACCAGTTGTTACATTGTTTGAACCTGTGCTAAATTTGTTCTATAAACATTTTCCCCCAGTGCATGAGCCATCCTGTACATGGTGTACATCTTCCTCTTTGCTGCCGGTGAAGCTGCAGGAGCTGTTTTGTCCCAGTTGCCTCATGCAACAGTGCTTAGAGAGTGGAGCTATTCCCCTGGGGAAATGAGGCTAGGTGGAGATCCCTTGGGCAGGATAAAAAGTATGGGTGACCTTGCTCATCTTCTTCTCCCAGGGTGCAGCCTCAGGGCATCCAGTTGCACTGGGAAATCTTATAACCAGCTGGTAGGTTTTTACAAAAGGAGTGTAAAGGAAGGTGTGAGGAAAAGAGAGCAAAAACAGAGGCAGACAATGAATGTCAGGAAACAAATAGCAATAGGGATAAACTGATCCTTGATGAACGCCAGCCAGACCCTCCGTGTCTCTGAGAGAGCCCAGTTCTGTCAGCACCAGCCCGGTTCGGCCTGCTTGAGCCCTTGCAGGCAGGGCTGGAGACCTTTGCCCAGGACACTGTCTTCTCTAGACTTCCCCTGCCTGACCAGAAGCCCAGCCCACTGACCTCCCATCCCAGGCAGGCAGCAGACCTTGACCTGCGTGTTCCTCAGACCACAGTCGTCCCCACCCCACCCCCACGAGGCTCGGAGGGGCTGCAGCTGGGAGCACGGGCGTGTAATGGCGGACCGCAGGCTGAGGGACAGCGTGGGGCCCTCCCGGCAGTCGGCAGTCGAAGGGCCGGCTAGCCCTGCCCTCCAGGGAGCTGGCCTGCCAGGAGGAGGGGAAATGCTTTCAGGGAGAGGGAGAGGGAGTGAAGCAGGCAAAAAAAAAAAAAAGTAAAACTGCCAATAAGTTAACTCCTTGCAGAACTTAAGCTTTCTTTGATGCCTTAAAAATTGTTTCCAAGCCAAACCAAAAAGCACAGCCTGGTCAAGTAAGAATTTCAAAATGGGAACCCCCCCTGCCTGCTACCAGCTTCCCCTGAGGAGAACAGAGATGCTGTCCCCACTTTTGTCTGGCAGGTCTTGTAGAAGTGGCAATATTTCCTCAGATATGCCATTAACAGGGGCCTGTTTGGGAGCACAGCCTTCATTTTCTGTAAGTGGCTTAGATTGCCAGGGTTAATGAAGTTAAAAAGTGTCAAGAACCAAGAAATGCTAAAGTTCTTGCGTTGCGCATATCCTAGCTATCTCCGTTCTGCTAGCCAGCTGAGAAATGCTCCCTGAGGAAATGGAGTCATTTTTTATTGAGAGAAAGTACACTTTGTTTATTAGTAGCTCTCACACCTTCTAATCATTTCTTCTCTAAAAAATAATTACGAAACGAAGCATAGGGCAAAGTTATCTTCTTATCCAGGGTGCAACCTTATAACTTATTACCTGCTCCCATCATTAGGGCAAGGTTCAGATGGGATGTTAAGTAATGCAGCAGCAGAAGCATAGGTGACAATGGCTGTGGGTTCCTACGTGGTTCCTGTCTCAGGGCTTTGGGCCGGCACCACTCAGCAAAAGTGACCTGGAGTTTCGGGTCAGCCCTGTGACATGTGCTTCATGTGATTTCTGAGGCCTAGATTTTATTTGCTTTCATTCTTCGGCTCCTTAAACCCATAAGCAACTGAGGCACAAGAAGACAGGCTCAAGCTCTTAAGGACAGAGCAGGCATTTTCTGCTTTGGTGTGTTGAAGACATTTAGCAAAGTTGTTGTCCAACTTAGAATGGCTTGTAAGCTGTAGTTGCTAGAAATGGCTGTAAGCTGTAGTTGCTAGAAATTAGTAATTGCTAGAAATGGCAGAAACTGCAATATAAGCAATATACACATGAGCATTTTAGTGATAACATCTAAGTCTCCTTGGAGGGGCATTAGATGCCAATAAAAATAGTGCCCAGTCCTGCTTGCACCAACCATTTCCCTCCCCATGGGTGCCATGTTTCATGTAGAAAGTTGATTCCCTTCTCACAGGGCTGGAGAGGTAACACACAGAAATTTGGATTCTTGTTTCCTATTCAGTGACCTTTTCAGGCAGTCCTCACAACTACCCCACTGAATAACATGACTTCTAGAAAATGCACGTTAAAAGTAATAAAACTGAGCAAGCCATGAACTCAAAAATACAAGCAGAGCAGCTGAGAACAGTTCTGTGCTTTCATTACTGGTACCACATCAATAGGGGATTTGCTGTTTGTTGTAAGAAACTGCCAGGAAACGTATTTAAATGCTGAACTTCTGAACTCCTTTCACCTGTATTTGAACCCTGCTAAATGATTTTACAACTATTATTGCTTTATAACCCATGACTGTAAATTCTTCCATTAGATTTTATTACTTAAGGATAAAAATGTGTGCCTGGGGTTTGTATTTATATTTAATAATATACGTATGCGCTCACACACAAAGTGACTGAGAGATAAGATATAAGGGACGAACGGCTGTTTGCATCTGAGGATGGTGGCATCCCTCGCCGGGAGTCCATGTCAGGCTGCAGTGGGGAGATCTGACACACCAAACCTGTAGACACCTCACCAAATGGCCCCCAGAGACCGGGAATGCTTCATGCTGATAGAGGAAGGAAAAAACAGTTTTGCCAGACACAAGTAATAAGAAAATTATGAATCTGCCCTATAAAACCTTTGGAATGTTTAAAAATATCACTTAAAACATGAATCTCGTTTGGTTCTCTTCTGTTCTGAGGCTGTAGGACTAATAATTTCAAGCTTTCCTCCATCACCTGAAGGACTAGACTCTCTTTTCATTTTTTAACAAACCCTGAGATTATGTTATAATAGCACAACTCTAAAAACTTTTCTCTCTCTGACAGAAAAAAAGAAACAATCATTGTAAAATGACCATGATAAAAATAATGGGAACTGATATCTTTGGCCTTCAGTGCCTATTTCTTCCATATGCACTCACTGTCCCTCATGTGATGAACTTTGGAGGGGCAAAGCTGAGTTTCATTCCTTTGGTTTCTTTATTCCAGCTCATTTTTGTGGGTTGTTTTCAATTAGAAATATCAAGAAAAGGTGAAATTTTTCTGGCAAGTTCTGGCTAGGCAGTCCTCAGGGTGCTGAAGTCCATGCAGGAATTTTCTTTCCACTCTCCACCAGTTGGCAGTGAGTCAAAGGTCAAAGCCTTGCTGGGTACGAATCGGAGCCCCAGGCAGGAGAAGTGAACGTGCACGCCTGGAGCAAACCACAGTGTTGCAGCCACACACAAACTAGGAGGATGTGCACGGAAAACACAAGAGACAAACAGCCTGAGAGGCAGGCAGCCAGACGCACAACAGGTTTAGCCTTCGCTCCTCTGACAGTGATTTTGCCACTACTGGGACAGGACTAGCTTTGCCTCAGGACAGTTTGACTTCTTTCAAAGGCCTCTGCCTTACCACCTTAAAGGAAAACCTGTAGGGGCTCTAGCCAAAAATACCCACTTCCACTGACAGCACTGACTCTCCTCCACAGGTCTTAAAAGAGCTCAGTTGTGAGGGAGGTCTAAAGCACAGAGAAACTCAACTTCAGCCTGAAAAACAGGTAGTTGAGAAAGGGGAGGGAATTTCTTTTCTTCCCAGAATAGTTCTCTCATTTCTGCGAACACTTCTTAAAGATAAAATCAGGTGGAACGAAAGTAGAAGGGTTTCCATATGAGGCTTCAAAGAGACGAGCAACTCAGAGATTCAGAGAGACTAGGGAAACTCCACTCCCTGCTAGACAAAAAGCACTTAAGAGAGGACAGGGGTCTGGATGGACACTGAAAGTTTGGAGAGTACTTCAGGGTATTTCAAATTCACAAGCACATCTCCTGTTTCAGATAGTACAGAACTTGTATTTCACAGTTTGCTCTCTGTTTCTCCACCTCATCTGTCTCCATTACTTAATTGTTCGAAGTAAAACTCCAAAGGTTTCACTCTGCAAAATGAAGAACTGGTTTGCAAGATCCCAAAAGACAAGAAAAGTGCACTGATGGCATTTTTAAAATGGTATTATCATTCTGCTTTAACAAAGTTTAAGGCAATTAACTCCCTAAGAGCCTCAGGTGGCTGATTTCCTGATTACTCAGCCAGAGGGAATGTCATTGCAACTGCAGCAATTAATTAATTAACTCACACCAACTGATTGAAAGAGTCACTCCATTATAAAGCCCATGCTTCAGTCTCTTGTCATTTTTCTGATACTGCTGGGAGGTTTTTTATAAGGATTTCCTGAGGTTTTGTTTCAGCCCAAAGGCACGCTCCTTTTAACAGACACAGCTAAAGCAATACATCAACTTTTGTCTTGGGCTAGGATGAAAAAGACCTGAGCACATATACCTAGTGAGCACCAGCTATGCTCAGATAATGTGACTAAATACTTAGCAATCAGGAAAAGACAACTGTAGGGCTGCGTGTCCAACTAGGATTGATTGTACTGGCCTGTGATTTCTTCCCATCAGACAGCAGCCCAGGGAGCAAAGTGATAGCATGGCTGTCAGGCTCAGTTCTGCTCCCAGAGGCATTGCTTTCTGCAGCAACTGGTTTCATCTGGGACAGGAGGGTGGAAAGACAGAGCTCTCCATGCACCACTGGTGAGGTTTGGAGAGCGTGAGGAGGCAAGCTGGTCAGGCATGCAAGTCTGGGCTCTGAAGGCATCAGTTTTCCCCTGAGGGTCAGCAGAAGAATTGGGGCCTTTGTCTCCAAGCCCCTCACTCCTCTCCGCTGAGCTCTGATAGCGCTTACTTTCTCTGGAAGTTATCTGAAGCACGCAGGCACTTGTCTCCTGCCAAGAAACAGCTGCGTCAGGACTGCATGCCATCATTCCTCTCTTTGTTCCTGTCCCACGCCGATGGCGGATTTCAACTTCTTGGGCTCTTCTCCAGCTGCTGTCAAAATTCTTTGTCTTTTAAAGATTTCTTCGTCTTTTCTCCTGTGGAAAAGGACAGTGCTGGGAGCGCAGGTGGCAGGGGTCTCCAGTCCCAATTCAAGCACCATCCCAGGGATGTCACCACATATCTTTTGGCTTCCTTCAGGCTTTCAGGTTTATCGCGCTCCTTCGGTTGCTGATTGTGAGAAGCAAAAGGCGTGCAGCAGATGCCACAACCTGCACTCAAAGCCTGGTGTGGGGTGCTCCTGCAATTTCTGTGCTATGCACGCTACATTGACTATTTGGTGCCAAACCAAGAAGTGCAGGCTGCGAAGCTGAGACATCTCCAGGCTGGGCAAGGACTCACGGTGACAAAAATACAGCAGACTTCCACTGGGCTTTCAGTTTGGGTTTTTGTTTGTTTTGCAAGCATGCAACCAAAAATATTTCCTTCTAAGTTTTCTGTAGACGGTTGTACTTTGCACAAGGGTGGCATGACTGGAGGGTGCATGGAGGCCCACAACACCTGCTTCTCCTCTCCTGGCATGAGTCCGGCAGCTGGAGCAGGCCGCAGGGTCAGGCAGCCTCCACAATCACTGCTTGCTATCTCCACTTCTCTCTCTAGCAGCATCATGCTTCGCTGTCATCCCCACACCCTCCTGATAATGGTGAAATACACGGACAGGGTTCATCACGCTCTCATTCTTGTCAAGGCCATATCCTCCTGTGGTAATGGATTGCCTGGCAGGGAGCACGGTCCTGGGCAATGACCCCGGCAATGAGAAGATTCTGCCACCTGCCCCAGCTTTCACCTAGCGACAAGGCAGAGCGGGATGCAGCCATGATGCTGAGAGCACCTGTGCAGTGAGGCTGCCCGCTTACCTTCACAAACCGTGCATCTGATGCCAGGCAGCCCTAATGGTGCCGGTTATCCCTCTCTGAGCCTGCTCTCTACTTTTGTTTCTCTAGACATGAAACACCAATGGTACATAGCATATTACTGTGAGGCTGCCTGATGGGGCTTTGGCTGTCTATCAAGTAACCACCAAGGATTGTACTCCTGGCCTCATTATGTTTCAGTCCAGAAGTGATCACATTCAGATCAGACGAGGTTTGCCCAGAACTCCATGATGTCCTGTCAGGTTAGTGTTTCTGCTAATAGCCCTAACTATCCATCTTCAACACTTGCCTACCACCTCTGGTGGCTTTGGCAGGGAAGGCCGGGGGCCCATCCTCCAAAGTGTGAATCTTCCATAAACACTTTGGAAAGCCAAACCCAGCAGGGCCCCTAAAGCTCTTGGAAACTGTGACCCTGTTGCTTCAGGAAAATGACAAAAACTATCCTCCCTAAGGCAAGGGAAGGTGACGAGTTGGCCTAGACATGAGAGCAGTGAGTTGATACAAGTTCTCCTCTTGGCACAGTTGGGCGTGCCTGGTATGTCTTTGGGGAACCCATCAAGGTTACATTTAGATTTGGGGGTGGGCACCCTTCCTCTGAGCCCTGGCACTGCAGGTGCCTGGTCAGGAGGCATACCAGAGCACCACAGGGCTCTCCACCTTTGGGAACCAATGGCAGAGGGGGGGATATGTATACTTTTAGGGTCTCAGACTTAAGTCAGGAGCTGGGAACCACTTGTGAGTACCAAAACATAGACAAAGCCTCAGTCCACCACTGCTGCAGTTCTCTGTGCATAAACTAGGGACCTTGCTTCTTCCTTCTGTGCTGGACTGAAAAGACGTGTGAGTATGAAGGACTGAGCCAGTCGTAAGGAATATGCCTCAAGTAGTTACCTAATGATGTCAGTCCCAGACTTCATACAGAGCATTTGTGATCAGTCCTGTGTGATGCTGCAGCTGTGGCCATAATGATTCACAGCAGGGTTCAATCCAGGGTGCTTCATTGCCATCCTGTAGAACAGTGTTAAGCTACTTGCAGCTTAAGTCTTGTAGGGGACTAATTAGTTTTTTAGATATAAGAAATCAGTGAGTGCTGAGCTTCTTACTCATGACTGAATTGGTCCTGAGACACGTGGAATTCTCAGTGTCAAGCACTACTGAAGGCTGCACTATTGCCAATAATAGTCCCCCTTTCACAAGCCATTTCAAGCTTCCCTCATTCGCTCCCTCCTTAGTGGCCTGCATGGTCACTAAGACTCCAAATTGGCCACTCTATGCATTTTCATGCCCATCCCTCAGAAAAACACCTAGCCTATGTGAATGAAGGTGACCTGCAGTACAAGAACAGCACATGAGCAATACTTATGTGGAGGCAGTGACATGAGTCATGAAATAACATCAGCTTGGGAATCCCCATCTCTGGCAGTGACCTGTTGTGTATCCTTGGACATGCATGTCTCTGTTTCTTTTTACATGGACTGTTGCTTTTAACCTCAAGTTCATGCTTTGTCGCTTTTAACCTGAAGCTCTTTAGGGTGAGGACTGTTTCCAGCTTCAGGCTTGCAAAGCTCCTAATGCAACTTGATCTTGTCCAAAGCTTCCAAACACTCTAATCTAAGCAATAATAATAATCTATTCATGGAACTGCATAAACATTAATCGTTTTTCTCTGTCCTTTGTGGAAGAATGGTTGCTAGAGGAGGGTTACACCACCTGCTTTGAAATAGGGTTATATTTCAGGATGCTATCACTATACTTAATTGATCATTTCTTCAGCACCAAAAAAAAAAAGTTCCTGCTCTTTTAATCTAACCCACTGTATTTGCTATACTTGCAAACTCTGTTTGCTACATTGTCAAATGCTATATTTAACTTTTATCTTTCTATATCATAATAGCACTTAAGGACTTCCATTACAGAGAAGGACTGTGCTGTTCCATGAGCACAGAAGGAAAAGCAGTATTTGCCCCAGAGAGAGATATAAATGGTTATAAAATCAGTGATAATTCATTCTTCTAACACTTTTGTGAAGTAAGCAAATACGATTATCATCCTCATTTTACAGATGGGGAAGTATGTCACAGAAAGGTTAAGTGATTTACATAATACCATGCAGCATGTCAGTGACAGGAAAAGACTAAAACACTTGATCCCAGAGTCAGACACAGTTCTCTAGTCTATAATGCTGTTCATTAGCAGCAAAAACAGAATGGGGACCAGAGTTTCCGACACAACTGTTAAAAAATACCCATCTATTTTTTGAGAGAGAAAACCATAAAACAAGAATTTCCAGGGATTATTTTCATCTTTTGCCAGTAATCCAAGTCCCTGAACTGAGAAATCTTGAATTTCCAAAACCTGTTTTCAAACAAATAAACTCATGTCCCACCAGTGCACTGCTTCTCTTCCATTCCTGTTTCCCCCATATCAAAACATGACATCTAAAAATATTTACCTAAAGTGGCAAAGGTTAACCCACCAGACATTTGTTTCCCATTTTTCCTGATGAGACCCAAACAGCCACACCTTCTCTGAGCTGTTTCTGGGATGTGTCCCCAGATGGGGCTGGCTAGAGTGCTTTCCAAGGCAAGCCAGCTCTGCACATGGCCCCTTCCCCATGCTTGGTGGGCTGTCCTGTATGGAGGGAAGAGACCCCTTCCCACCACTGCTGCTGAAGTGCAGGTAGCCTGGGAAAGGGACAAGCTAGTACTTTGCTCTGCCACAGCCGCCTCTGTGGTGGGACGTCTCGGGAGTCCTGTTTGAGGTTTAGGACCTGTGTGTGGTCCGCTCCAGACCGGCATGCCCACACCCCTTCAGAAACCCACACCTTCTGAGGCAGGGTGCTGAGCTTCGCTGCAGGCCCTGTTCCTGCAGACTGGCTGTGTGTCCTCGGCACGAGGTGTGGCACCAACATGTGGGAGGACACTTTGTGCCTCCTTTCTCTTTGCGGTTGGCTGTCATCATAGTACATCTGGCATCACGGCAGCAGACGCTTTCCTATGGCTTCGGGCAACAAAGAAATGTTTGTCTGTTTTCTGAAACATGATTAATATTTAACTCACCCAAAGTAACATCCCATTCCAGCTGGTAGATGTGAAACCTCAGGTGTAGCCACAGCAAGGCACCCCTTCCAGCTTGCTGGGAGAACCAGGGCAGGTGCTAGCCCCAAAGTGCCAGAGTGTCCTTCCTCCATGCTCACAGCTCCCACTCCAGCTGGAAAAGTTTCTTTGGGAAATGGTGTCCAGAAAAGTCTCCTCTGTCACATCCCCCAAAGGGCATTATCATTTATTCCCTCTTTACCTTTTCACCTCTGCTTGCCCTGTTTGTAATGTGGAGTTTATGATGTAATTATATCTCACACAGCTGAAATTGTCCCCTTATCACCAGACTGATTACACTTAACAAGGCATAAACTCCCTCTCTCGTTCTCTGCCAGGAGTCCAATTTTAAGCTCTAATTGTTTTATAGGCCTTTTGCACTCAGGAGAGGGAAAAAAAAAGAAAAATTGGTTGCCATTTACATATGTTGTGTAAGGAACATTTCTCACCCTCCCATCCACACGAACGCCTCTTGGGGACTGCCCAAATGACCAACAACCCTACAGCTTATATGCCTCAGTGCTTTCCTAATGACTGCTAGAAGCCTCAGCTTTTCTCTATCTCAAGTACAAACCATTTCTTAGAGGTGAACAATGAAGGCCCCTTTCCAGGGTGACAGACATAGACTTTCTGCTCAGGGTCAAGAGCAGCTGCCCAACAGCAGACAGGGCTAGCAACAACTGGGAGAGCACTGAGCTCTGCTCAGACCTCCATGCACGAGGGCTCAGCAAGGGCACTTTGTCCTGAGCTATGGGAAGGCATGCAGGGAGTTATGTGGGTCAGCCAGGACAGCCTTAATGAGTTCTGGATCTGTAGGACAGTAGTCATGGGATTTCACAAACAACACCTGGGTTATTCACAGACAGCCCTGACATCTTTTCTGAGTGTTTTCCCTTTGGCATCTTTACCTGCTTCTCATTTTCCTCTTGGAAAAAAAAAGGAGGACACAAAGTGATAGCCACAGACACAAGGCATGCTTATTACTGTCTTCTTTTGTAGTAACTTAACTTATAACCATAAATGAAGTCTGGCCAGCCCTTCGGAAACACCTTGATTAAATGCGATGACAAGTCGTGGAAGAGTGCCATTGCCATGCAGCCTTGCCTTGCAGAGGTGTTAAAATATGCTGACTCTCCGTCACTTGCTGATTCAGTTTGGGCCTTGTTTAATTATGGCTTACACGTCTTCCAGCAGCACCTATAAGCCAATGAAGAAGCGAGTTGTTCTTTTGCTAGGTGCTGTACAAATCCAAAGTAGCAGATAATTCATACTGCACGTGGTTCACCCAGGGTCTCGGTAGGTACTACTTCTGCCTACAAATCCCAGTAGACTGGGCAGAAAAAGTGCAGGGCTGATAAGGAGGAATGCACATACAGGCAGGGAGCAAGATCGTTGCAGCAAATGTCAGATCAGCTTCACAGTCTTGTTTTTACTGTATCGTTCTCAGCAATAAATCCATGTGGATTTGCTGTCTTCAGGTGGAGATGCACTAAAAGAAATGGGGCAACATAGGAAGATGGGACCTAAGGAAGGAAGGAAGCAGGTAGAGGAAGGAGAAGCCCATGGAGGCAATTTTCACAGCATTTAGGGCTTAGAATCACAGTCTGTGAAGCTGATCCTGATATTTTTTGATAGTAGTATTCTGCTCCTTGCCTGCATCCACCTGTGGCAGGTCGTGTGCAGATTTCCAAGATAAGCTTTTGGTCTTCTAGTGCATGTACAGCACCTTGCACAGTATGAGTCTCTGCTACCTGAACAGAGATACTGTGTAATACAAGCAAATAGGAGGTGACCCAATGCTAAGAGAAAGTGCTCTTGTAAGGGAGGGCTAGGTGGCCCACTTGGAGCAGAGAGACTACTACAGGGAGCAAACTAGTGACATGATCAGAGTAGAGAAGTCCCTGCTAACAGTTTTCTCTATCTTGTCTGGCCCTCCTCCAGTTCCTTTGGCTGCTAGAGCTGCAATATCTTTTTCTTTTTTTCTCCTTTCCCCAAGCTCACTTGGCCCTGGGGATGTTCAGTGCCCTATTTGCAGTCCAAGCAAATGGCCTTTCATAAAATCCAAGCCAGATGCCCAGCTGGTGAACAAATCACATAGCTCAATTGATTTCTGTGGCACTATGACAATTTATAGCAGCTGAGGCTCTGGTTCTGTAAACTGCAGTGAGCTTGGAAGGGAACCTGGAAGGGCTGCATACACCATTGGTTAAGGATGTATATCAGTGCATGGGAAATTGGAAAAGGTTTTGGATGGGAATGCTATGAAGCAAAGCTGAGGAGCACAAACAGAGCAGGTGAGCTGCCAAGAGAGGAATACAGAGGAGCACTGTGGGTCAGGTGTGATGAGAAATGATTAAGCACACCAGGGCATGTTGGCTTGCTTTCCTGACACACTAGCTAGCATGGTGATGATGGAGAAAGAAAATGCACTAGATGCAATTCTGTCAACCCCATAAGGACAGCATTTTGTAGAGCATCTTGTGAGTTCTTACAGTGGCAAAGCAAATTCAAGAGGGCATAGATGTGGACATGATAGAGCGTGAAGGCTCACCTGTAGGTGCCCAGTAAAGAAAGCATCAGGAGGGGTGTTGCAGGAAGCCTGCTATTGTTCCATTATTTATTCTGGTTTCATTAATATCTTCATTAAAGATCTGGAACAGTTCGGAGGAATGAGCAGAGAGTATGTGAGAGCCTGCTTTCAAAGGCAGACAAGGAGGAGAAATAAGAAACCGGGAGCTTGAGAAATTGAAACAACGGGAAGAAATTACCCAAATGAAACATTCAACTTGGCAAAAAAATGTAATCGAGGAGATCAGGGAGGGAGAGAGGAGGAAAATAACCAAAACCACAGGTGCTTAATGGGAAAGAGAGAGCTGTAACACTGGAAGATGATGAAGGGTCATAATAGAGGGCAAATTGTATACGACTTTGCCAAGGCAATCAAACACCCTTCTCCATGCACAGAAGCACTGTATACATTATGCAGCAGCAAGCCCTGCTCTTCTTTCGCTACAGATGCCACACCTAAACCTTCAATACCCGAAAGCTATTGACAGAGCAATATACATTGATTACCAGAATGGAGACGTCTAATTACAAGGAAAGGTGGAAAGAGCAAAGTATGTACCAGTTCACTAAGCAATTACTAAAAATAAATAGGATAATTGCTGACAGGTAGTCAAATATAAAGGAGGGACAGCAATAATACCAGAAGAAGAGAAGCATAACAAGGGATAAAGGAAGAAATTAATTTGTAAAGTCTCAGGAAACTTTACCAAGCAATGATAATGTGTTACTTTGTGTAATGTTTCCCCTAGGGAAGGCAGTGTATCTTTGTGACCTGGGATATTGAAAGGCAACATCAATCACCAAAAAATGTTTTGTAGGGAGCAGAGGTGTACTTGCTAGAAGGGAGTAGTTTGTAGGACCTCCTACCATCTTTGAAACCAGAGATCAACACCATCAAAGACTAGAATAGCCAGCCTTGCTGCAAGTCAGGATCAAGGCATTATTAGCAGTGGCAAAAAGCCAGCTCTGATGACGGGTCTAGGTGTGTTTGCAGGGGCTGTGCAAAACCACAGCTTGCGTAGTAGCTGCCTGTGTTTGCCTGGCTGTGGCCAGTGCTCCTCTGTCCCAAAGCAACATGCACTACGCGTGTCTGTTTCAGGGAGTGCCATCCAACCATCCCTCTTGTTAAGCCACCACTGCAATGCCACTCCAAGGAGATTCTGCTGCCTGAAGTAGACTCAACCACCCTTCATGCCACTCCCGTATGGGTGGAGCTGGGGGCCTGATTCCCACCATGTACCAAGACTATGTGGGATAGTGCATTGGAAAAAGCACTTACAGTACCGCAGCTGCTTTCTGCATCTCGAGATGATGGAGAAAAACACAATTCCCTCCATCCCCCTACAGAATGAGGTCCCCGTAACACAGCTGCCCTTTCTATCATACAGCACAGAGCCAGCTCAGCAGCAGCTCTACACAAGCCAGTGGCAGAGTAAAGGTGGGATGGACCAGAGAAAGGAGACACAGGTACAGATGTGGCTGAAACAGGTCCACCTCAAGTGAAACTGTGCTGCCACAAGCCTCACCAGGGCTGCAGCCCCAGCAGAAACTGTCCACAGCCAGGAGACAGCCAATGTGGAAATTGCCGGTTGTTTTTACTAATTTTTCCTGGCTCTTTGCAGATATTTCTCTAGATTTGTGGGGTTTTTGCTTGATGTAGGTGATCCACACTGTCTTCAAATGCTTCTCAGAAGGAGGTATGACTTTATCCTCACCAGGTCATGCTGCAAGTGGCCTCTTCCAAACCCTAAACCCAAACCTGCCAGGCCCACCTCTTCTCTACCATCAGCCTTGCACCAATGAACTGCTTTTATTTCAGTGGCATTGTGGTTTCCAAGCCCATAAATTAGAGGAGGAAAGGAAGGACATCCCGTTTGACTCTCAGTTACACAAGACAGCAGAGGGTTAATCTGGAAGTGGAGTGAATGAGAGCAGAATCTGGCTTCATTCTTCTCTTCGTACCTCCTGATCTCCTCTTCATTTTGCTATTACAAGAGGCCAGAAGGACAGAAAGCCTATATATTACTTCCACTTCAGTTGATAAGATCTGCCCCCAAGGGACTCCTCCCCTTTGTACTACCACAATTCCCAGGCCCTTCTTCCTCCAGGCTCTCCTTTTCCATTATTCCCCAATTATTGTGTCTGATAAAGAATCAATTATTACATTCAGTCTTCCCCAGGCAGCTCCAATTCTGAAAGGACATGCCTAACCTGCTACCAACCTGTGCTAAGCACTTCTGCTAAAGAGAAATCCCTTAAACCAACCCAGGAATCTGGAGCCAGATTCACGGCCATTTGAAGCACACACAAACCTCCTCATTTCACGGGGAATTTTTGTAGCAGGTAGGGTTATTTTTCAGAATGCAGTGATCTGAACTGTCATGCAGTAAATATGAGTTANTTGGTCATTGTCTGGAAATCCAGTGGCAACAGGGTGCTCCATCACAGGCAGAGGGGGAAATCGGCATTAACTTAGCATTAACTCTGACACTCCTAAGGCAGCTCTGATTTGCTGGAAAGAGAAACAGATTCAGCTCCACTCTGCAAATAGAATTGTGGGTGCAGCACATGATCCAATATGCAAAGGCGTTACCACAGAAATGGGAGAATCTGCAGGGCTATTTTAAGGACATGCTGGCACCTCGATGGCTGGGGCCCCTCTTCAGTGCTGTCGTTGGAGAATACCTGGGAAAACAGCCAACATACCCACAGCCAACACTGCAAATAAGTAGCGAATTATTAGCACACATCTGCAAAACACATATATCCATCTTGATTCTTTATAAAGCACTAATAATTGCTTTGATTAAATCTTAAGGTCCTGTTTCATCTTTTTACAGATGCACAGAAAACTTGGAGCACCAGAAGCTGTGACATACTTTGCAGCCCAGCTCTACCTTCCCACAAGGCCTGCCCTGCACTCTGCCACCCACCAAGGCAAGTGACTTACATGACACGAATCCTTGAGGTCACTGAAGAGGTCACCGGAGTATATCAGATGCCTGTTTGCTGTGTCATGAAAATAGAGGCACAGAGACTTCTATTTTCCATGAGTATAATGATTAGTAAGCCTGCCCCACATGTGAACATACATGGTTCATAATTTTACATGTGTGCTATTTTCCATGTGTGCGTGGCTGCGCATGAGTGTGCGTTTACAAAGCCAGTGAGGGCCTGCTAAGGGATTGGGAGTCCTGCAGGAGAATACCAGTCAGAAGATAAACCACCTCAGCTTATCTCAACAGGATTCTGGTCCATGCAACTCCTTCCTGTTTTCCACTGTTTTTCATGTACTGCACATCGTTTGTTCCATTACCCTTCTAACCACGGCGTTGGCTTGGAGACGTCCTGGTCACAGAAGCAGTCGGAACTGTCCCCTGTCCAGGACACCACCTCCGGCACAGTGCCACCTGCCAGCCAGTACAACCGAAACCCTCTGGGGCAGCAGGCACGTCTTTGTCAGGTTGGCTGGGAGACCTTGGGCCCAGGAGCCACAGGGGGTGTTTGTGACTGTGAGCAGGAATGCAGATGAAGTGCCAGATTTGAAGCTTAGCAGTAGGCTCAGGGACAAACATTTGGACTACAAAATGAGTCTTTGCAAATTGCCAGGGAGAAAGACTGTAAAGAGACCCATCCACCTGCTGCTTTTTATCAGGGGTGTGAGTTTCACAAATCAGCACTCATTTGCAACCATAACCTGGGGGGAATATTTCCTGGAGATACAGCCTTCCATAAAGCTTTTGGATTCAGAGACATGGATATTTGCAAATGCCATCTAATTTCAAAAGCTGTCAAAACATCATCAGCAGCAGATGCATTAGTTAGGAAACTAAGTTTCCAAACAACTGCCCAGCACCTCCAACTTTTGCAGCTGGATTTTTCAGAAGGTACAGCTCAAACTGTACAGCCATAGACCTGACCTTGTAGGCTTTATATTGTCCACTCAAAATGGCCTTGAACTAGAAACATTTATTTTATGAAGAAAAAAAAAAAAAACCATTTCATGGAGCTTAAGCAGGCAAGCTACAGCTGAACAGTCCCACAGAAAGAGACATCATTACAATTATATCATCAGCAGACCGTGCTGGTACCTCAGGAGCCAAGGCTGCACATTGTGCTAGTGCTGCTCAGTCTACAACAAGGCCAACCTTTTGGCTTCATTACTTTGGCTGTGTCCTACTGCCGTCCTGGGGATTCTCCCGTGCTTATTTATGTTTCTGCCCTTTAGGTCGTGAAGTCATGGCTGTTGCCACTAGCAGAAAGAAGAGAGAGAAGGAAGACTAACAGACCTGGAGAGATTGCAATCTGGAGTGAAAAAGAAATGAGTTCCATCTCAGATGAAAAATGCAAGTGAAATGTGGAAGGAGAGGGGGAAAAAAAAAAGATCTGCAACAGACGTTCAAAGGGAGGGAGGAAAAATCAGAATACAGTAGAACCGAAGGAGCCTTGGCAGTGACAGATAGTAAATTCATATGCAAGCAGGACATGAAATACAACATGACAAAAAGCTGGAGGAACTTTGCCTCCACAGCCAGGCTATGTCTGTTGCAAAGGAGAGGAGTCTCTGCTAGCACATGCAGGCTTGTCCTCTCCTTCTCCAGCCTCTCTTGCTAGTACTGGCAGGAGGACAGGACTGGGCACCAGCACTGGGCCAAAGTGTGGTGCCCACTGTGGGTAAGGCAGTTCTGCTTTATCTATGGCAGCCTGTCTCAGTTGGTAAAAGGAGACTTCTTAGGATGAGAGCATGGGCTAGCCTGGGAGAAAGAAGTTATCTGACTGGTTTGCAACAGCTGATGAAGAGCAGCAGCTTTCAGCTCCTGCAGCAGTAGGTCACTTTCCTCCTGTCCCTGAGGTGCTGCAGGAGGTAATAGCCCTTTCCAGCCAGGCAACACCCAGAGCTGAGGGGTTATACTCTGCTTTTAGCAACTAAGAGCCAGAAACATGTGCCTGAAGTGAACAGAGTTCAGAGGAGAGCAGTTAAAAAAAAAAAAAAAAAAAAGATGAAAGGGGCAGAGGAGCTGAGATACAAGGGAAAAATAAAGGAGCATATGTTTAGCTTGGCTTAACAGAGACTGCGAAGAGATTAGCCAATAACCAAAAGAGGTCTGAAGGATGTAGTGAGCAAAGAGGGATCTGGGGGATGGCACTGCTTGACATAGTAGCAGGCTGAGAATGACCCAGACTGATCACCTCCACCAGCGTTGTCTGCAAAGTCAGAGAAGTCCTTGGGCAGCCACTGGTCCTAGCTGATACCCAGATGTTGTGCTGCTGTAATCTCCACCAGGAGCGGCAGGCTGCAGTGCTTCCCTGCCCACACCACCTCTAAACAAGGGGTTTGTGACCTCCCGCTGAGGAAGAGGGTCGGTATTCCTCTGAATTGGTGCTATGGGCAGTTCCATTAAAGCCACTGACTTCTCCAAAACTGAGGTTCAGCCCTGCACGGTGAAGGCAGCTACATAAAGTAGCAGCAGTAAAATGCATCCCTCTTCTCTCTGTGCCAGTATGGGAACTTTCCAGTTATAATCCCACTGCAGAAATGGCCTGTTCAGATTCCAGGACTCCAGGGAAAGTTGCCCAGAACATGTTTCAGCAGAAGCATGCAGCATCCTGGGATAACTACCCCCACTGCAAAGTGCTACACCCGAGGCAGTGTCTACAAACCTGCCTTTACCTTATGATCAAGTAGTTTTCCCAGGTGTAAGGACAATAATGCAAAAGCTGTTCCATGGATTTGGTTACCCTCCTGCATATTCAACTGCTACATATGCCAGGACATGGAGCTGTATTGCATTTTTTTCCCAGTCCTCTCCATTCTTTGTTGCTGGGCCTGCTTACTGGCAATGAACAGCAATTCAGACTGCAAATACTCCTCATTTCAGCTTGCTGACTGTTGGCAAGAGCAAGCAGGCAAATGCATGCTGAAAACCACTTCCCACAGGTGGTCCTCCATAAGCTGAGGCCCAGTGGGGTGTGGAAGTCACTTTTGTGACATCTCTGCCCTCTGCATGACCATTCTCCCAGATTTCAGTCCAACTGAATGGCAAATAAAAACATAACAGCAGGAGAGGGTTGTGCTACTCAGTTTGTACATGGTTTTCAGTCACATCACAGCTCTTGTGGAACAGCAGTGATATTTGTGATTTTGCCTATTGAGTTATATATCCTCTCCCTCCTCTCTCCTTTTGAAAAAAACACATGGTCATTTGAGAACACCGAGATGAAAATGAGGGCTTATGAAAACTGGGGCCAACATGTTATAGATGGAGCCCAGGTCAGCCCTCACCCACAGCAGCCACCCAGCACCCCGTTTTGGTTTCTGCCAGTGCAGATGTCTGGCTTTTTATGTGGGAGGACCTTTTGCCAGAGCCCTCCTGTTGCTCATGGAGACATCTCCAAGCTACTGTAGCAGCACAAGCAACTGTGGCAGCATTCACTGCTCAGAGAAATGGAGAAGTTAACCAGAGCAATGTTTGTGAACCGCCAAGACTTTGGAAGACATTCAGAAGGCCATAAGAGACAAGAGTTTACATTTCGCCAAAATTATTGGATCTATCCATCTATCCAAGGGCTATAAGAAGCAAGAACACCTCCACAGGAAATACAGCATACATACAGTTCAATGCACATAATGTATAAGAGACTCTGAGGAATACTAGCAGCTAGTCATGTACTCAGAAAAAGTATCAGTACTTATTCACTGAACAGGGGGCAGAGCAGGAGAAAGGATGAGCATCAAAAGATCAAACAAGGTTTTTTTCATGTAATATATCCCCAAAACACTGTGCATCAAAGCACTTGGCAAAATATCTCTTCTCCAGTATATGGCTGATTCACTCCTCCACAGCACAACACAGAATCCAGACAATATATATTTCCCTGAAAGACCAGAGCATCTCCTCTCAAAACCTATAGCATCCATCCAGCTCAAGCATAGTCCAAAAGTATTAATCAAATATACCACTTAATATCCCCCCACATGACCAGCCATGGTATATACCCAGAAGATAAACAGGACTGATCAGAAGTTCATCAGCAAACTGAGGCCGAGTGCTCCTCAGTGCCTGGAAAACAACTTGTTCTGTATCTGTGTCATTCTTGGAGCAAATCTGTGATACCCGGTCTGTCTCTGGACACGTCCCTTATCTGAGTGCTCCCTGTGTTGATGACAGCAGGCAAAGTTAGGAATTTTGCTGAGCTTCCAACTCTTTCACCCAGCGTGAAACCTCCTTTGGAGAGGGGAATGGGGCAGGGGGCATCTCCTCCAAGGCTGAGCTCCAGCCAGAGCCCCTGGAGAGCACTGCCGGCAGGCTGGCCCCTTGTAGCTCTGAACAAGCAAATCTCTGCTCCGGCAGTGAGGAACACAGCCGCTCAGAAAAGCCCACAGACAACAGGGCATTGCATAACATCCAGAAGGCAAACAGAGCTCAGCATAAGAGGGCAAAATTTTAAAATAACAAGATGGCCAGCTGCCTGCCTGTCTAATCAGTAAGCTCAAGCAGAGGTGTGCCTCGAGAGCCAAGCCCGTGCTCTGTGGTCCCTTAGCCCCTGTACTTCGACCTGCTGACTAAAATCCTTGGGTGGGCTTTGCAGGGGTCTGGCGCCTGTTGCCAAAATGCTGCCACACTGTGAGCATACCTGCCCCTGCTTTCCCTCACCTCTCCAGGCAGTGCCAAAACCAAAACAGCTCCTTAAGGAGCTCAGCCCTTCACGGCCACACGCCGTTACTTGCAGCACCAAGCCCAGCCCACGCAGCTCCCTTCCACCCAGCAGCGCTGAGCAAACACGGCTACATTTTAATCTGATTTGAGGCTTGGAAAGCATGCTGCAGGGAGCGGGGTTTTCGCTGCGAGCCCTCAGCTGTTGCCTCACTGAGTAGTGAGGAGGTGAGAGGTGGGTGCACTGTGGGGAGCACCATCTTCCCTGTCGTGTGGTGGGGGGTTTGCAGTACCCGAGGCAAAGCCAACGAAGGGGCCCGCAAACTTCACCCTTCAGTATTCACACTGAGCTACTGATCCTCAGGTTATCAGAATATTCAGCAGCATCTAAGTCCCAGGGGAACAAGAAGGTGAGCAAACCTTGGGTGAGCTGCTGTCCTCCACCAGCTCAGGATCTCCTCAAGGAAGAGCTGAGCCACACTGCTGGACAGCTTGTTTCCCTTCCCATCCTGCGCCTACTCACTAACAACAAAAAAAGGTTAGAACAGGGAACGGGGGAGATCCCACAGCAGCAGCCAGACAGTACAGGGAGAACTGCTCCATAAAGCCAGGTAGAAGTGGGGGAATTTTCTCTCTAATTTTTAGCAGAGGAGGAGCAGCTGCTTTCCCACCTGTTCCTCTCAACTATAACTTCTGGATTTCAGTTTCTGAGGCTTTCAGTCTGCTGTCAGATTAAAATACATTCCCATCCCAGCTGCGTAAAATACCCAACACTGTATGCCAGCACTGGTTTAAGGGAGTCATTTTAGCTACATTAATTTATACCTGGAAGGAAAGCTTCTAAAACATTTATTTGGAAGTAAGGCTTTGATAATAAGGGAAGTTAAACTGATGCAAACTCCCAGAGATTGCTGCAGTAAGCGAGGTCAGGTCAGTTTTCATCCCGTATGAGTTCAGCACAACAGATTCATTTTTTCATTCATTTTTCCATAATTATTCCTGTATTTGCCAATTACCGGTACCACAGCATCATGTGTTCAAACAAACTCACGTCTTCCCAGCCTGTCTTTGCACCTTATTAGATCCGGCAGTGAAATCATCATGCTAAATCTGTGCCTTCCTGTTTATTTCCACCACACCAGATTGCAAGGAGCTGTAGACTGCATGTTCCTTATAAATAATGATAGTGTTTGCATTTATATAACCTTCCATCTGTGGATCAAAGAACTACACAAAACAAGGTTTGATGTTCACGGTTTATTATCATTTTCGCTTCTAGCAAGCGGAGAGAGGAAGCACAAAGTGAAAGGTCCCCATTTACAAGCTAGCTTCATTGGTTAGAGAACGGCTTCTTTTGATTCCCTGATTGGATAAGCCCAGGGTGATTTTAAAGTCACAAGGCCACATCTGAAATGAAGAGGGAGATGTAGGTACCCAGGACCCTTTCGACTCCAGGCTTACCAAAAGGTCAAGACATTACTGCCTATGTGGGTTTTGCTGGAGAGAGAAGATGAGGGAGAGCGTGCCTTGCTTCTGCAGGCAGACACTGGGTCATCTCAGGCGAAGCAGGAGCAAGGTAACTGTGCTAGCCAGGCTGCTGGCCCAAGCAGACACGCTGCTTCTCAGAAGGGCTTGGTGAAGTGGATGACTGCTCCAGAATTAGGTGCTCAAAACCAAATACAATAACAGGGAGAGACAGACGTAACAAAAATACCCTCCTAAACAGCAAGCCTGGAGTGACCGCTCAGTGAAGCCCATGTAGCCTTTCTGGCTGTCACCTCTGTGACTGCATGAACAAAATCGTTTCTGAGTCAGCAATCACCTCCTATTCCAGTGTTTTTCATCAGTGCCTTGTCGTTTTCTCCCTCTAGTACACACAGCTTAAAGTCACTATGTCAGGAGGTAGTACCTCAAGTGAATGGCCCGGAAACTGCTCATGGTGTTATTTTTTTGTGACAGTTTAATGCTTACATGTCCTAATGCACAAGGGAGGGCCAGAGCGGGAGTGAAAGGGAGTGGAGATGTCCTGCAAAGTATCAGTGGCAACTTTTAAGTTTCTGAGTGGAGTTTCAAGGAGAAAAGAGCAAACCAGTTGGCAGAGGAAACTGCTTTTAGTGTAAGTACCTGCTTTCAAGCTGGCTTCTTTAAGTATCCTTTAAAGATATCTTGCATTGCTCTCTCTCCCTCCACTTTTAAACATTGCTTTTCCCTTTGAAAGCCTACAACATGGTGATTTTGAGCAGCTTTTCCTTTATCTATTGGTTGGAGATACATGCCAAATAAACACTCTGTATCCCCCGATGTGTTCTTATCCATCAAAGAACAAGCATGGCTTTAGGCAGCATGAAATTGATTCTGCATTTTGTATTGTTCCCTCCTTCTCCCCTTCTTACCAGCTGGCCCTAGAACAGCCTCAGTCTCACACACACATACCAAAGCACAAAATTTGTCTTTCATGGCATGCAGTCACCTCAGAAGAGTCAGAGTTTAAATATGGCTGAGGGAAACGCAGAGATAAAGAGCTTGTAGGCAGCTAATCTGTGCAAGGGAGCTCCATCTCCTTAAATAAGTAGAATGGCACTTCTGGGCAATGGCTATATTAAGTTAAGAATATATTTTAAATTAACTTTGCTGGAATATGTAAAACCACGTGGATATGTTACGTGTGCCAGCATACTGATCCATGTTGTCTCCATACGACTCAGTATCCCACATCTCATAGGTAGGATGCCAAATCCCACATGATCCTGAGCCAGCCAGCCCTAGCCAGCAGTTTCAAGGGGTATGCCCAGTTATTTCATGCGTCATCCTCCCTTAGAATATGAGGCTTCCCATCCAAGCTACCTTAAAACCAGAAACAGTACCCAAGCCCCCACCCAGACCTCCTATCCTCACTTACTTCTCTGTATTCCCCAGGCAACTCTTCTGTAGACACTGCAAGGGTAAGACACTAGCCAAGTAAAATATGCAGATTGCTGAGGAAGAGTTTCTTTGCTTTGTACAGTTTTAACTAAAGAGTTGAAAGTCCTTGCAAACTAACAGTCAGTCTTACAGCACTTCATACTCACGTTATCTCACCCTTTTTATAATTATAAAGCCTGCCCAGGAACTGAGTCAAGACAAATTTCTTCATTTAGCAATGTGGGGTACCCTCTTAAAGACAAGTTTTTGTATTTGCATAATTTTCCACTGCTCACAGCAGATGGCCAGCAGGAGAAGCTGCCGGTCTCCCCATCACTCATTCTCATTGGGATGTTCTAATTCCTACCTCCCTGCAGTTCCTTTGCACTGTTTCCAGAGACGTCTGGTCTTTGCAGGACACTCAGAGTTGTCACCTCCAGCTGTCTCAGAGATAGTCCTGCTGTAAGTATGCAAGCTCTTCTTCTAGCATGGATGGATAACCCAGCACTTGAACGGATGTTGATGGAGCAGAAGGATCACCCCCTGGCATTGGTAAGAAGGTGGACTTCCAGAGACAAATGGCACTCACCCTGAGTCTGTTCCGATACAGAACTTCCCTCTGTCATGCACACACTTACGTACTTCAGCCTTCTGTCACAGTCCATGTCCATGGCTGTTTGCTTGGATGGCGAGGTCAGTCCACAGGAAGCAGAGGTTTCTCACCCTTTTGTGATACAGCAAAGAAGAGATAGAAGTTCTGAGGCAGCGCGGTTCCTTCAGGCATTACACACAAGCTGGCCAGTTGGGCTCCTTGGCCCACGGGGAAGTAAATGCTGAGTACCAGGGAACTGGTGGGAATTTTCCAGAAAACTTTGGTCCAGGTGTTTAGAATCTTTTATATATTATGCCCTTCTTTCCCCTTCCAAGTACCACCATCAGTCCTGGGATATCTGCTCTCTGCTGGCCTTGGAAAATCCACCTGTCCTAATCCAAGGCAGAAGCTGGGACATGACGCATAGTGAATGCTGAGGAAGGCTGGGCATCTCCACACTGCTCTGGGCCACCCCAGCTCTGCTAGCAGCACAAAGCAGCAGCACATCTATCCCAGGCAGCACAGCCCCAGTCCCGGGGCCTTGCCAGACACACTGCCGAGAAGGTGACAAAACAGTTACAAAGAACAACAAAGAAAAGGCATGTGCACTGCAAGAGGGAGGGGGCAGAGCTGGCAAGTCGCTCTCTGAGGACAATGTGATTCTCAAAGTCTCAACAACACCAATCAAGCAATGCAGATTTTAATCTTCACTGTAATTAACTTTATCCAAACGAGCAGCAGGCAGACTGGCTTTGTTTGGGAGTCTTCTGGCAATTTAATGTGTCTTTAAAATGACTTGGCACTTCTAGAGGATGAGGAGAGGGAGAGGAAGATTGATGCAGTGCCAAGCATTTACTCCTACTAATGGAAAGGAATTGCTAGGGCTGTTTGATCGTATATTGTACCCTCTTCACTAGGTGCTACTCAAATGGAAGCAGTGCTGTAACTGCAGCATTTTCCAAACTGCGAGCAAAATAACTTACTTCCCAACACACACACGTAGCATGTAGTGCAAACTGAATGGCACAGGTATTTAAAATTGCATCTGCACTGTGTAAAAAGGTAATGCAGCATGAAATCTGTCTCACTCAGACTGAGGCAAAGGAAATGACAGTCCCTGCATTTCTGGGCAGCCCTTGGCTCCAAGACTTGCACGATGCCCTGGCCTGACAAGCTGTGCGTGTTGACATACAGAGGCCAGTGCCAGGAAGGCTCCTCTGTTCATTCAAGCTTTTTATTTGAGAAGGGGATGCATTGCACCCCTTGCTAAAAGACTTGCTGTTACTGCCTTGGCCATCTCAGAGGCAATTCCAGAGCTTGAGGTGGAGCTGAGAGCTCTGGGACAGGGTGTGAGTTGGTGGACAGGGGCTAGGAGATACTTCACGGCAATGGTTGGCCACAGGCAGATGGCTTAAATGGTACCTACACTATTGTTAGTGCTTGTTGTTGGCTGGCTCTGACTATGGTCTCACTCCACTTCTTATTTATGCCCACAGAAAAATTTCTTTGTTAGGTCTTCAGAAGCACCAATTTCTCCCCAGTGAGTAGCACAGGAATTTTGATGAAATTTAGACCACCCAAATGTGATCATTTTTCTTAACTTATTTATAAAAACTGCTTTTCTTTCTGCATGTTTCTTTACTGTTCCAACAGACATCTTGTGTCCCTGAGAAAAAAGATGTAATGAATACCTGTGCACAACCACGTCTCTTTATGCTGGGAGCTCCACATGGGGTCAGCAGGCCAGGGTTGGGTTTGTACTTCTACCAGCTGTGTAGGTGCTACTTGTACGGTGTCATGAGGTGGCACGTCTCAAGAGTGAAACAGGTAGAGCAGGACCACCAGTACAGGAGGGACAAGCATGGGGTGGCCAAGGATAAGTGGGCAGCAGTGCCTCAATGTGCAACAACCTCTCAGCATAGTTTAGATTTTTTTCTTAACACTCTTTTCTGCTTGTTGCACCACTCATGGATCATACAGTCTGCTACTGTCTAATGCATTCCTCCCCTGGAAACACTAGCATGTTACCTGCTTTTGTAAAGGGGGCTACATAATGGAGGATGCTGCCTTTTGGGTGGGGTTTAGCATCTATGAGGTCGGGATCATAATGAAGATCCTCCAATACCTCCTTCTGGTATCGACACCTCATCCCCTGCATACTGGCCACACACTAGCTGCTTGGGCGTGCTCTTCTTGGCGTTTCTGCTGAACCTGATATTAACGTTCTCTGATGCTGGTGTTCAGGTAAACCCTCATGGTGTGTCAGCCCAGGCAAGCCTGGTGTCAGTGCAGCAAGGTCAGCATGGAAACAGGCCAGAAGTGTGCCTGAGAAGTCTCTAACACTTTAACGGGATGGCCAATAATATTTTCATATCCAAGAATGTTCCTGGGCACTGCTTAACTTACTACTGTAAATGTAGGCACTCTGTCCCACCCTGCTAAAACCATATTTCCTTGCAAATATCTTTACTGATACCTCCACCTTCTCCCAAAGTTTTGGCAATAAACAAACCAATTCACCACCTGTTATGAAGACTGCTAGACCTGCAAGGATTAACATTTTAAAAAATCAATGGCATGTGTCTGAGATGAAATAATGCATGATCAAAAACACAAGAAAAGACAGAAGTGAGGAGGAAAGAGAAGCTACCTGCACTTGAAACCGGCAGTGTGCTAGGCATTGCTGCCATCAGTCGTGATACGGTTGGGTGGGGAGTGCGACATTCCCATGTTTCAAGGCAGATTGCCCATGAGCACAAGTGATGCTGAGTGCCAGAGTGGAGGAGAAATCTCAGTCCTCTTGAAGTTTACGGAAAACTTCTCTAGGTGCATTGTGTCGGGTGTCTCTGCATGCCCCACTTGGCTCTTTCCTTCCAGCCAGCCACCTACAACATGACTCTCAGTGCCTGCACCAGGCTGCTTCATCTACCCGGACAGCATTTCTAGGATGCTTAGATAGCTTAGCCCTGGGCTGTGGTCTGCAGGCATGACTTTGAAGCTAGTGGAAACCTGAGGGTACTCTCTTGGACAGACCACTGTTATCATTCGCTCTCCCTAAATCCACATTCCTCATTCTTTAATATAAGCAGCTAAGGGACACATATGCTCATCTGCACTGAAAGCTTCACTGTGGGAAGTCAGGCCTCTTTATTGTTTTACAGCATCTTATTTAGCAGCAAGCTCTGCTGAGTTCAGGGGCTTTATCCCAGGGTAAATCACTAATTAAAAACAACATGAATATAGGGAAATCTAGCCCCATTTCTCCACTCTGTTTTGCCGTTTATTAACTTAGCTTTGTTTTGTAGACAAATCTAAGGATTAACTCTTACTGTTTGCCTGCTTTGAGGCCTTTTTTGTTGTTGTTGTTGTTGTTGTTTAAAAATAGAGCATTTATTGAGAAATCATTGACCGAACATAGCCTTGTGCTCCCTGTGAGAATCTGATAACAAGATGAATGCCTGGACTGCTTTGAAATGGACAGATCGATATTACGATATGAAAGTGAGAAAATGATTTAGGGTTAGAGGTGGCAAGCTTGGTTCTGATCTCACACAGGACATAAATCAGATATTATATCGCTGGAGTCAATGCCAGTGCCCTGGGGTAGATCTATTAACACAATCCTGAATCAAACCCAATACTTTTCAGGGTTGTGGAAAGTGAGAAAGGATGGTTAAGTGGGACAAAACAGCAAATTAAATAATTAATTAATAATTATGGAGTGTTGAAAAAGTCCAGCTTTCCACTTGCTTAAAATTGAGATGCTATGGATTTCTGCTGGGGGAAGGGGAGAGTAGGTTGGAATGGATTTTTGCATTTTTTCCTGAAATGAGCTGAAATGCATCATCACTGTGTGTGCACGTAATACAACCAAAGCTCCATGGAGCAAAAAATGTAAGTTCTGTTTCAGCAGAAATCCTTCAAGTCACCCCAGTGGTAGAAGAAGGGGTTTTCAAAGTCTAGCTAGCCTAAAGAAGTAGTCTTTGATGCAGCCTTTCTTTGACCTGAGGAGCTAACTCATATCTGGCAGACTGCCTTGGGCAGCAGCTTTTGTTGTCTCTAAATAATTCTCTCCATAACAGCCTTAATTGCTCCTTCCAGAAGGAAAAGGTTGGTGACCCCTCAGCATTACCCAGGCCTGCAATTGCTACCAGCCGTCAAGCGTGTCCACTGCGGCACCAGTAACACGCTCCCTGATTTCCAAAACACTTGTCCGGTCTGTCCTGCTTACGGTATGACTTTTTTTTAGCTACCTTGCAGCAGAATTTTACCTAGCATCACTGCCCTCCCTTGCTTATCATCTTTTTACCCTCTACCACGCAACACACGCCTCAATGCAGCAGCATCTGGAAGGCTGACTGTAAAGACAATCCCCTTCCTTCTGTAGACAAGCAACAGCCGTGCCAGGATTAAACTGTTCATTTAAGAGCGATCAAGTTTACATGTGTTGTGTTTTCTTTTATTTTACCAAAGGAAACACATGAGTGAGTGATTAAAGCAGACACTTGGGTCGGTGCAATTCATTGTGATTGCTGTTGTTTGCTTTGATGAGATTCCAGTCCGCAGCAAATTTCCTCCCTGTGATTAGCCTGGTGTGGAATACACAATGCTCGCTCTGCTGGCATAAGACCTGGGGAGAGCACAGACAGCATGTTTATGCACTGATGTGCTTGATTATTTATTGCAGTATCATCTCGGTGGGATAGCACAGGTTAGCTCAGGGGTTGCAGCTAATCCACACCAGAGCTACTATTGTGCCTTTCATCAGGCATCGTGGGATGATGCTGGCTGGGGAAACGGTGCCAGATTTCACTGAACTTATCACCCCTCTACACCATACAAATGGCCCGTGGCATTTTTTAACCCTATTTGATAGTCAGAAATTCTCACCAGAGAAAAACAGGGATTAACTGCAATAGTATGTGGCTGCCCACTACGCTTCTCTCCCTCAGTCAGGGATTTCTGCCGGCTGCCACAGTTTTGTAATTATGCAGAGTTTTGTGGAGGAGGGACAGGGGACCCAAGAAGAAAGCCCGAAGCCCAGAGGGAGAGAGAGGACTTAGCCCTCATCTTCATGTCCCTGTGCCTATAGATTTGGTTGGCGGCATCTCTTCCCTGCACAAGCATTATTTCCCCGTTATCTCAAGGCAACAACAGAAAACTCGCCTCTTAGCAAGAGATTGGCATGAATGGCTGTGCTTCTGCTGCAGCATTAGGGATGGACTCAAATTGACTTAAATGCAACAAGTTCATGACTTGCATGCTTCCTGGCATACAGTGCATCTGGAGGACCACCTCCAGGTCACCATCACATGCAGATTAAGTGCTCACACACAGCCTGCAAGCATGGCCCACGCGTAGCTGGAGGGTGGGAAGCCACACGCGGAGGTTAGCAGAGTGCCTGCAGGCACTTGCCGAGGTGGCTGGGCTGGCAGGGGCCGGGCGAGCAGCGTAGCACCCATGCTGTGCATGGGAAGGGCTCAGAGCAGACCTCTGCTGCTGGCAGACTTTGTCTGGTCTGTCGAGGCAGCGGCTTGAGCTCAGGGTCTGCTAGGGGGCCACGTGCCCTCAGCGTGGGGGGCAGAGGCAGCCCCTGGCAAAGGGGAGAGGTGCCGCAGGGGCTGTGGTCACATCACGCAGTATGTTCAGCCCTCCTTAGAAACCACAAATGAGACCACAGTTGCTTA
Source organism: Chauna torquata (assembly GCA_013399475.1). NCBI lineage: Eukaryota > Metazoa > Chordata > Aves > Anseriformes > Anhimidae > Chauna > Chauna torquata. The sequence continues at coordinate 546,718 of VXAL01013555.1, read as the reverse complement.
AAGCTCCCTTTGCTAGCTGGAAGCCAGTCCTTTAGAAAGTGAAGCACGAGAAATGAGGGGAAAATCAGGACCCAAAGAAGCTGATCTAGCAGATTACCAGCCCTCTGGAGAAGAGTGTCACTTTGCTCTCCATCCTCTTCCTCCACTACCAGCCTTTCAGGAGAGGTCTGGGTGAATGTGAGCATGACCCAGCCTTTTAACCTCTCCTGTGTGACCAGCCAGCTTTTGTTCAGGCTTGCTGTATTCCCTGGGGATGCCCATGCTTTGCCTGGCTGAGCAGCTTAACCATCGCCTGCCCAGAGCAAGATATTTTATTATTTATGCATATAATCTGTTTTTAAAAGGGAAGGGATCCACCTGGACTCCCAGGACACAACTGCTCTCCCTGGCAGCCTCAGCAAGTCTCCTCTCTGCTTTCACCTCTGCTGCAGAGTGGTCACCTGGCGAGGGGCACCCACTGTCCCTGGTGACCACGCCACTTCCTATAATGCAACAGGAGCAACTCCAGCACTCAAGGAGGTGTGATAGGCTTGTATTTGGCTAGCAGGTCACACAAAAGCCAATTCATATATAACTCAGATATTAATAGTAGGAAAAAAAGTTTTAAAAAAAATTGCCAATGTCCCAAGGATAACTAAAGCTTTGCCAGCACTAATCTACTGCAGAACAGGCATGCTAAAATGCTGAGTGTTTTATGGACTTCGTTCCTGGAGAGAGGGAGAGAAATTTTGATTCAGCATCCTGGATAACACCGCTAGCATCTTCACCCCTTTTTTGCACCTCCCGGGAGCATTGCCACTGTGTCTTGGTCAGCACAGCAGGAAAACAACCAAACCTAGGGTACATGGGGACAGCCCAGTCCTGAATGGAGCTTGCTCTGGTCCTGGGAGCTGGGCTGACGACACTCATCACAGCGGTCTGCACACCCTGCCAGGAGGGTTGGGCCCCCATGCAGCAGAAAACAGTCCAGGACTTGTCTGCTTGCTTCCCCTGCTTGCTCCTTGTCACCTGTTTCTTAGCAAAATCTTACAATGGGTTTTGCATGAGCAGGTTTCTGGGTCAGTTCCTCACCACTTTGTTACTTCTACCCCTGTTTGATCTCCCTCAGCATCCTGTTTATTTTCCATGCTGGAGGTTTTTCTCTTACAGTATTTCTGTTTTAAGCCAAATTAGTCTTGTTGCCCTTCTACAAGCACCTGTGTCCTTCCTTCACCTTCATGGCTAACATTGCCCACTGCCTGATTTGCTGCTATACCCTGATCTTTTTGCGCACCGCCTACCAGCTGCCAATACGGAGTCGCAGGTCACAAAAGCCCTGTCGAGTGGAAGTCATGTCACCTCTCAGCATCTCAGGAACTCCCAGCTTTCCTGGGAGCCCTGGTGCATGGCACGGCAGCTTTCTGGCTATCCAGCTGCTACTCTGGAGCCAGATACTCCATTCCTCATGTCTTGTCAAGCAGAGCCTGGCCACACCGGCCTCACGCAACAGTTTTGTTTGCAAGGAGCCCCCAGCTTTGCTGTTCTGGTAAAATGAGCTTGCAGCACACAGCCATATTTCAAACCCAGGGAACCTCTGAGCAAATATCCTGCCCCTGCAACAGCAATTTCGCCCCACCTGCTCTGTGCCAACAGAGAGATCCTTGTGTCCTAAGGGGAGCTTCAGAAGAGCTTTATCCCGGGCAAACAAGGCAGGGGAGATAAGGGAGGAAGGCATTCCCTTTGGAAAGCAGGTTAATGTAAATAACCAACCCCTTGGAGTCAGATGTTGCTGTCTTCATGACAGCACATAGCACGGAGGAAGCTGTAGGAGGGGGATCCTGAGTTACAACAATAGTACCCTTTCCTGTGTGCATTTGGCTTAGGCTCCTTCAGAGAGCAATGTGAGAGCCAGGCTGGTGTTTATGTCTCAGGCACATTGAAAAACACCTGCATTGAAAAGACCCTCCCCCAGAAAGCAACCATCGCAGGGTTTTGGTTCTGCTCATCTTCTGAGATAATTTGCCAACAAGTCCTGACCTTCAGAAAGGATGAAAGGAAGTGGGGAAAAAAAAAAAAAAAAGAAGAAGACGACCTGCACATACAGCTGTCAATCATTCTCACTCTTAGATCTATTGTTTATTTGGCAATTTTATTTTTTCCTATCGCTTTGCAATTACAATATAGTACAAAGTGTAAGATAACATTCAGTCACTGTAAAATAAGATTTAATTATGTCATGATGAGATTCATTAGTCAATATTTGTATAGCACACTGAACACGTAAAGTGGTTAACAATTGCTGAGCACTAATATTGCTGTTTCGGAAAACAGAAGGGAATTCACTTCTGGGGAGCAGGAAAAACATGCTAAACATATGCATTTGGGGTGAATCTTCAGCTGGAGTACACCAGTGCTAGCTCTTTGCCTAGGCCACCTTTGCACATCTGGCAGGAGCCTTGCCCTCCTCTTGGACCAAAGCTATACCACTGGGCCCTCAGTGCTGGGGCTCTGCTGAAGCCAGTATGGGGCAGGATCTTTTCTACCGTTATGGTCTGTTTCATTATTTAGCACGCCCATTGCTGGCATGCCTTAACCTCTCTACCTTCCAATCTCCACTATTTCCATAGCTCCAAATATACTGTGTGAACATATGGTGAAAGGCAATCTCAGCCCCTAACCCAGTGCTTACAGTAGTTGGGATTTCATTTTCTCTGAAAAGGTCTGGGACACCACAAACCTAATTTGGGTGGCCAGGCTCAAGTATACAGGCTCTCAGCTTTGCAAATCTTTTGCTAGCTCTGCTCACACTGTGGCATATTTATCAAGGCAGGGCACTTCTCCATAGAGCAAAGGAAAGACAGGAGGTCTGAGAGCTGGTGGTCTATCACTGTACTCTGATGTTATTCCTCACCTGTGGCAGTTACTGCTCTGCTGGTAGTAGCTATCACTTTTCAGTGACCTACAACATCAGGTAAAATAAAACAGATATTAGGGATGTATTGCAGGCCACCAGTTCTGGCATACCAGCAACTTTCTTTCTAGGCACTCTGAGACATACAGAGTGGAAAAACGAGGTACTTTGCTCTGCCATCACGAACTAGACCACTGTCACCCCAGGAGCAACATCTTGCAATGTGCAAGCAAGGTGGGTTTGGTCCCTGACACTTTTGCTTCAACAGACAGTCTATGGAGAAGCACGGAAAATGATGTGGAGAGACAGGCTTTTCTTTAGTGGTCCCTCTAGCAATTTCACTTTGGCTGCTATGTATGGCCTCTAGGAAGTAATGAATGTATAATAAAATCCACCAAGAACTATGCTATGAAAATGTAAAGGCCGTAGGGAAAATGCACTTTTTGGGAAGGAACCTATTAATATTTAATAATGAGTGTCTCCTAATGTATACACTGAAGGGACTAACCTAATGTTGTGCAAACTTGACTTATAGGAGCATGCAGAAAAAATGCTACGTGGCCATGTCAGTATTAGCTGACTAGCTGCATCCCAACCCATCATCTTGCTGTTGTATGACATAGCACGGTTCACCCATTCTGAGAAGCAGCCCTGAGGCTGCAGTCTCCTGAAACTGGCGGCCCTGACCTCCTGGCTTAGCTTCTGCACCCAGGAGGCTGAGATATTGCAGTGATAGGGCCAGCCAGTGCCCCGAAAGGTTTTCTTGACAGAGCTACCCAAAAGAGAATAGCTCTTAGGACAGTGGGGTTGTCCCTGTCTGCCATAGGGGAGCTTGGTGAGTTCCCACTTGCATGAGTCCTCCTAAGGTTTGTATGATTGAGCTGGCATAGTCTGTGCCCTTAGATCACAGTCCTTCCTTACAGCTCCAAGAAGAGTGCTATTACAGGCATTCACCCATTTACATCCTCCCTGTCGTCTCCCAAGCATGCAACAAGGTTTTCTTGCCAGAAAGCCAGCATTCAGCTCTCAGTGCCTAGTCCACCACTTTAGCTGGATTGCACAGGGGGATTTCTAGAGCCATCACACTGCAGTGCCCCAACCTGTGTACACTGAGATGTGTGCCACATCCTGCAGATTAATCCTGCAGCCTCTCCAGATTCCCTTATACCACCTCTAGGTACAAGATCATCATGCTCAGGCAGACTAAACAGGGAGGTAAGAGAAGAGGAGCGTATGGTAAGTGCCACACAATGCAGCAGTCCTGTGAACCTTGCTACGTGAGGCAGCTAATGAGCGAGACCACACACCGAAATATTTATTGTTGCTGGGGTGCTTTAATTAAGCGGGAAGTGTTGGGGGAGTAAATACAGATGTAAAGCAGCAGCTTCCCATGCAGAAACACCTCCCTCCACCGGCGGATCTGCCCTTTCTGCCTGCAAAGAAACTTCCCACGCTCTGAGAGAGGTGAGGAGGCAGCGGACCCGGCACCTCCATCCCGGCGAGGCGTGGGGCTCAGGGAGGCACCGTGCCGCTGCAGTGGCTCTCCTCAAGCCAAAACTCTCTGACCACAACACAGCTCGTTTTCCCCAGAATTTTCGACTTGCACCATAAGCAGACAAAACAAGGTACCAGGACAGCATGGCAAGCCAGGATTGTCACAGGCTGGTCCCTACAGCCCAGGCGGGTGGGCTGGTTGGTATGTTTGTTAAGGCACTTGAATGAACAGCTGTATTTTTCCAACTGCTGAGCTCAGCAGGAACTCTGCAGTTGCCAGCGTTTCTTGGAATCAGCTTCCTTACGGGGCTGCCTCAATGAGGTGCTTACCCACCTCAATTTTAGTTCGCAATTTCTTTCTTTATTTAATCAACAGCAAGTCATAAAACTGCGCACCAGCAAAATGCCGGAGCGCCTTCGCTAATGGTGCCTTGCACAAACGCGCCGAGTCTGCGTCTGGCTGCCGGCACGAACGCTCCTAAAGGCAGAGCGAGCGAGGAACCCAGGGCTTGCTCCTCTCTTCGCTTGTCATCTCCTGAGCTTGCTCAGCCAACACTTCCACCTAGCGGCCTGCCCCACGCACGCTGGGACGGCGGATGTCCGTGGGTGTGAAATGGGATCAGAACTTTCTGCAGAGGAAAAACGATGATCTTATGAAATAATCGGATTATTTGTCTGCTGGTGAGGGAGTCTGGATGGTGTCGGGCCGGTCACCTTTCCTCTCCAAAGCGTAGGGCTGATTGTCATGTAGCGCTGTGCAGCTGCATATGACTAGCACGCACATTATAAAAGTAATCAGTAGTAAATTACTTCTGAGACAGTATTCGGTGGCATGTAAATGATTACTTTGGGTAGTCATTTGGAATAGATGAGTTTTGCAAAGTAAGTTTAAACAACCCTAGCGGGGGGCTCTTCTCTCCTGGAGGGGACAAGCTGCAGCGCTGAACAGCCAGCGCAGAGGTGTGCACGTACACGGGTCGATCTGGGCACTGCTCCCACCCTGCTCCCAGCCCCTGCGCTTCCTGCAGTAATATCTGGGAGGGAGTCTGTGAGCTAACTACCACGTTACTGGTTTGCACTATTATTTATACTGGCGCAGAATTCCCTTAAGGATAACCTCTATTCCCCATGTGACATCAAGCCATCAAGCCCCTGGACTCCCGGCTCCTCTGCAGAGTAAGAAGCGGGAAAATCACAGCCTCAGAGGAACGCTTACACCACACTCTGCACCACAGTTAGGCAGCAAGGGAGCAGAGATGACAGTGGATGCCCATGGCGCAGTCAAGAACAGAAGTGAGGCTGCTGAAATCTCCATCTGATGCCTTATTTCTTAGGTTATTATTTCCCCTTCAAACGTCTTGCTGTGGGATAAAGCCTACAGGCAGCTACAAGACAAAGCTCTACTATTATTCTTTCTTTCAGGGCTGAACAGCTCTGCTTAATACATTTTTAAAGACTATATTCATCTAGGAAGACTATCAATAATTAAGAGAAGGAAACAATATTATTATGGAAATTAGAATACCTTTGGGTCTGTGAAAACATGCTGTTTCCTGATGACTTACTGGCATCCCTTTCAGCACTGGGAAAAGCAGCACGGAGAGCAAGTGACATTGAGACACTTATTCCCCAAAGGGGCCACCCTGCTCATTCCAGGCTGGTGCACAGGGCTGACGCTCTGTAATGAAAGATATGCTGACAAAGGATTTTTCATATTTTGAGGGGGTTTCTTTGCTGTTTACACTAGGGCAGTGAGAAATCCTTCCTCCCTCCTTGTCCTGTCACCACTGGGTCCCTAAAGAGATGGCGGCTGTGATGGACCAGCAGGGATCAGTCCTGTTCTGCCACGGTGGGACAGCGAGACCTGCCAGGCTCTGCGCACCTCTACACACGGGGCTACATTGCTGACAGTGGTGATAGAAGTGAACAACCTGGGCTTCATATTTTCAACACACTTCGCAAACATTAAATGGCCTGCGTTGGACCTGAGAATCGCAAACGTTAAATGGCCTGTGTTGGACCTGAGAAACTGAGGACTAGCTCTGGTCTGCATAGTTTGCAAGAACCCCTCATACACATAGGGTCGCATGCACTCATGCACGCGGAGTCTGCAGATCCAACAGGAGTTAACCATGACCTGAAGGGGTCCCTGCCAGAAAATTGCTGTTGGCAGGACAGGCCCGGTCCTTCTGCAGATATCTGTGCTGCGGGCACTACTGCCTAGCAGAGAGACTTGGGCTATTTTGTATGCTGGTAGCTGTGTAGCCTTGGCAACACGAGAGTTTCCTGGGGCCTGCCTGGCGTGTACTCGGAGCTGCCTTCACTTTCATTGAGGGCCAGAGTAGTCCCTAGGCACGCTGGTATGTGCTAGCGACAGGAAAAGGCCATCGCTGCTTTGATGCCCGTAAGTGGAGGTTAAATATAGGGAATGGAGCAGTGCAATAGGAGGAAATGGCTTACTTCTCTGAATTTCTTAAAATCAGAGTTTTCTTTGGACTGAGCTAAGTCTGGCAGTACTCATCTAATCTGAGAAAGAAAAAGCTGCTTCATCTCCCAGTGAAAAACCACCAATGATCCAGCACCCCACCACCAGCAGGGAGTGGGGGCACCAACAAGCATTTTCTTCTGTATTTTTTTTTCTTTCTTTCCTTCACACCTCCTGATTCCCTCTCCTTTAAAGCAATGCTGGGACAAGCAGTATATCTGCAGTACACTGGTGACAGAGTGGCCACCAGAAATTGAATTACCACTTGTCAGCAGAGCCGACATAAATGACTGAGCACACGTGTTCCTGGCTCAATCCAAAAGTAAAATGTCTCATCTCAGATGACCTCCAGGAAGCCACTGAGCCACATTAACTCACTTGCCTGTGCCCCTGGATTCTGCATAGGTACAGGATTTCAGCCTTTTCATACCAGCTCTGCACCTATGGAAACTTTTCCTCGAGTCTCCTCTATATCAGGAGCTACAAATAAGCTCCACGAGTTTCGGTTGAGCTTTAAATGTGCCTCCCTCACAAGTGATGCATGTAAGGACAGGTGTGTCAGGTCTTAGGACCATGCTGCCTTCCAGTGTCTCCAGCAACTACCAGTGCCCTCAGCTCAGGCTGGTTGTGTTACTAAGCGACTCCACTTCCAGCTCAGGCTTGTTTTCCTGCAGGCAAGCAAGAGTTAATGCTATAATACCAGCTTCCCCCGGGTGCTATATGTCATTATCCCCATGCTCTGCACTGTATGCCAGGGTGGGTGCTTTATGGCTGATGAGTGGATTCCGCACTACTCTCAGCGCCGCTTCATTCATTTGCTATCAGAAAGACAGAGAAACAAATTGTGTGTCGGTGCCTACCTATTCTTTAGGGTTCATCTCGGAGAGGGAAATCAATGACTCAGCCTCTTCTTGAAGCATCTACACTAAAACAGGGGGAGCGAAGTCTGACATTTTGTGTGTTTGTGTGTGTGTGTGTGTGCGTGCTTCAGAATTGCCATTCATCTCCAGTCTCCAAATCAACAATTATCTGGAGTCCCCCAGGAGGGAAATGTGCTCCTCTCATAAGCATGGAGTAATGACTCGGAAGCAGTGGTGTGTAACAGGATCCCCAGTGCTAGGCTTTGCCTGATAACCGCATGCACTAATAAAATAACCCGGAGTCGGTTCCAGCCCTTAACGTTGCCTTATTACTATTCTATGGGGTCTGTGTTGGGAAGAGAAACACCACTTGTGTGCAAACGAATATCCAGATGCAAGCCGTGCCTGGCTTCTTCACAGGCCCTCATAAATTTGAGCAAGTGCTCAGTGTCTCTTCCATCTCATTGACCTGACAGGATGATCACTCCCTGCTACTGCACCGGTCGTGTCCCTTGTCAATGTCCCGTGAGGAAAAATTCTACATTGACATATTTCCTTCCTACTTTCTTGGTATGTAACTTTTTTTTACCTTTTCTTACTACCTAACTCAATCACATTTGGGAGCAAAGAGCAGTAAGCCTTGAGTTTTTTTCTCCTAACACTGGATCTCTTCTTCCTCATAAGGGCCAAAGCAAAAATCAAAGGAGGTCAGCACAAGAGGTCTATGGAGCACCTTGTGATAAAAATTTCTTGGCTTTAGGATGAGATGGTGCAGTGCACCCAAAGGCACAGATCAAAAGCAAATATTGAAATACATATCTAAAAAAAAAAAAAAAAGAAAACACAACAGCTATTAAACTATGGGTTGCATCTAATCTGGCTTGACATAGGCATTCCCTTCCTGTACCTCCATGCTCCACCTATGTGCTGTGTCTTGTTTGTGCTTACACGAACAGGGAGAGCAGAAGCTTGTGTGTTTGCTCTATGATGTTATTGATATTATTGATTATGAACTCTTTCCTGTACATGTCTGCTTGCCTGCTGACAGAAGTTACAGTTATACATGCCAATTTTTAGTTATATATTAAAAGATGTCTGTCTCTCCCTCGGGGGACCTTGACATCAGTTAAAATTGCAGCCTACACATTTGAGAACAGCTCCAGAGCACAAAAGCCACAGCGATCATCTTGTGGTCCAGTATGTTGTGGATCCTTGTGCTTACGTGCGTATGCATTTGTTTCAGTTAGACCCCGCCTGGATATGATAACAGAAGCAGAAGCCCAGACAAAGACAAGGGTTAGGAAGCAGGCAGAAGCAAAAACAAACAAACAAAAAAAAGATTGTGGGGATGGGGGGGACGGGGGGGTAGAAGGAAACAAAAATGACAAAGAACATATTGACATTTATCTCCTCTCATTTAGGCACCACAAAGCTCCCTGCCAAGAAAAAATTACTGCCCATTCGCAGGCCAGGAGACTCAGCACCAAAAGGGAAAGCAGCTTGTTCAGGGTCACTTCCCAGGCAGGAGGCAGAGCTGCCAGACACACCAACACCTCCTGGGTCCCGCGCTCCTGCAGCCCAACCACCGCGGAAGGGAAGTCCTTAGCTACTGCCACCACCAGCTGGGATGCGCTCCCTGGTGAGCACGGCTCCACCAGAACCCCCAGCTCTGGTTCCCAAAGCCCACAACATGGAAACCAGCACCATGGTGTGGAGAAGAAGAAAGGCATCATGTAGCGGTGCTGGGAGGAAAGGGAGACCTGTGCCCATGGAAGCCAGGCAAGTGAGAGACCCACGGCCAAAGTCCAACTTTCCCGTGTATGTGTGATGATGCCAGGGAGGCTGGGAGACATCTTCCAAGTATGGCAGGTGATGGGGAGCAAGAGAAGACAGCCCTGTCTTGCCCTGTGCTGCTTTGGCTTCAGCTCCCCGTACTATGAAGGTTCGTTTTCCATAACTCATGGAACAGCAGGGAATTTCCACAGGACTGACAGAAAGCTTGTGTTGAGCTAATATTTTAAAAGGGTAAAGGAGACGACCCAGGTAATTATAGGCTTGTCAGGCTGACATCGATCCCAGGTGAAATAATGGTGCAGCTAATAGGGGGAATATAATTCATGCCCATCGGCAGGGGATTATGGAAAACAGACCTTGTCAAATGAACTTAATATCTTTCTTTGCATCAATTACAAGTTTGGTTGATGAAGTCGACAGGGTTGATGAACAAACACTTAGATTTCTCCAAAGCATTGAGCTTGGTGCCACACACCAGTTGGATTTAAATACTAGGACAATACAAAGCCAACAGGGTATGTAGTAAATGGATTAAAGGGACCGATGACTCTGGAAATATGATTGAACACAGAGAACTGTCATCCTGCAGGTGTGGTATGGGTTGGGTCCCATGAGGTGTGGTGGATGGTATGATGGTACTTTACATTTGTACTTGTGATCTACCAAAATCTGTTAATAAAAACTGTGATACCACTAAGAATGGAAGGGTGGAAAATTGTAAGTAGAGGTCACTGATCTGGACAAGTTTGTAATTTCTTGGTGAACTGGGCAGAAACAAGTATGGTAGAATTAGATAAATATTTCAGTTGGGTCATATGTGAAGTCAACACACCTAGGAACAGAAAATGTAGGCAGCGCCTACAGGACAAGGAACAGGTAGGAATGTTTGCAAAAAATGAGTTATGGACCCCAATTAGTCAAGCAGAAACATCCAGTGTGACACTGTGACCAAAACACCTGATAAAACATTTGATTAGGGCCATCTCTGAGGGTAGCAGGGAGACAATTCCACCTTTTCTTTGAAACTGATGTAACCACACCTGGAACTCAGACTGCTAAGGTCAAGAAACACTCTGGTGAGTTGGAGATGCTCTAAAGATCCAGAACATTCCTGGGATGAGCAAACCTGCCTTTCAAGGCACAACTCCAATAGCCAGTGTTTGGTTTGCCAGAGCGATGGCCGTGGGGGTGATCTGACCACCATCCATTGGCACCCAACAGAGAAGACTTCCTGGGGTCAGTAGCAATATTACTTTTTGATTTCAGTGAGTTTGGGAGCAGCTACTTGCTGAGCAAAACCTGCCTCTGGAGCTGGTCCTTGATGCATGATTCTGCTTCTGGTACTTATCTCCTGTGTCTATTGGCAAGTAACATTTACTTGTCTGCTGCATTGGACACTGTGAGAACAACTAAGATAACAGTTGAAAAGTTCTGCCTTGGTGCCAACTCAATATACAGTTATGTATTTTATTACTGTGTTTGCTCAGCACCAAGCAGAATGCAGTTTTCCTTTTGCCCCAGATGGCTTTTTTCACTTGAGATGCACCAGGAAGGGCTCAAGATAGCTGGAGATGCTCTCACAAAACTTTGATGCTAGGAATACTAATGTGCACCATGTACCGCCTAATTGCATACCCTGCACTGTGGTTTAAGCCATGGTACCAAGTTCAGCTAGCACAGATGATTGTGCTATTAATTGATTGCTAATAGTAATAAATGGCCTCGCAGTGTGGACTTGTAATCTTATAAATAAAGTCCCCAGCGTCTGCATTGATGGTGGGCAGCATGTGGAAATGTTTTGGAGAGAGGTGAGCTCCCAGTCCCTGTGGAATGCAAGCTGCCACCTTGCATCTTAGCTGAGTGACTATTTATTTCTTATTTCATTTAGCAAAGAGCTCACCAGATCCTTTGGGCAAAAAAAAATGTAAAAAATAAGGCTGACCTCTAAGCCCATTCTGGGGGCTGGGTTTTCATATTTGCTTAACATTTCCCATGTCCAGAAATAGAAAGGGTGGGTGACTAATAGACTTAAGATCTCCCAGGTGAGATGATGCTAGTGACTGAAGAATATGCATTAGCTGGCATCAGCACAGCCAGAAGAAGGAGAAATCCACTTAGAGCTGCCTCTCCTGTAAGATAAGCCCCAGGTTCACGGAGTGAGATGCCTCCTCCCTGCTGCAGCACTGAATTAAGTTTGTCATTTGTTATTGTGTCTTGCCAGCACACAAAATAGCAGCCCTGGGCTGTAATCTCCACTCATCTTGAGTCTGCACAGTAATTGCTGGCAGCCATGGAAACCAAACTTCCCACAGTCATTTATAAACTTGACCCTCCTTGCTTCCCTATTGCTGTATTCAGCCAAAGCCCTTGATGGGGGTAAGTGAAGAGAGAGGAAATCGTAAACTGCATTTACAAACTAACGTTTGGCGGCGGAGCACAGAGAACTGGCCAAAAGCCCATCGTGTGAGTAGGAGCCTTTCCAACAACACCACTAGGCTTTGCAGCAGGCTGCCAGTGAAGAACATGGAGCAGTGCCATCAGCTGCGATAAGCTCCAGTTAATGACTGACAAGCCTTTATCTGCATCGCATGGGACATGAGGATGGCCTCCTCACCTCCAGATCCTACCACAGGCTTCCTGGGGACCCTTGCCCATGCTGTCTAACTCACTTTCTTCCTGAGTTCCCCCAGATGGGGATGGCAACAGCCCCCTATTACACAGCGTCATGATGAAGGTGAAATTACGAAGGCCTCTGAGCAGCTCTATGATTTGGGCCATAGAAAGCCAAAGTGCTCATGTTGTTATTTTCCTCATGAAGTGCTCAACGGTGCGAAAAAACTTCTAAAAATATCTCTGGCCCACCTGAGGCTGGAGGACCATTTCTTCTTAATATGCTGCACCAGGTTATTATATCTTGTCATGACACGTTAAGCCAGGCTGAGTTATGTTAAAAGGTGACACATCTGTAGCAGGTCAGGCATTCAAAAGTGGCCCTTTCCGGCAAGGTGAATCAAGGAGTAATCCCCCACATTCAAATTTTTCCTTTGGGCAGGTGGAAGCTAATTAATATATGCTAAACTTGGTCAATTTTTCTCAAAGACAGTCCTCCATAACTATTTGGACATTATTTAAAAGGAAAAGAATACATTTGGGTATTGTTATTTACCCAAGAGCTGTGTGCCAGCCACAGAGTTTGGTTCTAGAGGTTAATTTCTTTCATGCTCAGATTTATTCTGAGCCAAGGTTTTCTGCTTGAGCCTAATGCAATGTGTTACAGAGCTGGGAAGGATTTAGTCTTTCTTCCTTTTCTTAAGTACTACCTGATGCAATGCACTACTACAGGTCACAGGAAAAAACAGCAGTTGCATAACACTCTTTTCTTTCCCCCAGTCCATGTAGCCCCTAGGTCACTCCACAACATCCTTATTTAAATTTCCACCTCTCTCCATTGTTAAAAAGTCTCTCTGGGGCTTGTAAGAGGTTTTACACATCTGTGCTGTTACATCAGAGACTGGAAATGTTGCAGGAGGGGAGTTCAAGCAGCAGCATTTGCCTTGCCCAGTTGCATCCACTCAAATTTGGCCTATTAAAGACAGTTGAATATCAAACTTTCCCATCTGTAGAACTTGGTTACTAAACTTAGTTACGAGGAATGATGCAGAGGGCATTTGGAAAAAATGGCATGTGATCATGTAACGAGTGCACCATAATGAACTGGCATGAAGGGTCAGGATTGAGCTTCGAGGGAGATCTTTAATTCTTGTGTTTTCAGCCTCTGGAGTGTTTGGCTTAACAAGTTGAGTGTATCTGTGACATGCTTTGTTTTACAGAGGTACAGAGCTCTTTCTTATTAGGCAAGCCCACTACTCCTGAAGCTTTTACAATAGTCTTGGGTCCATGCATGAGCTGACCTGCTCTAAAGCTGCACAAATGCAAGTGAAATTTAAGCACCAGAAGTGCATTCATAGCTAGGAGGTTTAGGGGAGAGTACAGAGACATCATATAAGCAAATACACAAGGTCAATAAACGTGCTAAAAGCACCTTTTTCACAGGCTCCAGTCCCACCCAAATCCACCCTGCGACCTAGAACACATACCTGGTCACCCCCAGTGGAGTCCTGTCTGTCCCTCAAGTCAGCTCCATTCTAGGTGGTCACTAACACCTTATCTGCAGCACTGCCCACCACATGGATGGGTAAAGCACCCCGTGATTTGTCCTAAGGATTTTACCCAGGCTTCAGGTACAACACTGGATGAAACCAAATAAACCTACAGCTTTCTCAGCGCCCACTTAATTCAGTTGCTGTGATTTCTGTGTATTGACTTGACCTAAATTATTCAATAGGGGAAGTTTATTAGCAGAAGCAGCACATATGCTTGCCTTGTTCTCATTCTTCCCCAGGCATCTGTTTATGGCCACTGTTNTTTTGTTGTTTGTTTTTTATTTCTTTGTTTGTTTTTTCAGGCTGGCACATTTACTAATGACTACAAAATATACTTTACCGGTGAGGTGGAAAAAGACACCCCAAAATGTTCCACAGGCTGCAGGGCCAGCTGGCAGGGTGTGAGACCTAGGGGGGCAGGATTGGCCTCACTCTTCCCCCTCCCCGGTCAGGCCCATGAAGGTGCTGTCTTGCTGCCAGACACGCCAGGGCACAGGACACGTGGCACCGCAGCGTGGGGAGCCACGGCTGCACCAGTGCTCGGCAGCATGGTGGCTTGGCACAGGTAGGAGGGGGCTGCTGAAGTGAAGGGCAGCAATAGGTCCCCCGACAGGAGGACGGGAGCTGGGGCTCAGCACCGCAGCTGTAGGGTCTCAGCCCTTTCTTCTGAAGCCCATCTGTTCCCCTCATCATAGCAGGGCTAGGCTGGGCTTCACTGCTGTTCACCCAAAGGATCAAGAGAAATGGGGGAAGATGTGGTGGCTCATCTGGACCCGCTCTTCAGCAGAAGATAGGAAAGATGAAGGTGGGCAACTGCTAGGTATACTTCCTCCAAAATCTAACTGCGCATGAGAAAATGAGCAGGTAGAGCATGGATTTTTATGTCATGTGGGACTTATGAGGACTAAGACTAATAGCCCTAGCACTAGCCAAAAAAAGAATTTTAGAAAACAGGGCTGGAAGGGCTCAAACAGTATCTTGTCCACCCTGTTTCCACAAGGCACCATCTACTGTTTGTATAGTCTGCTCTTCAAAGCCTCCCACAATGAAGATGTCACTGCCTTCCCAGGAAATCTACTCTACTGTTTTATCTACCATTACTGGCAGGTAGCTTTGTCCTAATGCAAAACCTAAATCTCTCTTTCTACAACTTAAGGCCATTATTTCTTTCCTTTATCACAGCCGGGGCGGGGGGTGGAGGAGTGTATTCCTATTCTCCTTACTGCAGCTTTCTTTGTGTTTCTTCTGTCATGTCTATCTTCACTCATCTCTTCTCTAGGTAAAGCTCAGTTCTTTCACTGTTTCGTCACCCATCATGTTTTCCAGCCTCTCTGCTCTCTGACAGTCACCAGTTGGCTCAGACCTCTCTTTGAGCGCCTGGTGGTTGTCCTTCTTGAATCACATAGTATTTTACAGGGCCACATTTCCACTTAGCTACTTCAAATTCTAACCCTGCCTTCAAGATGGTGTAGATCCCCTTCCAGCTTACCCCCATCTGCAGATTTAATAATTCCCTAGTCCATCCACCAAGCTGATAAGGAAAACATGGGATTATAGGACACCCAGAGCACCCACTCAATAAATCTTTACAGTCTGACTGCAAATCATTGAAAACTTATCCTTAGATCAGTTTATCCCTTTTTAGCTAGACTGTTTTCTAGTTTGCATAGCTTGATGGCTTAGACAGAAGTCCTGCTGTTGCCACAGTTCATGCAGTTGAAGCACAAGCAGTGGAGCAGTGTGAGAGTATACCTTTACAAGGGGGTTACCCTAGGTACACCCTCCCAAGAGATGGATTTTTCCTTTAGAGGAGCTCTCAGTGCAGGAACTATAGATGGCTGAGATCCACTTCTGCTAACTGCAGTAAATGAAAGACCAGACTCCACAGTGTATTTAAGAAGGGAAACCTTTCTGGAGCCATTAAGTTACTAATGTCCATGTGCACAGGCCTGAAAGAAAGGTGCTGAGTTGATGGATGTACTTGTCATATTTATGGGTTGTAGCAGAGTGATGAATGTGCTTTGTGGTTTATAATGCGATGCTCATTTAACTCTCCTTTTTAAGATCAGGCTGATTTATAGAAACCAGCATCACTACTGCATTTCAGTGGGGTGACAGGGATAATATTATATCAGAGAGGTTTGTCAATTAGTCTCGTATGACAAAGCCAGGCTCAAAGGGAGGCCTCTGTTTGAGAAGATTTAGCCCTAGCAGAACTGGATTCCTTTTCAGCACCTCTCTGTTGCTGGTCTGACCCACTGATTTACGCCCTTAGTCACCAACTCAGCATGCATTGAGGACCATGGTTTGAACTTCTGCTTGGCCATGGAGTCTCTTCTGACTTTTTTAGTAAATCTCTTTCTCCATCAACCTCATCTTTCACTTCTTTTTAAAGCTAATGGAAGTATGTACCTCACACAAGTAATTAACAATTGGACAGCACCCTAAAACTAGCAGGCACAGATGTGTTTTATACTTTTCACTCTCGTAGGGAAACCGGTGGAAAAATAAACCTAAATATAACACAAAATAATGTCATACTATTTTCGATAGGATCTTCCATATTCATTTAGCTCAAAATGCTTTGCAAGGTTACTGGAAATGCAGTGAGTTATCAAGCTAAATATAGCAAAACATCAGAGATGGAGGCAAGAAATTTAGAAAAGTGGAAATGCGTGCTGACTGAAAAGTCAAGATGGCCCATTACATCAGCTAACATGCCTAGTTATTCTTTGTTCACCTTCTCGGACTCTTTGATCATGTTTACTGCTGCAGCTTTTGCAAGAGGTTCTCTGTGGAAGTCTGTTACACCCTCGGTTTAGTCCCTGGGACAGGGACATTGCAAGTGGCTGGACAGCATAAGAACCAAAAAGCCAGCTGCACCAGCTGGGACAGGCACCTGGAGGTCAGGTTGCAGCAGCACAAAGTGGGGGTAACTTCATTTTGGGAGAGGAGCGAGCGGACCCAGCCAGAGATGCCATCAGACAGAGCAAGCAGGGACAGAGGCGGAGAGGTGCCCACCAATGGAGGGGTCCCAGGGGCAGAGCTGGTACAGGGCTGGTGGGATAAAGATGTGGTCGGGTTTGGGGAGGAACCTCAACTGCTGGCTCAGACAAAACCCAAACCCTCATGACTGGGGTGATTTGAAGGGCAGTGAGAGTACCCCAGCTGTAGCACCTCCCAGGATAACCCCAGAAAAATGCCTCCCTGTCAGTGGAAAAGGCTAACAATAAACCATCTGCTAGCGATGATGTAGCAGTCAGGCTCTATCACAAGAAAGGCCACGAACAGCCTATATATTGCTCTGATGTGGGTCTCCTGCTGGTTAGTTCTCACTGCTATTTTTAGGCTGAGGCACTTTATGCCTTTAACTTTCCCCTTTTTCTTTTTTTTCCCCACCATCAAATGGCCATGAACTCACTCGCACTCGGCAGGAATTTGTATCCTTCAGCAGTAATAGATCCATCAAGAACAGGCTGAGGTAACTGAATGCAGAAATGCATATTTGAGTTGCTGTTCATTTTAATAAACTACACTGCATGAATGGAATAGATATTGAATTTAACACATACTGGCATGAAATAATTCTTACTAAGTGGTGTCTGGAGTCGGTTTTCAATCTTATTTCCCCTTTGTAGATTTTGTTATAAATAAATTTTATAACAGATCAGCAAATTACATTTTTTTAGCATGTAGCACTTTTTACATATGATGAGGAAGACCAGTCTGATTAAGCATCCACCTGTACTCTTAAGGGACTGAGATTGTTTGTTGGCCCTGATAAGTTGAAACTCATCTGAATGCACCTCATCAGAGAAAAAATTGAATTTTTCAGAGGTCCAGCAGGCTTTTGGAAAGCTAAGGCTTGTGTCAAGGTTAATTGGGAGATAGCATTGGAACAGCACCAAGGTAGCTGGCCCAACAATGAAGACAGAGCCATCAGGCTGGCCCTCACCCAGCCCTGATTATGCTGGGTGCAGTGGTGGAGCGAAGGAGGCTCCTTCATATGCCCTGGGGCAAGCTGGTGGCTTTGCTAAGGTTAAAGACAGCCGGCTGCACTGACCCCTCTCAGCTCTTCTGCCCTCTCCCCACCGCATCCTTCAAAATGGGGCTCTGGCAGGAGGGTATGAGCTCCATACAGACGTGGTTTCCTTCTCCAGATCTTTTTTCTTCTTGCATCCCATGAAGTTTGTAGTCACAAAGGCAAGAGTAACATCATGATTATCCAGCCTGCCCACAACAGGCAGTGGAAACAGAGGTGGTGTTCATCCCCATCGCTAGCCTCTGGAGAGGACAGGAGAGATGCTACCCTCAGGCATACAGGCTGTGTGCAGAGCAGATGAACATATCCGGTGGATATTTCCTATTACAACAAATAGGGGTAGGACAATATAATACGTCACAGTCATTAGAAAGAGAAAGATGTTGATTTCCCCAAAGGCCTTACTCCAGGGCATCAGCCCAACATAGCTTGCACTTTATGCCACATGGCCATCATCCAGCACTATATTTCACCCTCTCACTGGAAGAGGGAGACCTTTCTGAGCAACCTGCCCCTTTCTGGCTGCTGGTTTGACAATCAAATGTAAGCCAGCCTTTTCCTCCATGACAACATGCTGAATCCAGCCCAGCCTCTTAGCAGCTAGAGTTGTTGCCATCTGATGGGTGCTTGGGCTCAGTCCAGTTCCTTGCTGGGGAAAAAAATGCCTCACCACAGAGCTCCCTAGCTTTTGGCAGAGCCCCCAAGATAAGACAGCATGGGGAGCACCCCATCAACCCCAAGAGACATACCTCCAGGTCCAGGACAAAGCAGGGAGGTAGGATCGCACTCACCATTCTGGCTCTGTTAATAATAAAGTTTTCTTCATAGTCCTGTGTGCAGTGAGCATATAGCTGGGAACTTCAGATGTGCCCACCTTCAGCAAGCAGCTGATCTAGAGACCTGCAGCCAGCACTGAGAGACTAAGTGTAAGATAACTCTCAGTGAAGCACGTTCCCAGGATGAGTCTTGAACCCAAGCTCACCTGCTTGCATGTTAAGTGCTGTCACAGAACCAAATTCAGGAGCTCACCTGAAGAGTGCAGACAAATACGACACTTTAGACCAGACCCAAATTCTCATTCAGGAGGTTGGGATTGACAGGGGAGCTCTTCTTACTAGCAGATACATCCAGCTGACTTCCTATGAAGATTGTGGACACATTGGCCTTAATCCACAGGTCATGGGACTTGGAGCACACTTAACCTTAACATAGCCTTGGAAAGTCTGAGCAGACTCAAGTGGAAAAAGGACTCTCCATGGCTCCAGATTCTCACAGCTCCAACCCAACCACTAAGCTGTGACAAGTAGCAGAGACCAAGCTGCAGTCGTATTATCAAATAACTGCTGTACAGACTGTTTATTGTCCACTTGATGCCAGTCCTTGTCAGCATCAATATCCCAATTTCTCTTGCTACAAACAAAGGTTAAGTGAGTACAATTACTCTAGTAAGGTAATATCAATAATGCTACTAATTGCAGCAATTGCATTATGGATCATTAGTTAGTGATTATGACTTTGTCAAGTGCTTGGCAATTTTATGCAAGAATCACTCACGATGTGTCATGGAAAAGAAATGTCTTCTCAGTATTGCTAGTTCCCAGTCTGTATAAATGGTCTTAAAAGTTTGGGTGAAGACTGCCAAAAGTTTCTCGGGAAAAGAGATATCTGCCTAATATTTGTGGTTGTGCAATACACAACAGCAAAGGGTGATGATAAGAGAGGGGTGAAGGCTCCCACCGTAAACAAATGAAAAATCCTTACTTTGAGTCCTGAAGAGTTTAAGAAAGCAGTATCCTCCCCCCCCCCCCAAAAAAAAAAAAAATGGCCCCAGTTTGTATGAGGTGTTAACACTTTTTTCTAATAAGAGGCATTATTATCCTTACAGCCTCCCTGGAGAATTTTGGCATGTCTTATTTTATTTGAATAAATAATTAATTTAGTTTAATTAAGATCATCCAACAGTCTGGAGACAGGTTTTACTAATTCAAGATTCATGTGGGGGTCTGGGTAACCATGGAGACCAACTTTTTTCTTTGAATTGAATTGGGGTGGTTAAATGATTCCTCTGTCCTGTGAATTTTCCTTTGTCTGTAGCTCTGCTACCAAAGCAGTGGTGACCAAAGGCCCCACCTCCCAGAAGACCATCAGTGGGAACCCTCTCTGCGACTCCTTCATTGGTCACAAAAAAGTGAGCTCCAAATGTGCCTGGATTGCACTGAGGATTTTTTGCTGGTTTGAACAGCTTTTCCAGGGCTTTTCACGAGACTCTCTCCACTTGATCATAACCCATATTTTCAACCCCCTGCTCAGATGAGTAACAAAGTCATTCCAATTCAACTTTTATGCAAGATAAAAGGAAAATTGAATTTAAAGCCAGAGAAAAGACCATTAAGATCTGTTAATCTCACTCCTGCACTCAACAGAACATAAATTTCACCCTCCTCTTCTTGCACCAAGTAATATGTAGGAGGATTAAAATGCCTCGTCTAGAACAGGTTCTTGTCTGGAAGATGATGAGCTTCCTCAGCTCATCATCCCATTAACAACTTCAAGGACTCTTTAGCATTTTGAAGGATCTTATGAAGGTCTGGAAAACTTATGAAGACAGAGCAAACAGCTGGAAGCTAGATTTATTCACAGACAACCCCCAGAGTGCTGGAATATCCCTGGAGGATGTACTCACCTTGTCTACACTGGTCTTGACCTCTATATAGTGCTTCTAACTGGCCTTCTGCAGCTGCTGTAGGTGTCAAACTGGTGCAAAATAACCAAGGTGAAATCCTAACACACAAAAAAGCTATAAACTACAGCCACTCAAAATATTTTCAGAAAAGGGGGGAAATCTTTCTTGATAGCCCCTGCCTAAATAGTGAAATTCATGGCTGAATATCTGCTGAGCTATGTGGCTGGACAAGTGGTTCAAAAAACAAGTAAAAGACAAGGACTACAAAGAGCATGAAATGGTAAATCTGAGCTGAACATGACTGTAGAAAACTGGTACCCAGCAAATGCTACCTCCCAGACCAATTTCTGTCACTTTCTGTCAAAACAAAACTCAATAGACACCAACACTCTGTTGGCCATAAAGCTGTAATACAAGCAATGATGTATTTGCACCACTTCTGCCAGGGTTAGGGCAAGCCGAAGTGGTAGGTGGAAAGTCCAGCTCCTCACATGGATTGAATATACCACAGTGAAAACTGAGAAGACAAGGGCATGACCTCATTTACTGCCACACAACCCCTCAGACTTAGGAAAGTGGCTCAGGCAGAGCTGAAGGCAATATTTGGTCTGTAATCATGTGAGATAGTTAACAAATTGAAAGCTTAGCAAGATTTTAAATTTTTCGTTGGAGGAAACCTTATGCAAGAGACAACATACACAAGAATATTAAACAGTACAGCACACGGGCTTTTCTATTCCCTTTTTAATGTACAAGCAACCAACTAAAAAGAAAGAAAAATCCGTAAACTATTGTAATAATGCAGCTCCTGTCCACATCATAGGAATACCAGCTGGAAAATGACAGATAATTCACCTCCATTTTCATTTGACAAGATCAGATTAATTGTGATGGTGTGCAGCTTTGGGTCACAAGTGTAAAATCTGTACTATTTGTTCTCTGCGGTCAGCATTGATTTACCCTCACTTGAACTAAGAGGTTATTTAAGCAGTAATTTCAGCTTCCTGCAACTCAGAAGCAATAAATGGATTCTCTCATGCATTTGAGACATTTTTACTAAGCACATTCATGGGGAGACAACTGTTGATTATACTCCAAAGCATCTGAAATAATAATTATGATAACAAAATGTCACAAGAAAAGCATGCCTTCTAATGGCATTCTAGCACACTTGCCACTAGTTTCTCTTTTATCTTCTTGATGCACTCATAAATATCCACCTTTCTCCTCTTCCTTCTTAGGGCTCCAGGGAGAGATGTGGCAGGGTAGGGAGAAGGGAGTGAAGTTCAGGCAGCGAGGCTGTCTGTGATGTCCCTCGTGACTGGGGTAACCGAGCTTTGTCAATCATTAGTACGTGTTGAGCAGCTTCATGGCAACTTCGTAGGAAGCACTGTCATACAAAAGCATTGGGCGTTAATTCCTTTTCCCCTGTGGGACCTCTTGCCCTGCCCCACATAGCCTGCGTCCAGCAAATTGCTCGGTTGTGCCTGAAGTGGGCCAATAAGCCCTGTCCAGATCTGAAGTCGTCGTTTGTCCCCAGTTTTCCCCTGCCTCCAAGGGCACAGCAGGGACCACCGCCTCGTCCTGTGCATCAGTGTGCCTAAAGTCCATGATGGGTGGCTGGAGACAACTGCAACCCTGGCAGCTGAAAGATGTGCCTCATGTAGCTGAGATAGGGATGTGAAAAGTTGAACAGCTGTCACTCCATCCCCAGCTGGGACCATGTGCCGCACGAGACAGGACTAAAGGAGGAGGTGCAGCTGTCTGATTCCTGCTTCCTCAGTACATCCATCCTGAGCAAAGCATCGCTTGCTCATAGTGCGCTAGAACTAGTTCCCTGGCTGAATAAAACACTCCAGGCTGCAGAGCTGTCATTTTGGCACCACTCACCAGCACTAAATTCAATTTTGAAAAGAAGAGAACAAAAGGCAAGAACATATCTGTTGGGTTTTGGCATTAATCAGCGAAAATGACTTCACTTCAGTGGCACCAAATGAACATAAAGGTAATTGAAATGCAATGGCCAGCAGGCTGACCACCTCAAACTCAATAGCAGTATAGTCTTTGTGCCAATTTAAGAATTACTTGGATTTTCTCAGGGGGTTTTCATATGTATAATTACATTTGCATATAGAACCCCTGTCATATGCCAAGCCAACAGCCCTAAAGACCACAGTCCTCTGTTTTTAAACAAACCAGCTTCAATCCAGGGAGCAGGTGCTTGAAATGGCCTTCTCAGGGAGTTTCATCCTGCCCATCAGAGATGCAGCTACTTCAGATTATTGTATAGTTACTTATCAGCATTGGTACAGGTGCTAGAGAAGTTTGAGCGAAGACGTTTATCACCATACCTGTGCTTTACCACATCTGGCTTTAATCAGGAGCAACCAGCCTGTGGTTCTTGAGACAAGACTCCTGAGCAAATCAAGTACAGCTCAAATGTAGGAGCTGTCCCACAACAGAGGCATGCCACTGCAGGGGCTGCAGGTAATCCATATCCCCAGCTGTGATGGGAGGTGAATCAAACCACCTGAACCCTATCTTCATGTCTGAGTTAGACCATTCCCCACTCACCATGGAGAAATAGGACTCCTGGCCAGCCTTTGTCAATCCCTGCCTGTAAACCACTCCTAGCATTTCCCTCAGCCTTGACTACAGGAAGTACATGACATCTGCTGACTCTTAGATGCAGGAAGATGTTGACATGACTTTGCAGGGTAAGGAAAATTGCACCCATCTATACCATAGGTAACATTATGTAGTCGGAAGGGCTCCTAATGAAGAAGGTCCTTTGCAGGCAAGGGAACTGCCTGGTCACAAGGTCTGCATAGCTCTTGGCCACATTGTTTAAACTGCTCATACAGGGGTTGCTAGTGTTTCTTGTAGTCATGCATTTGTCCACAGAGACTATGTCTATCCTGGCTTTTATAGGATCTCTGGAGAGGTCCTACACATCTTGTTGAATGGTGAGGACTGCTGATGTCTCAGGGTCTCTGAGGAAGACAGACATCTCTACAGCCCTTCAGCAAGAGCACTATTCCCATCCAGAACACCTCCCTGTAGCTCCTTCCCAAGATAAAAGCCACAGCTGTGGCCCAGCCCTGTCTCCCATCAGCTGATGGCAGCTGGGACTATTTCATCTCCCAGACATGGTTGTAGCCCAGCACTAGACCCATAACTTTCCAACAAAGAAGCACCGTGCAAAAGGGCCGTGCTGACTTAAGAAACCACACCACCTCTCCGTGACTAAAGAGGCCCCAAACCACAGATACCAAACACAGAGATCCCAGGATCAAGGATCACAGGGGGTTTGCTGTGGCTGTCTTCATGCAGCTCAGCCTCAGACAAGTAATGGTGCCAAGGTCACCCAGGGCTGGTTCCTCTCCTTTGTGTACATGTGGATGCAGCCTTTTTGGATTTGAACCAGCAGAGCTCACTGGTTCACACGAAGCCAGCCCAGGCCAAATCATCTCTTTGCACTGCTGTCTTTCTCTGTTTACAATCTTTTCCCACTGGTGAGTACTCCTGTTAGCAAAATGGTGGGTTCCTGCCAGCAAAAAGGTAGAGCTTCTCCCTCCATGCTCCCATCTCCTCAAACGTGCATGCTCATGAGGAGGCAGCTTTACAACCTGCTAGTTGCAAATTTGGTGGTGGGATGCTTCAGCATGGGCATCAAGACATTGCAAAGAGGCCAAGGGGAATAGAAGCAGCATGGGTCAGGTCCATTCAGTGATACCATCCATCAGCTCAGCTCCAGTGTCCCCCAACCAAGGAACTACTTAGCTCACCCCAGAACAAAGCCGGGTATAGCATGAATCCTGTGTGTAAAACCAGGAAACCAGGACCCAAGGCTGACTAGCTTGACTACTGATGCAACAGGTTCACTTCACGAAAACTTACCAATGAGTGCAGCTGGCATTTGGTCTCCTCTGAGTCTGAGCCATCAGAGTGTTTTGATTTTTCATTCTTAATTTCCCAAACCCAACCTGTCTTGCAGTGAGTCTGCTTTTGAGATTTTCTGCTTGGCAGAATGAGAAAAGTGGCTTGTTAAAAAGTAGAGACAGGAAGGACTAGCTGCACTGAGCATCTCGTGTAGCTGTAATTCAGGTACAGAACGAAGGGTGCCACCACAGGGTATAGCAGAGCATGCTGATTATTCTGTCAGGAACAACTCAAGCTGGCAAATTTTAAGCTCTTACTTCTTATCATGAAATGCCTGCAAACACATCAAGATTTTAGCACCTGCACTCATTATTCTGAATTATTTGATGAGCGTTTTGTGCAAACATGTTTAACTGCACGTGGATCATCCACAAATCATTTGGTGTGACCTTCATTCAAGAGCTCAACGTTTGCAGACTGCCAAGGGACCTGTCAACTGCACTGCTCTTTTCAGTCTTGATTTCTTCAGGCTGAAAAGGGGAACTGTACCCAGGAAGACGGAACTGGAGGGGAAGACAAGCCTAAAAGATCATGGGACATTTCGTTTTTCCATGAGATGAAGTATTCCCTCAGACTGTGAAGGCAGGGTTCAAATTTAGAAACATTTCCATCCCTCCCTGACTGAAGGACATAAGTCTGACAGATGAGCTGTTTGGAAAACTTTTCCTCCCATTTTCTCCTCAGGGTCTCAAAAAGTAATCGCACTTGTATACATGCTCTTTGCAGTTGAATAGCTCTCTCCTTGCCTTTCACATCTGCTAATTGCCTTAGCACTGAGGCTGTGGCTAGAGCTATTACAGGGCCTGCAGTGTGGTGCAGCCACCTCCGTAACACAGCTTCTGCAGATGCACCTGCTCTCCTCATCTCTCTCTGCTTCTTTTAATTTTTCTCTCTTTCTCCTGGAGCCAGAAAAGGAGGAAAGGAGAAAGAACTACCTGTGACAGACGCCGGTGATATTGCTTGGTAAAAGGTGCTCCTACACCATAGTGGTGGGTGAGAGGAACCCGGAGAAAATCAAATTTGACTGATAGCATCAGTGCTGGATCTCTCTCCTGGGATATTGGCCTTACAGTGCTGAAGGTCTCATCTCTAACACAATAATATTTCATGCACCTGCCAAGCACACTGTTTTGAATGTATTCATCTCCTACTTTCTGTCACCGCCTATCACGGTTCATCACAGT
This sequence comes from Chauna torquata, assembly GCA_013399475.1. Classification (NCBI taxonomy): domain Eukaryota; kingdom Metazoa; phylum Chordata; class Aves; order Anseriformes; family Anhimidae; genus Chauna; species Chauna torquata. Next base: position 521,181 of record VXAL01013555.1, on the reverse strand, counting down.
CACCGAAGCATTATTAATAACCCTTCCTCCATGTGGATGTGGATATTTGTAGCCCAGATGGAAAAGGGCTCCATCTGATCAACAGCAATCTCAATGGAGGATATCATTTGGGGATTTGGGAAAAATTCACAGGTCTGCCTTACCATGTCAGTTTGAGCAAATGTCCAACTCTAGTTAAGCGACCTCTCCAGCTGGCCATGCACAATACAAGTAAAGGATGAGGTGATGGGGAAGGAAAAAAGGGGTTACGCATTGAAATGTCCCTTGGAGCAAGAAGCTGGAAGCAATCCTGATAAGATCAGTATGTGAAGAATGTGTAGCTGAGTGGTGATTTTAGCCCAAAACACTGCAGGAAAACGGAGAAATGACAGCTTTGCCCAGCCAAAGTGGTCACTGGGAGGACATCATGCAACATCCTGCAGCATTTTAGTGAGCTGACAGCATTGTCAATGGGATGACACTATCCTACGATTTCTGACTGGTGAGATGGGAAAACATATGTCCAGTGGCAGAGCAGAGCAATAAAGAACCTCAGCTATTAGTGATGGCTGCTGTCAAAAAAAAAAAGACTAGCCAGAAGACCACTGGCATGAAAATAAATATTGAGGGCACTGACACTTAATTCCTACTCCAGAAAACACCTGGGAAAGAGCATTATGTTAAGATCCCCCTGTTTCCCCTAAGACTGGAAATGGCTGACGGCTCTCCAGGACATAGGAATGTGACCACTGATGTTTTCAGTGTAGACTCCACTGCTAATAAACTTTTCTAATTCACATTTTGCTGGAGGACAAGCTCTCTTTCAAACAACCGTACAGGTCCCATCACCATCTTCCTTTGAAGACAGAATTGCAAATGAAACTGAATCCCAGCCCCCAAAAGTAAAAGCCCAGCCCACGTTTTACTCCTCTGTGAGGTATCTATGGCACATTAAAAGGCTGTAATTTTATCCCTAGGGCCCAGCTGTCGAAATGGCTAGTTCTTCATCCTTGGCAGACTGTCCCAGGGACTCACGTCACAGCAGATTTACAGCCTTACCTGTCCTTTGTTCACTATTTTCCTAAGCAGATGGAGTTTCATGGCCAATGAATAATGAAACCATCTCTTTTCAAAGAACAAAATATGATGGTTGCTACCTTGCTTAAGAAAAGACAAGGCCAAGACAAATCTGAGAGCTGAATCCATTCTTCTGCTGTAAGCTCAGTTACTCTGGAGAGCACTCAAGAGCCACGTGCTGGGTTTGGCATGTATTTATTTCCTTGACACAGAGCTCATCTCATCAGTATGACAATAGTGCTTGATTCTCACGAGCACTCTGCAAACCAGCACATGCATCATTAATGCCCCTCGGTCCATTCCAATTTAAGCCAGCTGTGAAGGTGAGTTTTTGTTAAGACACCATCCCAGGAATGGGAGAAGCTGGGCTGAGGCTCATGATCCCTTCAGCTACCCCCACAGTGAAGCAGAAGCCCCTGGTAGAGGAGTGGTGCACAGGGATGGGCTTGGTTAAATCCACCCCAGCCGCTCACCATGCTCTGATGTGGAGGTTTCCATCCTGGCTCAGGAGCACTGAGGTTTTGCCCCAAAGCATGTGATTCAATTCCCGTACTTTTTTGCCTTGCCCTCGGTAGCCACAAATGTTGTAAAGGGTTGTGAAATTAGTTCAGCCTCTTTAAAATCTAGCCACAGCCTTTGCCTCCGTGACCTCAGGGAGAGGGACAATAAATTCCATGGATAAACTACATGCAGTATTTTCAAAAGAAAAAAGGTTTCTTTTTATCGGCTCTAAAGCTGCTGCCCTTTAATTTCAGCAAGTGACCCCTTGTTCCCATGTTGCAGGACAGAGCTGGGAAAAAACAAAAAATAAAAAATAAAAAATAAAAGGAAGTAGCGATCAATTTCACTTTCCATCTTTAATCATTGTGAATGTCTCAGACAAGTCTCCCTCTAACTGGTCATCATTTCTGGCTAAAAAGACTCTGCGATCTCTCATCATCTGTAAATTCAATGACACTTCTATCTTCATTGACCTTCTCTGGACCTTTCAAGATCTCCTATATTTTCCTCATGTGACAAACAACAATTTCTGACCCACAGCACACAGGCAGCTCAGTCCTTCCTGTTCTCCTCTGGAACAGAGCCTGCTGCAGTATTCAGCCAGTCCCTCCCCACTGCTTCCTTACTGCTTATTTAAAAGTAGTTTTCAAAGCAAAGTCTTTCATTTTAGGCAGATATTCAGTGTAAGAAGAAGTTGATAAAATCTCTTTGTAAACTTCAAAAGAAAGCTTTCAAAGTTAGTTATCCCCTCATTCCTACTTCTAACATACATCCAGAGCTGGAACCTGGTATTGCCGTTGGCAAGCCTGGAGGGAACAACGGAGTTTTCATTGCTGTGGCATCGACTTTGGAAGCTGATCGTAGTTTAGCTCTTTTGAGGTTATTCGCTCTTAAAGGAGGCTGTTGATTTTGGGTCACGGACATTATGGGTCATCAATAACATGGTATCTGTTGTTAGCAGAGACTGTGAGCCCATTGCTCTGTGTATTCTCATGCCTCCTTGTCCCTGTCTATAAAATAGTGAATGATGCTGTTGACCTGCTTTGAATAACTTTGATGGCTGCTAATGAGGAGCACTAGGAGGGAGCTGGCTGTTATCTCAGTGGCTTTCCCTTAGCTTTTGACAGAGGGACACACAGAAGAGCCACATCTCCAGAGCGTTAGACCTCCCTGTCCTCACGGGACATGAAAGCAGGGGCATGTTATCCCCCAGCTCTACCCACTGCTGTCTTACAGCACATAGCTTAAGGCATTGCCCAAGCCACTGGTGTGTCCAAGAACACCTGAACCTCTGTAAGACCAGCCTTATCCCTTTTCTCCCCAGGCTTAGTTCAGCAACAAAACATTTCATGTTGAAGACACTGAGGGTGTTATCACTAGCTGTGGAGATGGTGGCACCTACGGAAACAAAGTGGCGTTGTTCACATCCCACAGCTGCTTTTGCAGGCTGTCTGCAAACTTGTTCAGTGCTGCAACACTAGACTTGTTCTTTCTTTTGAAATTTGCCACAGAGCCCTGACAGCAAGGCACTTGTTTTTTCCCAAGAAACCTGAAGCGCTGAAAAGCAACTAGAGGGTTCTGCCAACCCTTCCCTTTCATCTCCTTCCTAAGATTCCCTGCTTCCCACAACACAACTATACTTACACTCAAACTAACCCAGCTTAACTAATTTCTGCTGCTAGCCCTCCACAGGACAGGTCTCTGATAGCACTGGGATGAGAAGAGAAAGTTTCTTTGCTATGCCTGGCACTTGGAGAAGTGGATGAAAGTGACGATTATCATGGGGATGAAGAAGTGATGATTATCCAGGAACCTCCTGGAAATCTGGCGCCATATCCCTTTCATTCCATGAACCACTGACCTTGAACAGAAAATAATCTGCTATTGAGCAATGTTATGATGGAGTACATGCAACGTGAGCACCTCTGCTGATATTTGCTGTCTTTGTTTTACTATTTATATCTGTAATCGTCCTGGAGAGAGAAATTAATTACAGCCTGTCTCCCTATCCAGAAATTCTGTTCATATCACAAACCCCTGAAAGCGCAACTCAAGCAGTTTCTGATTATCGGTGAAAGCCTCAGACTGGAATACAAGCTTCTTAATTAATCTCTCCCTCTCTCCCTCTTTTTGAGTGATGATTTCATGATGTTTATGAAAAAAAAAAGAGAGGATGAAGAAGAAGGCAGCAGCAAGAGATTGAGAGCAGAAAACAATTTTCTTCCATTTAAAAAATTATTGCAGAGGGGAAGCTAGAGGTAGATGCTGGCAGGAGATTTCAGACATTATGTGCGGCATTTCACCTCCTGAACGATGATGGAAATTGGACAAGAAAAATTGAGCATCCCATCTGCACAGTCCTTTACTTCCTCAAGGCTCTCATGTTGCTTCAATCCATCTTACGCTTGCTGAAAAATTAGAGATTTTGAACCATATTTTCTAAGGAAATGGTATTGATACAACTATGCTCTTTCTGCAGAGGTGTTAATGCACATGCGTCTGTCCATTCAGTTGTCTACCTTTCCTTTCCTTCACTCCCCTAGGCTCACTGTATAATTTCAGCTGAATTTCACTGGCATGACAGTGAAAGCTCAAATGAAAGCTTTTTCTTTTTTTTTTTTAAAAAAAAAAAGAAAAAAAAAGAGGTCTGGGTAGAGGACAGAGTCTCTGTGTCCCAAATGATGGAAAATCTGAAGGCTGAACTCACAGCTTATTAGACACAAGGGAGTCCATACAGATGCATCAGCTCCTTTCCATCTCTTCTCTCCTTAATGGGAATGGGGAAGGGGAGAACTGCCCCTTCTGTCCCCCTACCACGTTCACTTGCCCCTCTGGCTGCCTAGGCGGGGCAGAGGCTCTGTTTCCCTGTCACTTGTGTAATTACAAAAAGGGAGGAGACCATCCTCTGCTCCTGCTCTCCCCTAAACTGCCATTAAGGGAGAGGACAGCTATTTGTTTTATGCCATTTCCATCTTACCAGGTCCATCCTCGAACCTGGTGAAAGGTGCAGTATGGGCATTTCTCTTCTGTCACTGCTGAGCTGCAGCCAAAGCTAGGGCCAGCAGGCCAGCCCCCTGCACCAACCAAACCACACTGTGGGACCTGCAAGAGGGAGGCTGGTGGAAAACCTCAAAATAGATGGCAAGCAGAGATTAACTACATTATCTTTTCAGGTCTGGAAAGCAGACTTTAATGTTAGGGTTACGCAAAAAGAGGTACAACACTTTTGCTACGCAACAGGTGTTAACACCCTAGGTTTCCATAGCGGTATGTCTGATAGTTAGAAAGCTCTTCAGGCACGTGGGTCCACCCCACACACCACTAGTGACATGGTCACAGCACATTAGAGCCAGCCTCATGCCACAGACCCCAGCTGACACAGCAGAAAGCAAAGTAGGACGAGCCCTGGAGAGGAGAATAAAAAATTAAGTTCTCCTGCTGCTAATCCACTGTCACTCATGAGAACAAGACCCTGTCAAGGTCCACGGACAGCAATAAAGAGTATCGAGAGCCATTTATGGGCTGTACAGCCAGCATGGGATCAGGGGAAGACCCCAGTTAAAATCAGAGTACGCACAGCTGGGGATGCTGGGGAAGGCAGCGGTCCTTAAACCACACCTGACCATCAAGGTTGTAGAAATAAGGCAACACAGCAAAGGCAGGGACTGCCTGCATCAAAGCAGTGCCAACAGCCAAGGAATCCTGCCTAAAGCTGCTGGGGCGGCTAAGTAGGTTAGTTCAAGCTGTATCACTGTCTGCTGCTGGGGGGTTCACTCTTGACTGCTTGCTTTGGAGGGGAAGCATGTGATGGAGTGCCTCCTAAGGGGTTCCTGTACAAAGCCCTTGCTCAGCACGCAGATAAGAGGCTTGTATCTGAAGGCAGCATTTTCTTTTGAATTAATTCCTCTCCCTTAGAGGTTATGGAGGGATTTGAGCAGTTAAGTCCCAGGAGGAAGTGAGGAGGATTCTCTCCCTCTGGCATTATACACGGGATGCCCTGAAGGAGGCTAGGTGCTTCGTACTATGCATCTGGCTGAGCTTTAAACCAGAAAGATCTGTGGTGTTACAGCCAACGGAAATTCATCATCAAGTTTTGGCAGGGAGGGTTGAAATCTCTGTTAAATAGAACAAGAAGTGTTTTTGTTTCTGTTAAGATAGTGTAGATGGGACCCCACATGAGATTATAGCCTCATTGCAAGGCAGATTAGGAAGAAAACAAAGAAGTGTGTTGGGAAGACCACTTGGGAAAAGCACAGATCCCAGGGTCACTGCGCTGCGCTGGTGCTTGCAGAGTCCTCCTCCTCCCTGTGGTGCCTCTCCTCCAGCTCAGCCCCTTCTGCCCCTGCCTCCTGGGGACCTCTCTTTCCAGCACAGGGCCAGGGCCGGAGCCTCAGCATGCATCCATCCATGACACCCTGCTGAGCTGAGAGGAAAAACTGCCCACATGAAAGAAGGGGAAAAGGAGAAGAGGAAGGGTAGGAGGCAGCTATTCAGGAAAACCAGATGAGATCCAGAAGGTCCAGTCAGCAGCTACCAACAAAGAAAAAACATTGCATCACACTGCAGTGAAACTTTATGTATGCTTTTCTCACAGATGTTTCTCACCGATGTGTTCAATACCCTGTGTCTCACTTCTTTTGGCTGCCCTCTCATCTGCTAGCGTGGGATTTTGATTCATGTAAGCACGAGCAGATGAGAGCCTTTGGTGTTTGAAGATGTTTTTCACCAGGCCCTTGACAGTCTGAGGCAGGACAGACCTTTGATAAGGGACATCAAAAGAAGGAGGCCACACCACAGCCCCTTAGCTCACCAACTGAGCAAGGTGAGCTGCCTCGCCTTGAAACACAGCTCAGAGCACTGCAGCCATTCACCCCAGGACTAATTGTGTTAAGTTAAAATGACACCAGGCAGGGACGGCAAAGCTGGCTTCTATAAAAAGCAAACGCTGTGGTGAATGCTCCAGCAGCAGTGTAACTGGGAGAAACAAGGAAGGCTGCCCCAGTATAGTGGAAAACATAATGGGATGAAATCATTCGTGCATCGCTTATCCTCTCTGAGTTGACATGGAAGAGCAATCCATCTTTCCCCTCTGATCCCACCTTCAGCTGACAAATGGAAGAAAGCATATTCTTTTTATCTGTATGATCTGATAAGGACTAGAGCAATGCAATAAACATGGAACCACACAGTGAGCTCTTTAAAGCCTGCCTTTCAGAGCAGAACGGCAATTTAAGGCAAACCTCATGGAGTTCCACAGACCTGACAATGCAGCTATTTCAATGCAATGTGTGATGTTGTCTGTAACCTGCTGTGTGGCTGATTTTTGCAGTATGTGTCACGTTTGAATGCATTAAATTGCACTGCTAATTTACTCTGGATTTCTAGCTCTCTGATGGGTAGTCAAAGTAAAATCCAGCTTTATATATGATTACTATCAAAAATGCTGTCATGAGCTATTTTTCTATACATTAAGTAAGTTGGGTTGAAGTGGACACAAGTCAGCCCTATGATCAAAGCTTTCAGAGTTCAAAACTTTATTTAACCACGTATCCAAGCAAGCTCTTACTTTCACATCCATTATAAACTGTTTTGCGGAGGCCCTGAAGGAGCAGCAATTAGATTTGAAATCATACCCGTGATTTTTTTCTTCTTGATACATATTGTACACCAAGAAGGCTTCAGCTTGCCATGCATGTTGTTCCTTTGCATTTCAACACTCGCTGCTCCAGTGTCACTCCCTCACCCCCTTTCTAGTCTTGCTTTTTGTTTCCCACAGCCAACCTGGCATCCTGTTTCATAAGACACTGCACCACGAGATTTCCCTTCCTCCTTGCAATGCTGTTGCACGTGCTGATGTTGTCTACTTACCTGTGTGAATTTGGAAAGACTGTCAAGGGAGCTGAGGTACATCTCAGAAAATTTGTCTTTGCTCTCTCACCCCATTAGGAGGTTTCAACTGATGTGCAAGATGGCAGATCCTCAAAGTTATTAATCCTCTGACTCCCACTGAACCTAGTGGTATTTAAGCAGCTATATAACAATGAGGACCAGAAACGCTATCTTTTTGCACATTTATAAAGCTTTTTGTATGCTTACTCATGATGCAGGCTATCAGACTCTGTCCTGGACTCTCACCTGTTATAAATCAATAGCCTGCTGGTTTGCACAACCAAAGAACTGAGACAATGAATCAAACAATTTGATTTTTTCTTCTTAATCTAAACCCTCTAGTAGAACGAGGAGTCTACACAGACCTCTGCCTGCATCTATTGTAACACGTTGAAATATCAAATAAAAAGCCCTGCTAAAGTCAACACTCGCCCCCTACTTTCTCTTTGGGTGGAGCAGGAATGTAATACAGCATAGTCCTGCAGCAGGAGGAACTTGGTGTCTAGCAGCTGGATGAGCCTCCAGATGCAGCAAGTTAAGCCCTGAAGCAGAGACAATCAGTGTGAATTTTGAACATGGTCCATCTGTGTTTTATCAATGATTTTACTAAGCTGACACCTGAAGCAGTGCAGGTATTGACTAAGTAGTTCAACCATTGGTTTGATCCCAAGGCACTGACCCAGGCAAAGCTGGGGATGTGTCCTGGAGATACCAGCTTCCGAGCCCATGCTCAGGACTGGCCTTTCCACCATCCGCATTGTGAGCCATCAGCCGGGACTCACATGGGTGCCCGTGTACGCCAGGTGAGTTACCACGCGGTAGGGGGAATGTGCACTGGCTGTTTGTGGGGCCCAGGGTGCTGCCAGTCCTCCCCCGGGCTGCTCCTGCACCGCAGCAAGGACCTCAGCAACTTCCACAGCCACTGGAGCGAGGATGCTGTGCCAACCAGCAGCTGCTCTGGGCACAGAGCATTGGAGGCCTCTAGGTGGTGAGAGGCATGAGCAGAGCTGGGCTGAGAAACGTCGTTTCTCATGGGGGTCCTCCTGAAGGTCCACATGAGGGCAACCTCACCTGTTAACGCTGGAAACACTGGGGACACCACTGAGCCAGTGGGATCATGACTGGTGTAGAAGGTGACGGCCTTCTTTTTGTTCATGGTAATGCCGTGAGATATGAGATTTTTCTCAACCAGCACCCTCTGGAGCCAGAAAGTTGGCAGATGGGTATCGTGCAAACTTCTCATGCCTCTCTCCACCCAGGCTCGTTATCAGGCATGCCAGACCCCACTGTTCCTGTGTTTCACTTCTCCTTCCGTGGCTTGGTTCGTGCAGCTCAGTCCTCAGCCACCTCATCCCCTGTTCTATTCCAATCTGGCCGCCTCCACTCTGCACTCACAATACTCGCAGTTTTGCCCTGCTCCCAGCTACTTTCTTCCTGAGCAGAGTTTGCCACAAACTATTGCCAGTGCTTTCCTTCTTTTCCTTTCCCCTACAAAAACAAGTTATGTTGCAACCTCAGTTTGAAGATCAGCTTCTTGTCATAAAGGGAATAACTGTGGTCACGAGGCAGCTCCCAAGGCCCCAGTTCAGCAGTCCGTCTCTGATCAGCAAAGCATTTAAGCACATGTTCACTTGTGGGCTGATGGTTAATATCCCTTAGACTTTCCACAGCCATGCTTTTCTGCCTCTGGTTTATGGACCTCTAAAGGCTCATGAAGTACTTCTAAGGGGGCCTGAAAGGTACTTAACAAGAGCAAGCTTCTCGCCATGAGGCTTGTTTGCTACAGAGAAGGTCCAGACTCCTACTGAGGGAGTGAAGATACTGAGGACCAAGGCCTGAGAGAAGAGCAGGTCTGACTGAGCCAGCCCACAGGCTTTAACAAGCTGGGACACGATTTCACTCAAAGGGCTGAGATCCCATCATCTTCAGGTACGTCTTCGTGGTACCTTGCAAGCCGACCTGCACTTGTTTGGGAACCAACCTGGCAGGACGCAGTCAGCTCCAGACCGAACATGGAGCAGTGGTGCTGAGCACAGAGCTGAGTCCAAACTAATACACCATGCTGAGGGATGGGCATTAGCATGACAGCAAGCTTCCAGTTTGGGGCTTGTGTCAGCTGGTTTGGAGTAAAAGCAGAACACACACATTAATGTCTGCCTGCAATATAGCATCTGGACTCCTGAGACTGAATGCCAAGGAAAGCCTGGTGTTTCTCATCTTCTCTGCCACCTGGACAGAAATGTCATGAGCTGCTCATTTTTGCCTGGACAAAGCTGTATCAGATCATTTTCTCACAATGCTGATCATGAAATGGTGCCAGATTTCAGCCCTGAGGGCATTGTACCCACTTCTGCTCCCACTTCCTCCTCCCATGCAACCCCAGCAAAATAAAGAAGTCTGCAAGTGGGGTTCTAACCTGGGCCCATCTAGTCACTCTAAGTGTGTGTGACTTTTTATTGATCCATCTACAAATGTGCATGAGAGTAGGTAATTTGTGCTGAGATTTACTAAAAATATATCTAACTCACCTTGTGTTTTAAATGGCCATTCAAATTACTTTCAGAAATCTATTATGTGCATTATCACTTTTATTTTCAGCGCAAAGGGGATTTTTTTTCCCGGCCAGTTGAGCTACTGTCTACTTTTATAGAATAAATTGCTATAAATTAAGTTAGCAGCAGTATAAACAGAGGTAATAGATCGCTGTCTCTGTAGTGGCAGCTGACAGCATTATGGAAATGCAGAATGTCTGTTTCTGAGTTTATTCTGATGCTGATGAGTTTGCACTGATGTTCATGTCTCTCATTTCTCATTTTATCGCCTCTAATGCAGTGATTTTTTTCCCCCTGCAAACTTCTCCTTCCTGAGGTTTGATTTAGTCATGTAAATCCTAAAGGCTATTTTAAAAGAGAGCTACAGGAAAACGCTTATAGTTGGCATAGTGGATAACACTTAGCTTTTTGTCTGAATAACAAAACTTTGCTTGGAAAAAAAAAATGGTGCTGCAACTGAATGCATTCAGTCCAATAAAAGCATAATCCACTTTTTGCTTGAAATATGCTCATAATAAACCAGAGCATGTATTTTTGTTTTAAGTTCATTTCAAACTTCCAACCCCTGCTGGAGGACAATATGGCTAAAGTTAAGTAGGAGGGAGAATGAGAAAGCAAATGTTTGCGGCCCTAAATGTGTGAGAGTCTGTGTGTGCAAATAGACGGTCTGTTTTTCTTTTCCACTTACTATTTTTACACATCTCTGGCAATGTAAAGAGGGCTTTAAAAATTAGTGGAATGGCACCAGTTTGGAGGTTTCTGTCCATTGCAAAATTGTAATAAGGACACTTGTGGGAATAATAATTGATCTCTTGAGGAAGGCATGGAAGAGGCTATTGGACCCAGAGAGACCAGTCCCTGGCTACTAGAGGAAACTTTCTCCTGGTTCTGGCACTAGCATCTAAATGGTTCCTGGAGACTGCTCAAGTTCAATGAGGTATCTTGGGAAAGCAGGCAAAGGACACTGGCATTGCCAGCCGTGCTGCTTTCCTGTCCGTGCACCTGTCTCCTTCCCTAACAGCCCATCCGTCAGGCTGCTACAGAGCCTCAGTGTCTAAAGGCTGAAGATAGGAAATCACTTGGGAATTATTCCTTTTTATGGGAAATTTCAGACTTGGGAAACTTGAGGATTGCTCCAGATAAAAATTATTCTGAACTCTGTAATCCTTTGGGGTATTTCTCTCCTCTCAGCATTATCCTTTTAGCATTTTATCTTAAAAATCCACCACAATGGTGGAACAATAGAAAACAGCCATTAACAAGATTCCTATTAGCCAGCTTCATCCTTGAGCCATTGATTCAACCTCTGCTCATTCTGAAGACAGTCTCTGCTCTTAGCCAAAGCTAAGTTAGTTACCTTGCATTGCCCTGGCAGTTTATAACATACCGTAAGAACACAGCCATTAGCATGTATACATACCAGTGTTTGCAAGCTATAAATAGCGACAACTCTGGAGAAAAATAGGGAGCCATCCCTTAAAACCCAGCCTTTGTGGAGGCACCAAATGGTGAACATAAATCTCTTGCTGAGAAAGAGGCAGGTATTTTCTCAGTAGGGATAGCTGCCTTTGTATACCCTGCAAAACTTGGAACTGTGGCTATAAAGAGCACCCCAGAGCATGCAGCTGTGACCAGGACAAGAGGAGACCAGAAATGACTCTGCTGCCATCTGGCGATTTTTGTAGCCATTTGAGGTTAAGGAAAGATGCTGTAAATCTTGGCAGGTAGCACTAGCTAGCAGCACAAGATAACACATACATAAACTGTGAACTTAGCTGTGGTAAAGAGAGGGATACGGTGAAAAAATCAGTGCTAGATGTCTTCAGAATGTCTTATAGATCCATGTTCAGACCAGAAGATATCGCTGAGACATTTTTGCTGGCAATGACTGGAGCAGCTGTTTCAGAGGAAGATTTAAGAAATGCTGCAGTTGACATTTATGTGATCATTTGTCTCCTGGAAGCATTTCTTGACAAGTTCTCAAAATCCATATTTGACTTCTGTTCTCTAACATGGTAGGTTCCTGCTTTCCAGAATGGCAGTATTTAAATTAAGATGCACTTGAAACTACAGTAACTGCACTAGAGTTAACATAGAAATTCTCACCTTTGTTTAGAGCTGTGCCCAGATCCTGGCCTTCAAGAAACAGATGTGTTCACAAAAAACAGTGATTAGAGGCCACATCTCCTGCACAGCACCTTATACAGTCTACATTTCCCACCCCTTCTCCTCTTCACCTCTTTGCTAGTGTTTCAATCTTTTCTTCTACAGTTTTTTCCATGTGTAGGCTCATTGTGGTGACTCAACCTCCCTCTCCTCCTCCTTCTGAGTTGATCTAAATTGAACTGAAAACTTCTGCTGAAGGCACAGCATTGATTTGTGTAATGGTACTGCAATATCCTACATCCCACACTTTGTGCATTTTGCTTCTCTTTAACCACTAATTTTGTCCATCTACAGAAACTATTCATTTGCTGAATGTGCTGAAAAAATGCAAACGCCGTTAATAGAAAAGGAGGAATGTCTTTTGCTTTTCTCCTTGTTTGATCTTAGATGCTGTCCTCACCCTCCCACCTATCGGAGCTTAAAATTTACCAGTCCTATTTCCAGGATAAATGTATCTAATATGTCTTAAATTTTATCTCAGTAATAGGATTGCTAAATCCAAATATAGAATGATCCAAATAAATACATAGAGGTTTTAGCCCAGCCTTACTCATTTTACTAGAACACTGCTGTGGGGGTGTTTTGAGCTGTGCTAATTTGCAAATTTCTTGGCAATAATCATCTTTTCTTCAGGTTCCTTCAACTGGAAACTAATGCATTTCAAGGAGGAGAATGTGAAGGAAAACAGCAACAACTGAAATAGACTCAGTGGGGGAGGTTTTCAGATTTGCTTTTTATTTGGTCATTTATTTCTTCAGAAAAAGCGAGCAGCTCAACTAAATAAAAAAGAAAACTCCCTGCTTATGAAATCTAGCAGACAATAGAATGGTCTCTCAAGTGATGTGGTAAAAGCTTCCATTACCTGAGACATTTAACCGTGAATTGAATTTAGCACCATAAAACATCCCTTTCTCTCTGCGCTCCGAGTGCTGCACCAATACTCAATATCCTTACCAGGCTGGTAGTGTTAAAAAGAGAATGAGTTATAACAGGGATGTACACTGATACAATCTTTCTACTTCTCTTCCTATGTACATTGAGTATTGTATCGTATCCTTCACAGAAATGAACAACAGTGACTATTTTTGTTTGGGACTCCCTCAGTCTGAAACTGAAATTATGAAACACCAAATCCTTCTGCAGGCTTCTCACCAAAATAAATGTGTGCTACACGGGCTTGTGTGGTATATTTGAGACCAGCACCTCTTGGGAGAACTATTTATCTTCCCTATGTAGTGTACAACTGGTCTGTACATGACCCAGGCAGATGGTGAGGGGATCACTGGGAGGCTGGTCGAAACCACTTCCCAGACTGTCACAGCTCCAGCACTCCCCAGTGTTGAAAACCCTCAGCCACCATCCGGACAACAATTAAGGGAAGAAAAGAGGAATTTTCAACATATTGTTCCATGGTTGCAGAGGGTTATGAGCTGAAGGAGCTCCTACTCTCATTCATCTTGGCGTATCTCAACTTCTGTAGGTTTCCAATGCAGGTGACAGAAAACATTCTCATTGCGAGTTTACCTCATGCTTTTACTTATGCTTCAGCCCAGTACTGTCTCCTCACAAAAATTTTAAGCTCAGCTTTATGGCTGCTTTGTCTGCTAGGGGGAACGTATAGCTAAAACTCATAGAGGCCTTGCACTCCTACACCTTTCCCAGCATTAGCTCAGTGATGGCCCAAACTGCAGGCTTCCGAGTTAGACAGTTCCTTTGTGCCACCTTGCAATGCCACAAGTCCATATTTCTAGGTTCTCCTGTAACCCAGCAAAGTGAGCTTGAGGTAATTTTTATTTCAGCTTGTGGCATAGTTAGAGGTGACCAAATTTATTAACAAACACTAGTGCAACCACACATGAAAGTCACTGTGTCCCTGATCAGCTATGCTCACCCCAAGGCCAAGGACTAATTGTTTTTTGGATACCTGGGGAAAGGCATGCTGATGACTCCATGAAGTACAGTTTCTCTTTCCTTTCCATGATGATACTGGAGAATCTCAGCACTTCAAGGTCTTTCCACTATCATGTGTACCTTTGCACACATAAGCCAAATGACTGGGATACAAATCCTCCCTGTAATAAATGTTATAACCACCTCCCATTTTTCTTACAGAATGTGATTTCATCCTGTGTTCCATTTATGAATGCGGCAAGTCTTGTGATCTACCTGTCTGGCACAATATAGCAAACAGTTAATTTTTATTTAAGACAATTTAAACTGGTTCCCACCTAAACAGAAATCCAGTACATCCCAGACAGATGTGAGTGAAACAGGCAGCTGTCCAGTTCATGGAAAGTGGCAAGAAGTCATTACTGCACATTCAGTATTCACCTAGGCACCTTCTCTGGAACAGAGGTGATTGAGAGAACACATGCTGTCACGCAGAGTATGCAGACTATCAGACTTCATATGACATTTTTGAGACAGGAGATTCTGAGGTATTTGAGAAGAGACAGAGACAGGACAAGAAAGGCAATGGTGAAGATAACAGAGGTAGGAAATGTGAAGGACTAGACTCCAGGTATGATACATAAGCCATGCTGTTACAATGGCTTCCATTGCCTCCACCAGTCCTCCTTCATCACAGATAAACCAAGCTGAACTCCAAGCAAGAATATGAGACTGAAGGGTGTGGTTGATTTTTTTCTATTTTTTAGCAAATTACTGGAGTAATCACTTTCCACCCAGTGGGGGCAGCTATATAGTACTGTACTGTCACTTGAAAAAAATGAGTCTGGAGGGGACAAGTAAAAGATTTAGGGGCAATTCCTTACAAGTGAACACAGATGCATGTCTGACTGATACCTTGATACCTTGCAGGGAGGGAAAGAGAGAAAGAAGAAAGGAGGGAGGTACAGCCTGGCAGTAGCTAGGGCATGTTGGAGAAATGAAGCAGGAGGAAGGCTAGCTCCAGGTCCCCTGTGATCAGCACCCCAAAGCCACCAGCATGATGGTGGTGGCTCACCCTGCAATGTGATACCATATAGTGCTACCTACCTGAGATGACAGTCCCTCCTCCACATTACATGTGCTGCAGTCACAGGGTAAACCTAGGGCCGAGCGGACTCTAACCTAGTCCCTGAAACGCCAGGAATAAGCTATATATGTTCCTTGTTGCTTGTATCCCCCTGTAACTACAGAGGAAAGTATAATGAAACTGAATGTTGATGCTCCTTTAACAAGATGTTATGCTTTACAGGCAACCAGACACCCACCATTGTTTTCATCATGGTCCTCTTTATGCATATTTTCTCTCTTAATACATTAATGCCATTTTAAAATTCATTAACTTGTAAAATTCATTAACCTGAGAGGATAGGGCGTGAAGGCAGAGGAAGGATCAGAAAGTTGTGTCCAAAGGTTTCAAGAAAGTACTCCACTCTCCTACCTCACAAAAAAGGGGAAGTATTTCCCTTGAGAAAGGGACGCATTAGAGGGAAGCGTACGACCTTGGTGAGACCTCTGAGCAAACTGTGTCCACTGCATGTCACCCAGCTTCAGGGAAAAATTCATTGTGGAGTAAGCACAGTGCAAGGCTGCTGGCCTGGGGAGCGAGGAGCCCGCAAGCTATGAGGAAACTGGGAGAGTATGCCTTGTTTAGCCTAGCAAAATGAGAACTGAGAGGAGGTATGACGGCTCTCTATAAATACATCAGAGCAAAAACAGCAACAGGAGACAATAATTATATTAGCTAAAAGAAAATGTTGGCACAGGAACTAATGGATGCAAGCTAACCATGCATACATTTAGGCTGGTAATCAGAAGACGCTTTCTAACTATCAGACGAGCGAGATTCTGGAGCAGCCTCCCAGTGGGGGTTGTGAGGCGAAGACACTTGATCACTTTTAAGATAAAGATCGATCAGTTTACAATAGGGATTGAATGACAGTGCGCCCACAATAGCAGGGAACAGCCCTGGATGACCCAGAGCATCTTGTCCAGTCCAGTGACCCTGAAAGCATCTGCTGTGTAAATGGCTGCAACACATAAAATGCTTTGCAACAACACTGCTTGTCCCTTTGCGTACCACTCCGCAATGCATGTGGGTGGACAGGGCACCTGTTACTCACCTGGTCCCAGCACCAGTGTGTCTTCCTATCGCCTTTGCCACGCCTCCAGACTTCAGGAGTCTGGAGCCCTTTCCATGTGTCACCTCTTGCCCATATCTTTGCAGCAGCTCCACAGATGACAGCACCACAGCCATGAGGTTGGCATTGGCCCAGCTGGCATCCTGAGTTTTGCAGGCAGCACTGTCCTGTTGTCAGTCTCTCTCTGCACACTCCACTGCCATTTTGTAGCTTTTCAGGGCATGGTGAGGTCTTCAGCTCTTCCCAAAAGTTCTCATCTCCAGCTACGACATCTATAGCCACAAGCAGAAGCAATATGCAGGCTTAGGTTGACAGAAATAGCCGTGACTCTACATTATTGGAAGAGAATAGGGTTGTCTTTCCTTCCAACTGGCACAAAATGCAGGTCCCCTTAGCATGTTGCCTGTGGTCATTAAGAGGTATTTTTGCACTGGTGTCACTGAGGTTGTCCTTACGTTAAGGCATGGCTAGTAGGACATTTGAGTTACATCCTGCTGACTGATGTGATTTTGGGCCTCCAGGCAGGAATGCAATTGAGGTTAAATTCTCGCACACTGATGACAATGCTAGCACAATTCAGAAAGCCCATTTTCTCAAAGCCAACCACAATTTCACAACCCCTCAACAACACCCACCAGCCACAAGTAAGCCAGCAGCAGAGATCACTCTTACACACACCAGCGTCACGTTCACAACTACTTGCCAGAGCTAGCTGTGCAGCTAGTTGCAGCAGTCCCCAGTAGCTAATGTTCAGGTGCCAGTATTGATGTACCAGTCTGGTCTCCCTTAATTGCAGATCCTGACATCTCTGATTAAGTTTTCGTTTTTGTTTAAAATCCTTCATATTGAAGTCTGCAGAATGGCATGCTCCTGCCTTGCAGTGTGATTTCCCCAGCAGCAGCTGCATACAGGGCAGACCTACAGCCGTCAGAGCCTGCAACCCCTTTCTCCTTTCTGTCACGTCCGCACCTGATGAGAACGATCTCTTCACACATGCCCTCCCTGTTGTCAGCCAGCAGTGGACACTCCTCTACAGTGAAAAGAGACAATTCCGATGCTGGCTGGATTCTCTGCATTCAACCTTTTCTCTACACATACTGCTCAGGTATTGTCCCCTTCCCTTTGGCTAACCTGGAGCACACTCTTCCTCTCTGGACTGCACTACTCCTGCTGTAACACATGGAGTTGTTTCCCCACCAGATGGAGGAGGAGGCTTTCCACCTCTCTCAGCCCGTGAATACAGAGGGTGCAGCGCTCAGAGCAGCGGGAGAGGGTGTGTGTCCACACTGTGACAGATGCTGTGGCTCTGGGGAATATTCAGACTGTTGTACTGATGTTACAAATGACTGCACGCACCCTTGTGGCTTTGTTAATGACTATATTCCCAGCTGAAGAGGCAAGAAAACGAATGCTTCCTGCCGAAGCTGAAGACAAATGGGAAGTAATTTAAGTCAGTCCCCAATGCTGAAACAATGCAGATAACAAATCTTTCGAAGTTTTGCTTCTCTAGGGAAGCAAGTCATTATATTCAAACAGCATTCACTAGACTTGTTTATAAATAAGACTAAGGAAATTATACAGCTGAGGTTATTGGCACCCAATGTCTATTTTACCTGAAGTCCACTGTAACATTGTAGTCACTTCCTCCAAAAGAATATTCATAACCTTTTAAAATGCATTTATTTCTCATAGAACCTATCCAAATATAACAAGCCACGCATGCTTCCTTCTTAAGGGCAGTTTGACAGCTGGCAACGTACAAGCGTTGTAGTATACACAGAGAAGAGTAGCAGTGCTTGTGCAAAACAAAACAGGCTTTTTATGGAGAGGTAGGGATCAGAGGTTTTAATCCAGGTCCCATTCCAGTTAATGCCAAATTGTATTGTAATCTAGGGAAAAAAAATACACAAAAATAGGGCAGGAGTGAAAAAAGATTTCTGAGTTGCGAACTATGGCAGGGAGAACTGATAATTGTTCATACAGCTCTGAGTGCTGTATTTAATTTTGTACATAACTTGGCTGTGGGCTTCTGTTCATTTTACTACTCATTCCTTTTATACTCATTGCACTTGAGAGTCTCTGGGCTAAGTACTAAAAAAGCACAAAACAAAAAGAGGGTCACTGAATCTAGAACCTTGCACCTCAGTGGAGACAGGAGAAAACAGGAACAGATGGTGGATATAAAGTGGGAAAAGCATGACCATACTGAGTTGCTTAATGGGCAGCAGCTCCTAACACACAACTAATCTCGCATCAAGCATAAGAAAGTATATGCACGTCCCAAAATGTCCTGCACTGGCAAGAGCCCTTCATACAATATGTATCTCATTGTCAAGGAGACACCTGAAGGAACATACCCTGTACTCTTTTAGCAGTTTCTCTCCCTTGCAAAAGAATGCAAGATGCTCTGAGCAAAAGGAATAAGCAATATTCTCACAATAGTCTGAGATTGACTAATGCTGCACTTCAGGTCTTAAAAAACTATGGGGACTGTTTGCTTTTCCGATTCCCTCACTACCTTTCCAACTCAAGAGTACAAAGGAACAATTCTGTTGGGTGTGAAAGATTTGAAGGGGTTGAAACTGTCTTAAATTTGCTATCAGCATCCTGACATTTCCCCACCTGACCTGTACAGTCTAGGTGTACACTCTGAAGGGATCCCTGGGTTTTACAGAAAAGGAAAAGGCTAAGTTGTTTGAAAGCAGTCAGTAAATGCCTGTGGCTTGTGGTCGTTGGTCCCCTTTATTAGCTCTGAAAAATGGGAATGACTGAAATGAGTTATTCTGAATGTTTCTGCACTGATGAAAAGTGCAGTAGGAAGGACTACATGTTGTTGTTGTTGTTATTACTATTACAATTACTATTATTATTATTACTATTGTTCTGTGGGAGGAAAGGTGCATGGATAGATCTCACCAAGGGAAATCTGAATGATTGGTGCTTCAGTGGCTTTACGTGCAAGTATCCTGCTATACACTTATTTTTGCAAATTCACCTGCAAATTCATTCTCTCTCCTCCACATGCAATCACCATCACATTCTAAGAAACATCCAGTGCTGAAAACATTAAGCTGCAGGGGAGCATGAATCCTTTCTCATTCTAGGGTGTAGAATATTAAGCATACCTTTCCTGCACATTTACTAGCTACCATTATCAAATACTTGCCATCATCAAATACTAGGATAATTTAGGCTTTCGATTTTCAAAGCAACCTGTATCTCTCTGTTCCTTCAGGCTGCAGCTAGACTCTTCCAGCCATGCTAATGTCTTATTTTGACTTGCTATCATCCTGTGTCCACCTGATCCGTAGGCTGTCAGGTCATAAATTTGCAGAGGACCTTGTCCACCGGTGAAGACCGTAACTCCTCCCTGGGTTATGAACTGGAGGGCAAGGAGTGATTTTAGAGAGTTTGACCAGCAGCAGGCATGCACGTGTACATGCATGACAACATCTGCACAGGTCTTGTGCTTATCCTAAGAGCTGATGGGTTTTACTCTGCTGTGTTACAGCTGCTCCACTTGCAGACATTGATCTGTGCACTGTCGTTAACTTTATTACAAGCTGTACCCCTCACTTTGGATCACGCTATATACTCAGGCAGTGTAACAGACATAGGCCTCTCTCCTCTTCTAATTCCTCTAAACCCTACTGTAACGCAAATAATAATTCTCATCATTATGCGCTTCTTAGGATGCAAAATCATTGGCAAGACCAGAAGGTGGATGTGCAAGTGCTGGGAAACCAGCATGTCTGCGATGGGACGGGTTTAACTTCAGGCATAGCTGGGAATTGTAGCCTGCAGGCAGCATGTGACTGAGAGCAGCCTCTGACAAAGAGTCGTGTGTCTGCTGGCATCTAAATAAAAAGAAGGCTCCTGCATCAGTAGAGATGATGGGATTTAAGGTAAGAGTCCATTGAGGCTTGCTGAACAGGGACCTCCTGAGTGGTCTGAAAGAAGAAAGGCTGTTTCTCAAGCTTTTTTTACCTATCTCCTGAATCCCTTGCAGGTATGAGCAAGGAATGAGCTCTTTAGAAGATGCTGGAGGTAGTTTGCTTTGACTCTGCCTGCCACCTTTGGTCAATTGATTAGTAGGGTGTGACAGTTGCATGATGCCTGCTCAGGCAGGAGTCCTGAGCAGGCTGTTCAAACATGCTTATCTCAGGCCAGCTGGTGGTCCTGATTCCATCTGCACCTCTGACGCGCATCCAGTCGATTCCTCAGGCAATCAGATAGGCTTACAGGAGATGTGCCTGTTCATGTGCACACAACTATTCACATAGAAGTGCTGGCTCTGTAACTGCTTAGTAACAGGATTCCACTTTTTCCTATTGATTCCACGGTAGCAGGCACAACCAGCCAGAAACTAACCCACGCTGCAAGCAGAGCCGGCTCCGAGACTCTTAAGAAAGTGATGATGAGAGAGGGCAAGCTGCGCTGTGACAGCACAGCACACACACAGCGAAGAGGCTGCCTCGAAGGCAGGGGGCAGGTGGGCACGTGCTCGCCACGAGGCGCTCACCCGGGGCTGAGCCAGGCCTGGGGCCCACACGCTGCGTGCGGCTCCTGCGCGGCTCCCACCCAGGTGCGGCCTCTGAGGGGGCTCGTGGAACAAGCAGGGAACCGCGCTGGGACACCTCGGGGCACAGCGGGCACTGGTGGTGGCAGCGGCGCGCTAAGACCCTCTCCCTGGTCCCCGCCCCCAGCCTCGGACGTAGCTGAGGAGCACCGGCCGAGGGAGAGGGGGCCCCGGGCCAGGCCCCGCGGCCCAGCCGCCCCGAGGCCGCGCAGCCCCCGGCGCAACATGGCGCGCTCCGCCCGGCCCGCCCATCGACGCGCT
>VXAL01013555.1:484126-499815 GCA_013399475.1 Chauna torquata | reverse complement strand
CGTTGGCGCGTCTGCGCGGGGTGCCCCGGAGGGCGAGGAGCGGCCCGGCTCCGCGCAGGGGCGGCGGAGGGGCCGATGCCGGTGTTTGTCCCCTCCGCCGCGCCCGAGAGTCCCGGCGCGGCCCGCTTGTCGCCGCGCCGTCGCGGCTGCCCTCAGGCGCTGGGAGCGGTGGCGGGAAGTGAGGCGAGGGAGCCTGGCCCCAGCGGCCGCCCCTCCGCTTCCACGCAGCGCGGTCTGTCGCCCGCGGGTCGTGCAGCATCCTTCGCAGGACCGAAACGCGGCAGTCCCCGTGGAGTGCGGGGTTCGCAGAAGAGCACGCGGGGCCCTGATCCCGCAGCCGTGTGCGTGAAGGAAGGGGAGACGTGAAGAGAGCGCTTCTCCGCTGAGCCTGTGTGACTGCTCTCGTAACCTCACCATTGAAGCACTGGAACCTAGTCAGGATTTGTAGGACAGGACAAGTTAAGGATATGTTCCCTATTTGCGGGGTTAGAGGTCTAGCTCATATGTCCCTTTGGGGGTTATCTACCAGCATTTATACCTGCCAGACAACTTGTCTAAGTTTCAAAAAGAGAGTGAAAAGTGTGCGTGTAGCTATAAACAAATCTTAGTTTCTCCAAGTCATCTATTCTTGAATGACTGTCATCAGCTTAGTTTTGCTGAGCAGTATCTAGAGTAGGCCCTATTCCTCTTGAGCACAATGCTGTAGTATTGTGTATGTTCCTGCCAAAGTCCATCAGACAACAGAGAACTGAATATAATGGGTTTGCAAGATCTCATGCAAGATTGTAAGCCCACAAGTGGCAAGATACTTTTTTTTCTTTTTTTTTTTTTAATAACAAGTATGGTACTGTTGTGTGTATATGTAAATTCTGCCTACAGATCTCTGTGCTTGCCAGCAACAATGTATGGCGGTCAGAATACTGACTTAAAACATTTTGTGGTGGACAGTTTCTCAAAACCTGAAAAATTCACTTGTATTCTTAGGAGTTTCAACAGAAACATCAGTGTATCTGTTAGCTTGAATTAGTTGTGACTTTGTTTTTTCATTTAAGTAACCACCGTGAGATGAATACATTGTACATTCTCAGCCTCAGCCAATTATTTATTAAATTGATGTAAAGGCAGAGATGTAGCATAAATTCCCTGCTCTGGAGGTATTCAAATGTAACTTAAATGTGGCAGTATTACAGTGACAGCTAGAAAGAACAAAATGCGTGGTCTTTTTGGTTGAACATTCACGTGTGCATACACAGACATACAAGTACGCAAAGTCAGTTGGGTGCAGTTAGTTTAATCATTTATGAGAGGAGGTCGTCTTTTCATGTTAAGCCATTCACTGACTGGAAAACAAAAGCAGTTTACTCAGAGGAGTGCAGCTATTCCATAGCGGCGCTGTCCTCCTGAGTGCTAGCAACTGTGGAATAGAATGACTCAGAAGAGACCTGAAATTTGGGAGCTTGCAGGGGCTTGGGTGCTGCAGAAGTCCTAGCAAAAAGGAGCACTTCCCTCTGTTTCCTTTCCCAGGCTGACGTTCAGAATGGCTGCAGTGGTAGTCAGGAAAAGCATCAGAATGATGTATGCCTTCACTATAAAATGTGCAACACTTTAGTTCAAAAGATTTGAAATAATTCATATACAGCACAATGATTCCCTGCCTGGTTTCATCTTTCCCTTCACTTCATCTGAGATTCAAGGGTTTGGTATTTCTCTTTAAATATCCCACTCTTTGCTACAGTGGTTTGTAACAAAATATGTGTTTGACACAAGTACAGGTACAGTTTTGTTTGTCATGAAAATCAAACAGCTATATTCTCAACCTCTTCAGTTTTGTGAATAAATTATTTAAGCGATGTGGAGATTTTACAAGGAAGAGGTGGTCTTGTTGTGTCTTTAAAAATAACAAATGAAAAAATCTCCAACTTAATTTAAAAAAAAAAAATCTGACACACCTAAAGGGTGAGTATCGACTGACAAGGAGGTAGACTTCTTTCCTTTCCCACTGTCTTCCAGAGAATCTTCATTTGGTTCAGAGGAAGTTTCCCATTTTACATCGTGATTCTTCTTTATGGGAGGGTTATTTTCATTCTCTGTTTCTCAGACCTTTTCCTGTAGATGGGAACGGGGGAAGGAGCCCAGACGTGGCAACACATTCTCAGGCTCCTGCAGGACCACCATGGCTTATGATGACTCCAAGAAGAAAGAAGGTATGACTGCTTCATAATCTCAGAGGGAGTTGCCAAAAAAAGGGTACCCTCTGCAGCCCTTGCCAGGCTATGGAGTCAGAGAGTGGGAAAGGAAGCTAGTCTCCTGTGGAGCACTGAAGGGTATTAGCCCTTAAATTTAATCTGGCCAAGTTTCTGCAGGATCTCAAGCCCTTGACTTCCAGATGCAAAGTACTGGGATTAGAGAAACGGGTGGTATTTCCTAATGCAAACACCATAATTGGGAACTCTGCCACTGCAGCCTTTCTTCTCCCTGCCAGGTCAATGAAATGGGAGACCAGGGGGACTTGATGATCTTAGAGGTCTTTTCCAACCTAAATGATTCTGTATGGTTAGTCATGATAACGTTTCTAAGTCCATTTAGGACTGTAGGAAGAAATCGGCAAGGATTAGAAATGAAATCTTGAGAACTTGTGTTATATCTTTTACTCCCCAGTGCTTGTCAGGTTTTGTGCATCACTCCATGCCAACGTCCGTTGCTGTCTTATTTTGTGCATCATCCATGTATCTATTGTTCTTTAATGTGGTATTTCATTTCTTCTTTTTTTTCCCATTTCACATAAATCTTAGAGTTCCTAGAGAGTGACCGAAGTGTTGATGACGTGGGGCTGGCAGCGGTCAGGACACAGCGAGAGAAAAAACGGTCTTACAAGGATCTGCTGCAAGAGGAGGAGAGGATAGCAACTCAGGTCAGGAAGCCCTCAGCAAAAAGGTTGAAGGTGTAAGAATGTGGAAAGCTTGAGATAGAATGGGATGGAATATTTAATGTTCTTTTTTATATGAAAAAGCCTGTAGAAGACAGCAAGAGCAGGTAGTCATGTCCTGAATTGTTCAGTAGCTTTGCTGGGGAAATGGAGAGGGTCAGTCCCAATTAAAACTGATTCTGATTTTTCTGGCCTCAGAAAATAGGGTAGTAGGATCTCATCCCAGCCTTGTTGTGCAACCCTGCAAGTTCTAAGATAGTATGAATATCTTTTTGCACAAAAAAATATAATTTTTAGAATTTATAGTTGCATTAATAGCCAGCAAAGGATGAATAAAATGTGAACTGATACACTGTTGTCTTCCTGATTCTGCAGACAGCCTGAAACGATAGCTCTTGAGAGGTATGAACTTGCCCTGTTTGTGTCCTTGGGGCTTTAACTCTGAAATCATGTAGCAACAACTTAAGTTTCTTCAAAACTTTCCTCTTTGAGCTAAAATTTCTGCTGTTAGCTCAAAGGTGACTATCTTGTGATTGTTTTTAATTTTTTTAAATCTGGAAAAGAAGTTCTAGTTTAAAATGAAAATCTTCTATCATGTAGATGGAATTCTGTAGAGGAGCTTCATTTTCAGACCATAAATTGGTCAAGAGACAAATAATAATTGGGTGACATGAGATATTAAGGTCAATTTTCTGGCCCATCATTTTAATTGTCACTTCTCTGTGCCTCTTTTCACTTCTTTTGTCTTCTTCAGCATATTAAATATGAATTGCT
This sequence comes from Chauna torquata, assembly GCA_013399475.1. Classification (NCBI taxonomy): domain Eukaryota; kingdom Metazoa; phylum Chordata; class Aves; order Anseriformes; family Anhimidae; genus Chauna; species Chauna torquata. Next base: position 496,115 of record VXAL01013555.1, on the reverse strand, counting down.
CACCTTCATTTTCAAGGCTTGACAGCCTATGCATGCTTAGTTATTTCTTAGCTTTATTAAGAGGTAGATGTCTGTCTTTTATCAACTCATCAGCTGATGTCCACGTGCTGGCTTTCATTGTCCATTTCTTAACACTTTCAAGTGTGCTTTTTCAAGTTTTCATGTGTAGTACTCCTCTTAGTGGAGGGGAGCTCCATGTAGAGATGTGCCTTTCAATTTCCTTATAGTCCTGTTGTGCTGCAATGTCCACAGAAAGCTTGATGCCCGTTAGTTGGCTGATGTGCTGAAACCAATCCTGACTAATACTGTTTTTTGTATTCTCCCACCTATCCGTACCATGCTTTTTGTCTCTTACCGTAAACCTACACTGTGGACTCTTGGGGACAGTCTATGCTTCCTCTGCTGATTTAGCACCTAGAAGGCGCTAAATCATAAGGATCCTGGTTCATGCCAAGGGTTCCTTGGCTTTACAGTAGTACAAATGTCTCTTGATATCTCCCACAAATTGTTATCTATGTCAGCAGTCCATATGAATCTCGTATTATTTCCCTCGTTTGTCAACAACTTTTCTGTTCTTATTCTAGGACAGTGAACTCTTTCCAGGGACAGAACCTCACAAAAAGAAGAGGAAGCACTCCTCCGATGAGTTCTGCTCAAGAGGTAAGCTGGCAGTCAGGCAGGGGAAGGGGCTAACATCATGACTTTGAGGAAAGGATGCTGTTAAACCAGTGTTATCAAACTTTGCGGTTAGGACTTTGTGGGGGGAAATTACACCAACCTGTCTTGGGACCAGTAGTCAGAAACCTCACTGTGATCAGGATTCTGCAGCACGAGACAGCAAAAATTAGAGAATGATCTTTTCAGAGTCCTGCTTAACAAGTTGCTGTTGTTGGGGCAGAGATCTTCTAGTCTCCTTTTCGTTGACAAGCTGTAGTTTTCTAACCCATGCCTTCCCTTTTGGTATTTGCATTCTTTTTTCACCTGTTGCATTACAAGCTGTAATTTTACTTACAGACAATTAGTTTCTCTGAATTTAGAAAAATAGAATGTATCAAGTTACAAGATGAATGCTTTTGGGTTCAGTTTTGAATACAAAAATATTATTCTCACAATGAAAAAGCTGGCCAGAAAATGGCAATTCAGTTCATAAAATCCTAACAATCTTATAAGATTTTTTTGTCCCAATGGAAAAAGAAAGCCAAGTCTTTGGCATATCTTTATAAGCTGATATTTTGTCTAAAATTTGTTTTCAGAATGAAAAAGCTCATGTTTTCAAGTCATTGGTCTCTCCTTGGCTAAAAGTGATGTGACAACCTTGCACTTGAGATGTAATATTTCAGGTTCAATATGGTATATTTTTATCAAAATATGCTGGTTTATTATAGAATACAAAGTTTGGTGCGATTTAAAGAACTTTCCCACTCTTTCTGCATGAAATATTTTGACTAGCTCTGGTTTACAGTTCCCAAACTGTACCCATAAGCACACACTGAGCTGGCTGCCAGTTTCAGAGACCTTCTTCTTGAGCCAGGATGCAGATCGGTTAGCTGTAATAACAAGTATTGCAGGATTCCCACTTCTTTAGACAATAACTGTAATGCTGTCTTTAAGGGAATCATCTTGACGAACATTTCTCTTGACCTTTTTCAGGTCTTTCGTCTTTGGATCTACCATCAAAGAAGAAGAAAAAAGCACTTTCTAGCCCATCCTCAGCTGATAAAACCATGGATCTACTCAAAGCTATCACCTCACCATTGGCCACAAGCTCTAAGTCGTCAAAGAAGACCTCTGAAAAATCATCTTATTCTTCCTCTGGCCATTCTGAAAGCAAAAAGGAGCACCACAAGAAGAAGCTGAGTGGGAGCAGTGGGGAGCACTCAGTGGACGATGGCAGCTTCCACAAAACTAAAAAAATGAAACCTCTCTATGTGAACACAGAGACACTTACTCTTCGTGAACCTGATGGCTTGAAGATGAAGCTTATCCTTTCACCGAAAGAGAAAAGTAGTGCAGCAGATGATGATTCTTTCTCCTATTCTTCAGCACCAGCAGCTGCAAAGAAATCTTCCAAAAAATCAGCTCGAGAAGAGCAAGGCTCATTCCTTCTGGGTCATGAACTGCAGAGCTTCCTGAAGTCATCCCGGAAGAAGCACAAACCTCCTCCAGACCCACATCCCCCTTCTGAGAGTTTTGGTGCTGACACATCCGTGTTTTCAGAAGGCCATGGGAGTGAGTATGAGATTTCAGGTATGGAGGCACCACCAGAATCAGGTTCCTCTTCTGGTGGGGAGTTGGAGGCTGGAGAGCTAGTGATAGATGACTCTTACCGGGAAATCAAGAAGAAGAAGAAGTCAAAAAAAAGTAAGAAAAAAAAAGACAAGGAGAAACACAGAGAGAAGAAGCACTCTAAATCTAAAAAGAGTTCGGGGCACTCTTCCGTGGCAGTAGCAGAAGTAACAGTGTCACCACCACCTCCTCCCAGTACTCCCTGTGTTCTTCCTCCACCTCATCCTGTTTTTCACTCAGATGGACAAAGTGAGAAGAGGAGGAAAAAGGAAGAAAAGGAGAAGGAAAAAGCTGAGAAATGGGAAAAGGAAAAAGAAAAGGAAAAGGAAAGAGAAAGAGAAAAGGAAAGAGAAAAGGAAAAGGAAAGAGAAAAGGAAAAAGAAAGAGAAAAAGAAAAGGAAAAGGAAAGAGAAAAGGAAAAGGAAAGAGAAAAGAAAAGGAAAAGGAAAGAGAAAAGGAAAAAGAAAGAGAAAGAGAAAAGGAAAAGGAAAGAGAAAGAGAAAGAGAAAAGGAAAAGGAAAGAGAAAGAGAAAAGGAAAGAGAAAGAGAAAAAGAAAAAGTAAGGAAAAATTGTAAGGGAAATAGAAATTTGGTGGTGGGTAATGGTGAATTACACACTCCATTACAAAGACATGTTATATTGAATCATAATTAATATCAGCATGGATGGTTTCATTGCAGCATGTTTGGCAAAAGTATTTCAGCAACTGTGATTTCTGTTTGTAACAAAAGGAATATAAATCGTGTTTTTTGTGACACAGGCAGTCTTTAGCCAGTAGAGGTCCTTTGAAAAGGCTATACTTAATTTCCTTTGTACAGATTATGCCACAACTCCATCATTTTCTAAGGTAACTGGTTCTAGCTATTACCAGATAAAACTTTGGTCTTGTCCGGCAGTCATCTCCATCATCACAGTTCCTGTAAAAATGAATTGAACTCTAACCTGGAAGAATGAAGTTATTTACCCATTTATTCCTGTATTCAAATGAAGATCTAATTGTTAATAGACCAGCACGTTCCCACTTTCATCCTGTACTCATAAGTTCAGGTTTCCATGGTTAGTGCACAGAAGTGTGAGTAGGAAAAATTGTAGCTAGAGTATGTCTGAGATTTCCAGATGATATAATTGTAGCTGTGTAAGTATATAAATACGTTAAAACAGTTTCTGCTAGATAGACAAGAGTTGCTTTGTGTCAGGAAATGGGCAGACATAGGCCACATTTGCTTAGATTTTATTCTGTTCTTTGTGGTAAGTTTTCTGTGATCACAGCTCGGCAGTTGCTTTTGCCTGTGCTGTCACTGTACTTATATGGTCTGTTTTCCTGCAAATATGATGTGACCTGGAAGGATGCAAGGAATAGAACAAAACATGGACTGAAATAGAACAAAAACTGAACTGTTCTGACAGATCCATGATAGGTACTGTGAATAGTATGACAGTTTTTGTTGGTTTTTTTTCAATTTGTAGTTTTAAAACTGAGATATATTAACGGAGTTATATGTTGATCCTGGATTTAGAATAGCTAAAGTTGTGACTTATGAATGAAGTGCATTGATAGAGTTGTTGCAAGATAAGCCTTATACTAAAACTGGTTCTGGCTAGTTCCTGTGCTTTCATAACTGCTAAATTCAGCCAGAACATGTAAAACACCGCTATTTTACCTTCAAACCATAGTATCTTTCTTAAAGTCTTTGATAAATGTGAAGTTATTAATAAAATTGAGTAGGTTTCTTTATAATTAAAAATCTTTGTTTTCTTTTCTTCTTCTGACTAGCCAAAGAAGAAAAACATGTCTGCCTATCAAGTGTTCTGTAAGGAATATCGTACAACTATTGTGTCTGAGCACCCTGGGATAGGTGAGAAAATAATCTAGCCTTCTCTTCTCTTGATTATACATCAGTATGATTAATTAGCAGGACGTACCTTCTCTTTCATACCAACCTCTTAATTTTTGAGGCAGCAAAAAAGACAGGAGTGGATTTCATGATTTGATTTCATTGTATTTTAACCATCCTATGAATCTGGATTAAGAAATTGTCCACTCTTCCTTTCTTTTACTTAAAAATTATCTTCCTTGCATCGCTTTTTTGCATATGCATGTGTGATCTTATATTCCCTGTATCAGTTTTTTTTTTTCTTCACTGTAGACAGTAATGGAAATGCACACTGAAAATCATTTTCTGGACAGTGTGGAGAGTTTCACTCGTGGAACAGGTTGCTTCCTAACTGTGTATGCGTAGGCCAGTTTTTCACACTGTTGAAATTCACATAAATTTCCTGTGTTCTTACCATGATTTTATTATTTAATTTATTTTAAAAATTTTTATTTCTCCTCCTACCAGATTTCGGAGACCTAAGTAAAAAGCTGGCAGAAGTGTGGAAGCAGCTCCCTGAGAAAGATAAACTGGTAAGTGTGTGCAAGGCGTTTTTGTAAAAACGATTTTTGTAAGCTAGGTGCTTAGGTCAGAACATGCTAGCAGTAATCCCACCATACCTTAAAAGATATCACCTGTGCCCCCAAAGTATGGAAAAATGGGTGATCTTGCCCTTGTGGTCATAAAAGCATCTGTTTTCTTCTCATGGCATTGCTTCACCACTTAGCTATGTACCATCATTCTGCCTCCAGGTCTTGGCATCAGGTAACAGAATTACCTAACACTATGAATCTTTCTTTTCATAACATGGTAACTGCAGGTCTGGAAACAGAAAGCTCAGTATCTGCAACACAAGCAGAATAAAGCAGAAGCCACCACTGTGAAGAGAAAGGCATCATCTTCAGATGGTGCTCCAAAAATAAAAGGTAATTATTGCACTTACTTGCTCTATTTTTTTCTTGGAGCAGGGAAGATGGTGTAGCCTGTGCAATAATGAGCAAAAGTCCTTTCCTGTTTCTCAGTCTTACCTGCTTTTTCACAAGTCGTGACATTTAACTCATTCTGTTACTCAACAACAGTGTTTCTTCAGGAGCAGGAATGATGTCAGCACTTTTCAAAAAGATTTCCTGTCTAATTAGTAGGATGATATTGGTTTTAGCACTTCAAGGATTGAAACATAAATCAAGAAGAGGCAAAAGGGAAGTAGTAGTGAGATTAGCATGCTGCGAGAAGAAAAAGGGTTGTTCTTGGCTTGGCATCTGTATACCAAATCTCCCAAAGCTACCAAATTGCACTCAGCTGAGGTACATGCTTTGCACACGTTGAAGGTAAGTTCTGTCTCCAAAAACAACAGGAGAAGATCCACAGAACTATTTAAGCATCTCATGCCTTTGAGATTTGAACTTCAGAGAGTAAACAGACTTGTAAGTAAAAGAACTAAAGTAGATAATACGGAATTTTAATTCATGTGTTTCCAGCTTCTCCAACAGGAGTGACTTCCCCTCATAAGAAATCCCCCACCAGCACTGTGGTGTTATCTTCCTCACCAGCCAAAGTCCCAGAGACAGATCCTATAGATGTAGCTGCACACTTACAATTGCTGGGTGAATCTCTGAGCCTCATTGGACACAGGCTGCAGGAAACAGAGGTGAGCCTGTGACCAGCAATATCTCAGTGATGTCACATAATTTACACATAGGATTGGGGAGATCATTATTTTGTTTTACTTAAACAGTCAGACAATGCTTTTCTATTAGGAAGAGAAATTACAGGTGATGTGTCATGTTTCTTTGATGCATTGCTGTTTATTTTCAGTGAAATAAAAAGCCTCGTTTCTCAGTAAACAGTAGGCATCAAAGAAAGACAGGTCCTTTGCTTGCAGCTCTAGGTCCTTGAAGGCAATTCTTAGTTCAACAAACTTCAGTCTCTTTTCTTACTATATTTTTACCGTGCATCTGGTATTTGCTTGCTTTCTTTGCTAATTTCTGTCCCGGTTACAGTCTCAAGCCTCCTAAGAAAACCATCAGAGAAGGCCTTTACCAAGATGTTTTTGCATGCCCTGTTGTTTTCTGGTAGTATCATGTTCCCAGTGCTTTGGATAGCAGCTACTATTGTTTCAACTTACATGGTGATGAAGAAGACGGCATATTTTCCAATGGTTTTCTAACATTAGACAATAGTAATTGTCTGCATGCACATGCACGCACGTGCACACACACACAGTTTTAGAACTCAGCCCAGCTTGTAAGCAGAACACGTTTGGTTCAAATAACAAACGTCAGCGAATTTTATGGCTAACGTGGTCATCTCATCCCACTATGCTTGCTTGTTTTATCAGCAATAAAATAAATGTTACCGCATTTTGTTTCTGGTATGACCTCACTGAGGTTATTCTTCAGAGGAAAAACTTCGGAGTAAAAATCTCTCCTTTACAGAACGGCACACAAACGCATTCTCTTTTTTGAAAGTTTTTTGATAACTAAAGCATTTTTACAGGCTTAGCATTTCTTTAGGCTTCAGTAATAAAACAACTATTGCCTTTAGGACTCATGTAATTAACATAGTAGATGGTATGAAATGGCAAGGAAATTATTTTGCAAAAATTGTGAATTAAGTTATATATAAAACTGAGAAGTTTCTGACCATTTCTGTTTTTCCCTACATCTTTCCAATATCAGTATGTTGCCTATTGAATTCTTAATTTTTTTGAGCCAGCGGTCTGTCTGTGAACTGCTTGGCATAGTTATGTTACTGTGTAAATAATGGAAGTGGGCTAGGGTTGCTCAGGAGTGAAGATATTGCATCTGAATGAGTATCAATACAGTTGTGAAGGAACTATATTTTCCACTACTTGTTCCTATCCATTTTTTCTTTCCTTACTTCCAGGGAATGGTGGCTGTTTCAGGAAGTTTGTCAGTACTTCTAGATTCTATCATCTGTGCTTTGGGCCCATTAGCATGTCTGACCACACAACTACCTGAGTTGAATGGCTGCCCTAAGCAAGTTTTGGTGAGTTCCCTGGGGTTATTTCCTTTCTAGCCCTGTGAATTTCAGTAGAGTCCAGCTAGAGTTTTCTGATGAATCAATTGTATGATGTGATTGTAGTTCCAGTGCAATAAGAAAATTGTCTTGGTCGTCCATTTTTATAGAGGCATATTTCCTGAAATTCCTTAAGATGTTAATGTTGTAGGGTATTGTGCAGTGTTGTGGTTTTTTTTTTCCAGTAGAAACTGACCTAATATTTGTTCCACTGGTTACAATGAAACCTTCCAGCACCTTCCAGCTGCTCTGTATTCACACATTCTGTTTTTCTTTAGCAACATAAAAAAAAAAAAAACTGGTGGTCTCAGTTAGGATTCCTAATGTGACTGAATAGGGCCTTTCACATGTGGCTGTAAACTCATCCAAGGAGAGGAAAATGGTCTGTGTTTTAAGGAACTGGATAACTACAGGTTCTTTTCCACTTTAAATTACACTTGCTATTGAGCCCTGATTTAGCAACAGCTTGTGACCTCAATGTAGCACAATGAGGACATAGATTAAGATGGTACCAGTATAAAAGGAATCAGAAGTCGTACCTCCAACAGGGGGCATGAATAAGCAGAGAAGAGGAGGAGCAAAAATGAAAAATAACTATATAGTCTGCTAAAGTTAAGAGACTGAAACAAATCTGGATGAGAGAACAACAAAAATGGGATATGTATTGGCATGTTTTTATAGGACAGCCTAAACATTGATTCATTCTGAGAAATGACTGTTAACAACAACAACAACAAATTTGACAGCTTAGGCTGTGAGCTCCCACTAACTGGCTGTCTACACAGAGGCTGAGTCAGCGGGGTGTTCCCATCCTAAGCCATGGAAAAACATCCTGTGCTTTTCTCCTTCTTGCTTGCCAAGTGCATTCAGAGCAAGTGACACCCGTTTTCCACATGACTAATGGTGCCTGTCTTGGAAACTTGATCGACTTATTGTTACAAGGGGCAGTGAAGCTTCAGGTGGATTAAGGCACTTACCCTTCACTTCTGAAAACTGGTATCCAGACTTGATAATAAAGAAACTACTCTGATTTTTACAGTCAGATATGTAAAGACTGATATTTTAAGACAGATAAAGTTGTCAGCAGGAGTGTTGCATGTACTATGCAATTTATCTTTTCAGTCAGTAGGTGGCATTGTTAAAATTTAGAATCACCATTGGTACAGCTCCAGCTCTTCTGTCTTCAGCAATTAAAAGGTAGGTATTCCTAAAGCCTTTAGCCATCCAGCTACAGATTTGAAGTTACTGAAATACTCCATTTGAAGAACATACAGAGAATATACTACTGGGTGTTGTTTTCTGATATGCAAAAAAAGGACTCAGTCTCAGAATTCTATTACAATTTGCAGGGAAAACTGGAGGGCACTTCTTTTTCTCTTCTGACACCCTACTAATGGGTGTTTTTGAGGGTTTTTCTCTTATACACTGCAGAATTTCTTAAAGAACTGGTGAGCGTAAAGTCAGGTTTAAAGTCAGTTGTTTTTTTTTTTACATTCTACACCTTTGATCACTTTACTTAAGTCCTTCACCACATCTTCCCAGTGGTGGTTGATGTGATATAGTCAATGTGGCTTGTTTAAATCCAAAGGTAGAGTGTGGGGTTCATTAGGAGGAGGTCACTTGAGGAAAGCCTCAAGCATTTTCTTTTATTTCCAGGTGATTCCAAGTACTGAGGCTACCTTCATGTTTAGTTAAGTTACGTTTCCAAAAATGTGAAAATATGCCTAGTAGGGGTGGGCTAGTGGTGACTAGACAGTTTGGTTGTCTCATGATGTGGTAACTTGTAAGACAAATGAATGTGCTTAGTACCCTCATCTGTGTCATTTTTTAAGGATTTTGAGTCTTTACCTGACATTAAAATACTGAATTTCTTTTCCCAGTCAAACACACTAGACAACATCGCCTATATCATGCCTGGACTTTGATGGGAAAGGATCCTGGGATTTACTCAACTTCTGTGTAACTGACCCCTGCACATATGCACTACACCGGCACTCCCTGAGGGCTCCGTGTGTAGAGTTTTAAAGTTTTATATCTGTATAGTATATACATAGGATTGTAACTATCTGACTTATTTTCTGAAAAGTTGTGAAGTAAAGCTGAGAACACCATTTTCTGTTGGTGGATGAAATGTCATCCAATCTGAAAGTATGAAGAATTCAGAACGATTTTGAGATACTAGCCTTAAATTCAGATCCTTTAGTGGGGGAAGCAGCCAGAGAATGGACTTCTCAATATATGGAAACACGTGTCACCATGAGAGTGCTCATTGAAACAGATAGACCAGAGAGGTTGTTGAATCTCCATCCTTGATGATATTCAAAAACTGAATGAGCAGCCATCTCTAGTTGGACTTTCTCTAGAAGCAGGGGGATGGACAAGATGACCTCCTGATACCCTTTCCAATGTAAAGTATTCTAATGTTCTGTGGGCAGGTAGAGATGGTAATATATTTTGGACCAAGAACTAAACTCTTCACCAGCCCTATTTCTGTTTTTCAATTTAAAATCTGCTTGAGAGGAAAGCTGGATAGGTGATCAAAGATACAGAGGGCTTTGCCTCTTGGTCACATCTTCTAACCCCCCCCTCTTTGGTCAGTAATAACTGAAAGTTGTCAGTGTCAGCTTACTGCTCTGGTAGCTGGCATTTGAAGTGAAGATGACAGTGAATTTAGTCTTTTCTTGTGGACTTGCATCCAAATCGTCGTTAGTGCCGATATATCAACAGACTTCATTGGCTTGAGAGAATGCACCTCCTGCTGATTTTTCCAGGGCATGGTCAGCGTGCTTTGATGGAGAGGAGAGTGAAAGCAGATGGGAAAAACTTGGACTGCTTCTGCCCATCTCGCGCCTGGTTTGTGAACAGACAGCCTTGGTTTCTGAGATCGCTGATCCCCCATCCCTTTCACCAGCAGTATTGAAAGAGCCATGGTGCTGCTGTGAGACAGTGACTAATGACGGGTTTGAAGCAGTTGCAGCTGACCAAGGCACGTGCGAGTTGATGGGACTGATCCCCCTTCTTTCCAGCCACATACTTGGTGTTTGGCTTTCCGCTCCTCTAGAAGAGAAGCTGCAGGAGAGCACTTGATTTTCATATAGGCTTTTGTGTGTCTGTATGTATGTGTATGTGGTGTTCATATCGTATGTATTTAACTTTTACCAATATCTGTAACAGATTTTAATTTATCCTGTATATTACTGTGTACATATATATATACATAATTTAAAAGCAAAAATCCCTCCCTCCACCAACAGTGTGTGGAAGATACGAATCAAGTTTGCCTCACCATGCTTCCTGCAGCAATCAGCTATATGTATAATAGTAAACATTGGAATTGTATGGGGAAACACCAGGAAGATTTTAAGTGTAGAACCAGACTATCTTGTGAAGCTAGGTAGAACAGCTGAAATATAATTTGACTCGAGCATCTCCAGCCTTAGAGCATAAAAGTCTTAAAATGACAGAAGAGCACTGCTTTTTTCCATCCAATTTGAGGTCTGGTTTCTCTTTTTCAGGGCAATTGAGAGTGAGTTGATCCTTATTATGGCTGAGCCCCAAATAATACTTAAATTAAATCCTCAGATGCATGGGAGGGTTTTTCTCCCCATTCCTCTTTACCATGTATTCCCCAGCTGTCTTTGTTCAAGGTAGTCTGTCTCTTACAGAGCGTTTCTCAGTTCAGTGTTATATTTTCTCAGTAAGTTAGTGGAAGAGGCAGAAGCTTCTCATACCACCACCATATTCGTTCTTAACCCGAGCCTCAGACCAGAGCATACATGTTTTAACAATATATGACTAATCCCAGTGAGTCTGGAATTGGAAAGGGCCCAGGAGGGAGGCAGCCCGATCCTGCTTCGGATCCTGGCCATTACTAAAGTATCTGTTGGGAGTGGCACAAAATAACTGGCTCTTTCCAGCCCTTTACAATTGAGAGCATCGTCATCAAGGGGTAGATCTGCTCTCTGAGGAAGAGGGGGATCAGCTTTAGCTTTGTCGTCTCTACAATGGAAAACTCTCAAAGAGTTTGAAAAACACACACAACCCTACTGTATTGTATTTTTATTTAAAATTTGTACACTTTGTATAATCTGTATCTTGTGGTATTTGGTACTAGAGGGATAACTTTGGCACGACTTAGCAGTTTTTATATTTTTGTTATTTCCTTGCTGTTTGATCCAGATTACATTACAATTATATAAAGAAACTTTTTTGTACTGTACTTACAATATAATTTTTTTTTTTTTAACATTGGAGTATTGTCGTTCATGTGTAGTATGCCCAGTTTTCTGCAGCTGTTGTTACTACTGGAATTGTTTCTCAGCAAAACACATCGAATTCTAAACTCATTAAACTCAACGCAGCTGGTTTGTGGGTAAGCGATACTATTTCTAAGAGCACACTTCACCCACAATCTCACTCAGAGAACGGCAACTCGGAGACCTGTCTGACAGGAGACGCGCTATCCAGCACTGCAGACGCTGTAGCATCAGGGTGTGTTTTCCCCTGCTCCATCGCTTCAGTTCAGGTTGGCGGTGTTACGGTGAAAGAGGACACGGGACTCCTCCGCGTGTCCCAGGGGAGGAGGGTGTCGCGACACGCGGCACTTTGCGGACCCAGCCGTATTCCCCGGAAGAGCGCCTTTCACGGAAAACCCAAAACCTCTGACCGCGGGCTTCCGCGTGCCTCAGCGCGGCTCCTCCACGAGCACCGCCCGTGGAGGCAGGCGGCTGGCCGCTGCCGGGGGCGGCCGCTTCGCCTGCGGGAGGCGGCTGCTGCCGCCCCTGCGGGG
>VXAL01013555.1:445024-483906 GCA_013399475.1 Chauna torquata | reverse complement strand
CCCCGCGGCGGGACGGAGAGGGCGCCGGCCTATGAGAGGAGAACTCCGGTATGACTGACGGGCGCTGGCGACCAACAGTGAACGCGCAGCCCGAGGCGGCTCCGTCGGCGGCCCCGCCAGCCAATCCGGACGTGAAGGGGTCTTGAGGTGGCGAGGCGAAGTTTCCTCGCTTAAAGGGGCCGAAGAGCGGTGGTCCGAGCCACGCCCCCCGCTGGCGCCGAGGTCCGTGATTGGCTCGGGGCCATTCCCGCTTGCACCTCTTCTGGGGCTTCGCGGGAGGGGTGGGTTCCTACCCCAGCAGGGGGTGCTGATTGGCTGGGCTCCAGTCACCGCGGCCTATCAGCACTCTGGGCGGGAAGGGCCCGTGCTTTGCCTGAGGGGACGGGGCTGCAGGGAGCGGCCATCATAGAGCTGGCGGCTGCCTGGGCGTGGGGGCTTTGGGCCGACCTGGCCCTGCCATATTGTGGTGTGTCTGGTGGGGTCAGTGTGCCTCACCCAGAGGATGAGTGCACCGGCTGCCCCAGGGGTGGCTGCCCGCCCTGAGCTGCCCAGCACAGAGGTCTGGGATGAGGGGGCCCCCCAGGGCCATGCCCTGGTTCTGTGGAGAGCAAATCGCCCACACCATGGGCCTTCTCAGAGGGCTGAGCACCGCAGCTCTGGCAGTGAAATCAATGTCAGGAGCATAGCATCCACTTGGTTTCCTTTCAGGCCTGCAGACACTAAATGTCTTTTAGTCCCTGTGCTCGAGTCAACTCAGTGAGCAGTGGAGAAGAAAATGGTCTCAGAAGGTGGGGCAAAGAGAAAGGCTAAGACTGTGAACAGCTACACTGGTCTCAAAACAGAAATGCAGTTCTTAAAATACTTAGAATAAAGGTTATTTTCTTCCTGTGTTGTATCATCTAAATGCCTTCAGCTTGTGCTTGAAGTAATATGGTTGATGTTGCCCGTTTGATGTCTCCATCTTGTGTAATGGCCGTTTGTAAGTTTATGCAGTTGCTCAGTCTTGCTTTCTGTCACTTGTGCAGACTTTTGTTCTATCCTTCCATGAAGCCCCTGATTCACTGTGCTTGCATGGGTGAACAGCATGCTGTAGATGGGGTGGGAAGGGACCAAGTGGCTGCTTAAGGTAATGGTTTTTTAAGTGCCGCTTATTTCTGAGGCTCTTGCTGCCCAAAGCAATGTCCAAATGATATGGATAGGGGGCACTGCAATGTGGCAGTATTGAGTATTGGGTGAGATCGCTGAGATGCACTACAGCAATGTGGCAGAAGGATCATTTTGGCCAGCAATACGAGGGAAGGTTTTCAGTAAGAAAGAGCTCTAAATGATCTTTGATGCCTCCTCAGATGACAGTCACATGTTTCATCACACTTTCCAGGAGAAGCAGTCTCCTGCCCATTCCAGAATGACTGTCTTTGATTCTTCCAGCGAGTGTGTCAGCTATGTTGTGTTTGGGTGCAGGCAGACTGAAGTCATCTTTAGGTATTACAGGTTACTTCTTGCCCTCCAGATCTTCTGGTCAGTATAGTAGTCAGACTGTAAGTGCTTTGCTTCCTGGACTTTACTTCTGTTAAAGAAGGGATTTTAAAGCAACAAACCAACGGCAAAGAAGAGGAAGAAGGTATTTCAAGCGTGTTGTCAAACAGGAGTTGAGTCCTTAGTACCAGAGGTGTGACAGTAAAGAAATCTTAATGATTGGCACTGATTGGGGTTATTGGAGTCCAATGGGGTGGAGGACTTGCAGTGTGTGAGAAAGGAACTGAGGTGTGGAGGACTTAAAAGGGCTGGTGGCCATAAATATGAATGTTTTCTCCTTTTGAACATTGTCTAACAACATCCTGGGGACATGGATAAATGCTATCTTCCCTATTTAATTTGAGACGCGAACATGACTTACCCGAAGTTGTTTGGTAGGTCCTTGGCAGCTGCATAGTGAACCCATGAGCCTGATCACCAAACCTACACAATGCAGCTGCTTCAGGCTGTCTGCAGAAAGCTGATATGGCGTCATTGTAAATTACTGGGGCAAAGTCATAGATGTCTGACACAGCTTATAAAGTCTAAAACAGCTTTAGATGAAGGCTATGGAATAAAAAAATATATTCTGTGGCACATTGCAGTGATTTTCTCAAATTCCTTCATTAATGTTAATCTAGTAAATTCCACTTATTTTCCTGACAGGGAAAGGGATGCTCAGATAATCTCAGTGATTTGTTACAAAATGAGTCAGTTGCGGAGGAGTAGGTTTACACCTTCTTACTCCCAATCCTGAGATTTAGTCATGGAATCTGTCTTTGTCCTGTTTTGGGATCATAATGTCTCTTCCTAAGTAAGATCAATATGCACTTTTTTTTTTTTTTTAAATAAAGTACTTCTTACCTATGGAGAAATTTCCAAAGAGTGCTGAAGCATTGTAGTTCGGATTCTACCCGTGAAAGGGTAATCCACTTGGCCTCTATCTAGGAGCTAAGAGAAACTTCAAAATAGAAAATCTATTTTCAAGGTGTTACTGTGGTAGTAGAAAGGCAGAGTGAGAGAATGGAGAGGAAACCACCAATGCTCTCTCCTGAACCCTGAAGTCTGGAATAGCTAGTAATTATAGCAATACTGAAAGAGACCGAGAGAGGTTATTTCAGTGAATGAGGGCAGGCAAGGGAGAGAAGTAAAGGTGTAATATAGAGACGGAGCGGAGTTTTTGTGGTTGAGGGGGTGAGTTAAGCATGAAAACTAGGAGAAGCTGGGTCTGGAAGGAAGGAGCAGGTGAGAGCAGACTGCCTCTGCTCGTGGTTGAGGGAGAGGAGCAGATAAAACACAGTCTGCCAGAAAAATCCCCACAGCCATTTGGATCCCACCTTGCAGGTGTCCCTGCACCCCTCCGTGAGCTGGACCTTGGGAACTGATGGGATGCAGTTATCAACTCTTGTCAATAACATTTTTCCTCTCTGATGGTTCCCTGCAAGGTAGTGCTTCTCAATAAGGCAATGCCTTGTCTTCTGTGCTGTGAAAGAGTTGAAGAGCTCTCCGATCCCTGAGAGTTTGAGCTGGTTCACAGGAAAGGAGCAGGAGTAGAAGTTCAGAGACCCAAATACCAACAGCACTGTAACAGTGCAAATCCGTGTCCATCACCATCCCTGAATTAGGTGTGGAGCCATATCTCTGTTTTCTCTGTAGAGCAAGTTGTCCCCTCCATCTTTGAGGCAGAAGTACAGCAAGGGTGAATGGTGGAGTCCAACCTGAGCTGGTGGTGAAGTTTCCTTGTGGGATGCGAAGGCATGAGGCTTAGCAGGGTGACTTTGTACAGGATGCTGATTTGGATCAGGGGTGTTATGAATTGAAGGAAGGTTGGGAGACAGGACTGTGGCATTGCTTTCTGCTGAACCTACACTGTCTTGTGCAACAAAATGCTGGTGGCCTTAAACACCTGTTGAAATTGGTGAGAAAGTGCTTGATGCTTTGCCGAGGGATTTAAAGCCAGTGGGATGGATTGCTGAAGGCACACTGGTTGAGGGCCTGACTTGGAGCAGGGCACTGGTCTCTGATGAGCTACGGTGGAGCATGTCACAGGTGAAGGGTCTCTGAACACCGCCTGGCCGGTTATGGATGTTTCAGACCTTTGAAGGGGAGCAAAGGGAGCTGGAGCCTGCTTAGTGTCGCCTGTCCCCAGCTCCCATACATCGCTGCGCTGTTGACTGTACCACCGGGAATGGTGGGCTCTCCCTGCCACAAGGGAAGAGGCAGGAAGCTTGGAAAGAAACAAAGCCATGAAATTCACTCGTAGCACAAATAAAGGTACAGCTCCCGTGTATCAGTTATGGCAAGTTCAGAATAGTTTCTTATCTTACAGTTCCAGATAGCCTCTATAGCTTAGTTACGGTCAGCAGGAGTGCATCAGATGCTGGGAAGGAAGAGCCAATGCTTTGCTCTGGTTTGACCCATACCACAGCCCTCAGCAGTTCGGGGCTGAGGTGAGCAATTAGCGAGGCAGCACGCTGGAATCAGACAAACCCCAGTGCTGTCACACCCGGGAAGCCGGAATGGCTGCCAAAACAACATGGCTTTGAGGCGGCCCCGTGGAGGGCCTCTTGCACTCTGCGTGGTCAACAGCCAGTTGGTTTCGGGGTTTGAAGAGGACAGCACTGATACACCCACCGGCTGATAACCTCCCTGTGGGGCATGCCCCGCGGCAGGTCGGGATCAGCTTGCCAGCACGCAGAAGCAGAAGCTGCCTGATAAGCTCTGCCAGGCACTGCTGGGCGGGCAGCGGTGCCCTGCCTCCTGTCCTCGCTGTTTTTAGGGATTTGTCAGCATCCTGGGCTCAGATTTCGCGAGGGGCAGACAGCTCATGTGCTAATTACAGCTCATGAAACGGGGCCAGCCGTCCTGATCCTTCACATAACTAATGAATAGACTTTGTTTCCTTCCCTTCTGCCGGCTTTAGTAAAAGGGCAAAGTTCAGGATTTTCAGAGAAAACTCCAAAATATCTTATTAGGCTTGGGCAGTCCCATAGTGCTTGGAAGCAAGGAGGATTTGGAGAGCATTAGCTCCAGCCCTCCCAAGGCCAGATAGGCCAAGCCTTAATTGCTGCTGGTAGATTCAAGTGCTTTGTCCTTGGAAATGTCTTGCGGGCGCGCTCCAGTTTTCCATATGCCCTAATTCTGCTCTTCCAGTTTCGCATTTTCTGATTGCATGTTGCATTTACGGCAGCTGCTGTCCTGCAGCTTTTCACCAACCGCTGTCAGAAGGGAGGTGACAGTGGCAGGCTCACAGCACCGCTGTGGGGTGACTGCAGGGCTGTGTGTCACGTCTAAGGAATCCCCACTTTCCCGTACAGGCTGGCCAGGTGAAGGAGCATGCACGGTTTGTTTGCATTCCTTTCTGGAAAGCAAACCTGCTCCCCAGCTGTGGTAGGACAAGCACATTTGGAGGGCAAGGGGGCAGGGGAGCAGGTTGCAGAGTAGCACCAAGCACAGGGAAGCGAGGGAAGGGTGTTTGCAGACTCTGTTCATGCTTGTGTGTGGCAAAAATGAGGTTGAAGATGGTTGGGGAGATTTTCAAACAGCAAAGATTTGATGGTTATATTCCATTTTCGTTTTGTCCCTAGTTTCTTCTGTAGCTTAGAGCATCCCAGCAGGCTCAACCCTGTTCCCAAGTTGTGTTTTTTCCATCCATGTACGGTGTTTTTCTTCAGGAGTGAGAAGCATGGATGTGGACTTCCTTTCGGTAGAGCAAAGACCATGTGATTGATTTGTGTGTTTCATTGCCAGAGGCAACAAGCAGTACAGAGGAACTTTTGGGTAGGCTGGAGTTTAAACTGAGATGTGTCCTGCGCAGGAGGTGCCCCTCAGCCTGCCAGAGGAGAGCAACAGTGAAAAGTGGTTTTGTGACCACATGCACCAAATCCATCAGACCGACCTGAGCTGCGGTCTGCCCACTAGCGGGGCTGGCTGTGTGGCGTCCCAGAGCTGGAGAGAACCTGGAGCTCTGCTACCACACTGAGTCGTGATCCCAGAGGAGCCCTGACGGAACACATTTCCCCTGTGTATTACCACAGCTTCACCCACTCGTTGGCATTTGCCCTGGTGCACCAGAGATGCTCCCCTATAGCCCACTGCCCTGAATATATTCTCCATCACATCATGCAATGTGATGCTATCTCATGTGCTTTAATGAGGAAGCTTAGATCTGCAGAGGACAGGATTCCTCTGCAGCATGAATACTCGAAGTGACAGAAGTTCACCTGAATTAAGAGGCCTTCAGGTTATTATAATAGTTGCCAGACCTTCGGAAAGGTGGAAAAGCATTATGAATGTTCTGCCATTCTCCTTCCCTTGTCTGCCCTCTTCTATCTGGTTGTGGCCACAAAGTAATCAACCTAATCACAGTGTAGTCGGTAGGTTCTGCAGTCAATGGAAAAGGTGGTGTCTGGATATGATAAGATTTGGACAGGTAGCTTCATGCTGTGGTGTGTAATCAGTGGGAGGGACGTGGGTACAAGGGGCTGTATTGCAGAGAGCTGTTAATAGCTCTCTTGACTGATCCTTAAAAACAGGACATCCCAAAACACGATGGATATGCTTACCCAGGCAGGAGTTAGAAATCTTCTTTTTCACATGTTATGGCCCCCATCCCATTACCACTGCATGAATGAGCACTTCGTTTCAGTTCCACAGAGGGATCATTAGCTATTTGGGTCAAGAGCAGGAAGAGGCAGCTCTGCAGCGGAAGCTCCCTCTGAAGGGCTAGAGGACCCACAGCAGTAAGGGCCAGCTCCAGACTGCGCAGGGACAACAGTTTTGAAAATGCAGGCACTTCTCTAAGTGTCTCACTGGGTCTCATCTCTCCTCAAGAGCACCTGATAGGTGCTGAACTGGTCTGGCTAGTTTTATTTTTCTTGCTCCACTACCAAGTCAGGCATTTTATAGGATGGGAGAGCTTGGAAAGATGGCTCTCTCCCGCTGCTTGCTGTCTGCTCTGTCTCAGTGTTTCCCTGTGGTCTGGAGAGTGCCTGGTCCTGCCTGCCCCACTGGCGTTTCTCTTTCCCCTGGCTACTGGTGGTGTCCCTAAAGGCATCAGTGAGCCAGTGCGGCTGGGGCCCAGGCAGGGCTGATTACAGGGTGGAGGCACTGGTGCTCTCACTAATAGCTGCTGGTTGCCCAAATCTCTGCCTTGAATAACTTCAAGGCTGACTGAGGAATTCCTAATTAAAGGGGACACAATCAAAGCTGAAGCAGTATTGCTTCGACTTCAGCCTGCAGTCCTCTTCTGTCCATACTCCCCAGAGGCCAGAAGTTCAGGGGAGAGAAGCAAATGTTAAGCAAGAGAAGGTCCCATTTTGGTTGCTTATGTTTGCTTGTTTGTTTTTGTAGGACCTATGTGAAAACAAGGGGGCTGATTCATCTGTGTTCTTAATGTGGTGCAAATAAATGAGATGCCTCTGGCGTTAGATCCATGTCAATGTGAGCAGGCCCAACTTGTGGTTTCCTTTGCTGGCCCTGCAGCAGCAAAGCAAATAAGCCCCCATTTCTCCAATTGTGGGGCTGAAGTCATGCATTTTCCGCTGAGGCCCTCTCCCTTTGTGTGTAGGACACCAGGGATCATGCAGTGTGTGTTTTTGAGTTTGTAACATGCATGGTGCGGGCAAAGTTGAGCAACTGCCCGTCCCAACACCAGCCAGCAATGTGCTTTGTGGTGGTGACACCTAGTGGGAAGTACTTGGTAGCTCAGACTTTGCAGCCTGATTCATCTGGCTACATGTGCTGGTGGAAGCCAGGGAGGAGGAGGCTGGGCTCTGGGGTGTCATGACAGCTGAACAGCAGCCCATGTGAGTCCCAGGGCCACTCTTAGCCTTGTCCTGTCTTGGTTTCTGTTTTCCAGAGAGAGCTACCGATGGATCCCTGCGGAGTGAGGACTGGGCTCTCAACATGGAGATCTGCGACATCATTAACGAGACTGAAGAAGGGTAAGGGAGCTGGCAAGGGTTCTCATCCAGCAGCAGGTCCCAGCACACTTCCTGCAACACTACATCCCTAGACTACAGTGGTAGCGTGCAGCAGTGGAGGTAATAAGCTAGGCTGCCCAGCGGTCCCTTAGACAGAGACTCTGCTGGGAGATCTAGAGACAGAGCAAAGCTGTCAGAGCATCTGTTAGATGCTTCCCTGTAATCTTAGTGAGCACAGGGAGCCATTCAAATAGGCCTTCAAGGTCCCCTGAGAACCCTTGATTCAAGCAAGGCTGCCTTCCATCTCCCAAAGGCATATCTGCAATTCTTTCACTTTGGTTTATTCTTCCTTCATATCCCTCTCTCTCCTCTGGGAATGTAAAAATCTCCAGGCCAGTGACTGAGGAGAGAGGAAAATCTGAGGCTGCTATTCAGTCCCCTGACAGTGCAAGTCCTGCTGGGGTTATGTTCTCTGCTACTTTCATATACAGTCACTCAGACATGCGCAAAGCAAGTGGGAGAGCATTTGTCTCCCTCTCCCTGAGGGGGGACGTTCAGAAATCTGCCTGACATGTTAACTCTGTACCTGGGGATTTGCCAGTGAATTCAAGGGGAACTGCTCCTTCTCACAGTGGAGATGTCAAGAACAGCACGTAAAAAAGAAAGTGATGCATAGAATAAAAAATGTAGGTTTCACTCCTTCTGTCCCACCCTGCAGTGAAGCTGATAGAGGATTAGCAAACCCAATTTTCTGCTTCATGGTTGTATGTAAACAAAGTCAAACGTCTCTACTTACAGATCTGTCACCCCTTTTTTTCCAGTCCTGCTATCCCCACGGTGCAGATATGACTGTCCCTGCCCACAGTTTTTGGTCCCGAGCTGTCACCACATAGTGTTTCAGTTCTGGGTTGCTGCTAACACAGTTGGCCCTCCTGGCGTGGAGGTCTCTCCCATTCTACTGTTAATGCCCATCCATTGCAGCCTTGCTGCCCCATGGTCTGATCCACTCCTGCCCTCCTCATTACCTCGGTGTCTCCCTCTCACTCTTGTCCTCCAGCACTGCTGCTCTTCCAGCCCAGCCTCTCTTCCAGTGCTCTGCTGGAGCATGTCAGTCAGTTTGTGCCTTCTCACAAGACCACACTGGGCTGAGACCACAGTGCTTCTCGCTTCCCTCTGAGAGTGGTTAAGGAGGCCCTGCTATGCTGCTGCTCTCTTGCCTACCTGCAATATATGCAAGATTTTGCCTCTGTATCTCCTCTGCATCTTTTTAGCCTCCTTTACTCCAGGGAAATGTTGTTTAACAGCTTCTCTCTAAACACCACAGGGATTGTTTCTTCTCTCTCTCTCTCCTTCCTGTTTCTAACCCATGCCAAATTTTTTGTGATCTCTTCTTCAGCATCTCTGCCATGCGATTTTGCTCTACCACCAAATAGTACATTTCTAGTGTTGCTTTTACTCTCCTCTCTATTTTGTCTATATACCTTGGATTGTTGCAGACAAGAGCACAGAAGCCTCCAGTTTCAGCAACAGTACTCACCAGCAGGACCCCGCTCCTCTTGCAGAACCACAGGAAGAAGCTGCTTTACCAGTCACTGCTTCAAGCCGCACTGAAAACGTGGCGGGGGGGGGATTCACCTGCTGAGTACGAGACTCTGGATGCCAGTGGCTGTTTCACTTTGCTTCTCTCTAGGTGAGTCTCAACCTTCTGATGATCTTTCTCCATCCGATTTCTCCTGCAGGCCCAAAGATGCCTTCCGAGCCATAAAGAAGAGAATTGTAGGGAATAAGAATTTCCATGAAGTTATGCTGGCTTTAACGGTGAGTGATCAGGGCTCTTTCTCAGCTCTGTGATATCCTGCTGTAAAGCTGAGTCCTTGACTGCAAAGACATGGGTACCCAAAGACAACAAAGCTAACACATGCAGGCAGAGAAGGCTGTAGCTAATGCTTCTTTGCCTTCGAAGGTGTTGGAGACATGCGTCAAAAACTGTGGCCATCGCTTCCATGTCCTTGTAGCCAGCCAGGACTTTGTAGAAAGCGTCCTGGTGAGAACAATCCTGCCGAAGAACAATCCACCTGCCATAGTGCACGACAAGGTGCTGACCCTCATCCAGGTGAGCCAAGAAGAGTGAGCATCTGCACCAGTTCAGGGAGTGTTTGTCTTTAGGTGTTTGTGTAGAAATGTACTGTAAATGATGATGGGCTGCATTGTCTCCTTCTCCCCAGTCCTGGGCAGATGCTTTCCGCAGCTCACCGGACTTGACTGGTGTTGTTGCTGTCTATGAAGACCTTAGACGGAAAGGGCTGGAGTTCCCCATGACTGATCTGGACATGCTGTCACCCATCCACACACCACGGAGGGTATGGGAGCATTGCTGAGGAAAAGGGAGTTGGGCTGCTACTGTTCTGGAGCTATGAGGGGACTGCAGCAGCTCTAGGTTGCATTTAGAGGAAATGAGGAGTGAGAATTTGCAGGAGAGCCTCTTTGCAAGGTGTCCGTGGTGGGCAAAGTGCCTACAGCTACAGGGCAACAGCTGTGGGGGAGGTAAGGTAGAGAAGCTGGGAGAGCTATTGAAAGCAGATGGGGAGTTGACATCAACATTTCTTTCATAATTGCACTACCCTGTCAGCTGTGAGTGTCTAACATCTTCTCTCTGCCACTTTTCCCACCTCTGTCTGTAGACTGTGTATAGCTCCAACTCCCAGTCTGGACAGAACTCACCTGCAGTCAACTCCCCTCAGCAGATGGAGTCCATCCTACACCCTGTCACCCTGCCCACTGGGAGAGACACATCCAGTGACGCACCCATCACACCCACACCAGAGCAGGTGAGTCGGACACAGACCTCGTGGTGCTGCTGACTGTCACTCCACCTGGGGCCTGTTTTACAAATGCTGTTCTGGGACTGCTGTCCTGGTCCTTCCCCAGCCTCTGTCTTCGAGGAGCTGTTCCAAAGCTTCATCCCTCAAGGGCTCCGCAGAGCTCCATCGTAGTCACAGTGATGAGCTGGGATACCACAAACACAGCGGTTACGCTTTCCTAAGACAGGGCTGCCTGCAGGTATACGGATGATCTCCTGGCTGCAGGGAAGTGAGGAACTGAGACACACAAGCTTTGAGTGAGGTCTTCGCAGTGTGGTGCAGCAAAAGCTTGCTCAATAGATGCCTCCTTATCATCTTTGTTTATCTTGCCTCACTGCTGATTTCATGTGAATCAATCCTATCTGGCTATGCGGCTTGCAAAGGCCAGGGCTTTCTCAGTTGTTTCCCCATCCTCTTTTCTTCTTCCTCAGCCTGACTTCATATGACACCAGGTTCAGCACTAATCCTCCAGCTGTTGGTAGGCTGCATCGCCTCGCAGAACAGAGGCTAGAAACTGCTCTCAGAGGGCTCATTAGTAGCCTCAGAAACCAGAGAGAAAAAGCTTCAACTGCACACTTAGTCCAGACTCACCTTTTGAATGGAAATTCATTTTTTCCCCTCTTCTGCTGCTTCAGAAATGAAATTATTTCAGTGGCTGCCACACAGGAGCTGCTAGCTGAGGATAGATTGAATCATAACAGCAGCCTGTGCTGGCTATTAAAAGTCAAGGTTAGGCATAGTGGCAAAGGTCCCCGGTGAGAGCCTGGCATCTTTTACCAGCAAGTGAATTTGATGGTAACTAATGGGGCTTACTTCTGCTGGGAGCTCCCGGGAGCCAAGCTGAGCATTGACAAATGAGTTCTCCAGTGGCCGTTTCTTTTGGCTCTGTAAAAACACACATGCTGTGCACTGCCATTCAGAGCTACCTCATCTATCCCCCTAGTTTTCCCAGGCTGAGCAGTCACGTCCCCTCCCTTCTGCAGATTGGGAAGCTGCGCAGTGAGCTGGAAGTGGTGAACGGGAACATGAAGGTCATGTCGGAGATGCTGACGGAGCTAGTGCCATCCCAGGCTGAGACTTCTGACCTGGAGCTGCTGCAAGTAAGGAACAGAAGGCAGTACTGGCAGGGCAGAGGGCTGGCACACGGAGCTCAATTTAGCAATTAGTTGATGGGCTGAGGCATTATGCATGCCAGGCATGGAGAACAATTGGACAATTTGGTGTGGGGTTTACCAGGGAGTGATGGGATAAGGGAGACACAGGGGAGATGGAGTTTCAGTGGCCAAGGCAAGTTGCACTTGTGGGGTTGGAATCATGTCACATAAGGAGATGTAGTCCCTGAGGGCCTTTATTTCTGAATGATGTGTTAAACAAGAGGCATGCAATTGTTGTGAGGAGAGAGCAAACCAATAATGGTGAAGCTCAGACTCAGTTTATGACTCATACCAATATCTGTTCACCCTCTGCGCTTGCTGATAGACTGTTAGGCTCTGTGGTCTGTCTGTCCCAGTCAGACTTCCAAATCTGCCTTAGCCTGACCTTTGTGGCAACTTTCCCTTGCTGTGAGCAGGAGCTGAATCGGACATGCAGAGCCATGCAACAGCGTGTGCTGGAGCTGATTCCCCGTGTCCTCCATGAGCAGCTCACCGAGGAACTACTCCTCATCAATGACAACCTCAATAACCTGTTTCTGCGCCACGAAAGGTACCTTTCTCCTCCATTCTCTGCCCTGCTCTTCCACAAGAGTTGACCGCCCTTTGGTAGCCTTCTATCCCACCTTTTTGATCTGCCCACGAATGTAATGGTCAAGGTGTGTCAGCCTGTACCACCCATCTTTGAAAAAGGAGCCAATTCTCAGTTCTTGCTGACTTATTCCTGCCCCTTCAAAGACACTGTGTTGGTGGAATGTAAACATAACCCAGAAGAAGGAGAGAACTGCATGGAAAGAGCTGGTTTTCTAGCTCTGGGGCAGACAGGCACAGAAAGGACTTGCCCAGGTGGAATTTCCGCCCTTATTTGTCCTCCATTTCACCAAACTCATCTCTTCTGCTAGGGTGAAATCTGGAGAATTTGGTCCCTTGTGTCTGTCTGAAGGAGAACTAGGTTTGAACCATTTTGATTAGGAGTAGCTCTGGAATATCACAAGAAGCTTCTTCACACCACATCTTTGGAGACTTCAACTCTGTGGGCTCCATTTTGGTGCCTTCTGTCTAGCGGGGGAATTGGGGCCACCTTTCCTAGTATGTAGGAAGGGGCAGGCTATGCCAAGCCTTACTGAGAAATCTCTTGGGTTGAGGGTGAATAAACACACGCTACTGAAATGCATCCTGTCACATCTTGTCATCTTTCTTGCAGGTTTGAGCGTCTTCGGACAGGACAGCCTGTTAAGGTAACTCATAGCTACTGCCTTCTGTACAGCTCAGTTTGCATCCTGCAGCACCTGCTGTGTCCTGCTGAGGTGGAAAGGGATTCAGTCTGCCCCACTTGCAAGCTGTAGGCTTTGCTCTCCCAGCCCAGCAGCACCAGATCACACTGGTGTGCAGGACACTCCAGTTCCCAGTGCTAGCCTCTCCGTCCCTGGCAGTGGGCCGCTTCCCCTCACCCAAAGGATAAGGACAGACCAGTAGCAGATGTGGTTTCTGGGTGTTGAGCATTGAGAGGACCAGTTCCCAAATGAGCCTCCCTATGTCATCACTGCCCTGTTGTCTGAGCCAGCACCTAACCTACTGACATCCAGCAGAGCTGGGAGGCTGGCTACCAAGATGCGTTCTGCCCTAGGACACTATTCCCAGCCAGTTCTCTCATCACTTCCCCATTGTCCCAAGGAGAGGCTCCCCAGCTGATATCTTTCAATGAGTACAGAAGGGCTTCCCTCTCCAGTGTTCATGAGCTAAAACTGGGGGACCAAGGTGTCCGGGCTTCACAAATTCTTCACCATCTTCTATTTTTTCTCCAAAGGCACCAAATGAGGCAGAGAACAGCTTGATTGACCTGGGACCCAGTACTCCTGCAGTGAGTCAACCTGAAGTCACCACCAACCTCTCCTCTCAGCTGGCTGGAATGAGTACGTTGCCATGCAGTACTCCCCTCAGTCCTGCTCCTGTGCTGCTCTGAGAATCCTTTAATGCCCTTGAATCACTTTGCAAAATAATTCAGCCACATTCATAAAGTAACCTAGAGAAATAGGGTATATTGTCAACAAATAAACTCACAAAGAAACCTCTGTATGTGCCAAGGGACACAAGCATATGTCTCAGCATCCACACCTCAGGTTGTGCAGGAGGTGGACATGACTTAAGAAGGACCTCAGTGTTAGGCTGTGGCTAAGGACTGGGCTTTCCAACGGGAAAGGGAAGAAAGTTGCTCCCCCTCCTATCCCTAGCAGCAGTGCAGGTGCCTCTCTTGCTGTGTGGTGTCAGGCTGACCACTAAGGTCTGGAGGAAGAAAAGCTGCCGAGCTGTACTGCAAAGGCAGCCATGAGCATCTTGGGCTTAGGACACAGGTCTTGACAGATTGTCAGAAAGCCTGAGGGGTCCTGATGGATCTTCAGGACGTGCCAACAGCCTACGTTGTGATGCTCTCACTGGCTGTGAGCACATTCAGTACAGCTTGGGTGCAGCTACAGAAAATCAGTGAGACTGTATTTACAAACAAGCTAGTAGAGATATTTTTCAAGCCAGGGTTTTTCAGGTGATGCTTAAATCATGAAAATCCACTCATCTGTCTCAGAGATGCTTGCCTAGAAGCACGGGTTATTCTCTTCCACAGGTTATGGAGCAATTCCCTGTGTTGTCTTAAATCGTCAGGAACATCTGACCTTCAGAATCAGTGCAGTATGTTGATGCTGCTGCTGCCAGCTAAAAATATCTGCTGAGCAGGCAAAGAAACTGAGTCTGTCACTTCACCCACGACACTGAATGCACACATACACTGTTCTGCTGCTGAGGGGCAGGATTGATGTGGGCCTAGAGCAGTTTAGCCTGTTCTAATGCTAGCTTTCCACTTACAGCCTCCGAGCCCATGGCCCTCCAGTCACTGCTCCGTCCTGCCTGCTCACCCTCCTCTCTCTCCCACAGACCTGGGCTCAAGCAGTGTGAGTGCAGGGCTGCACTCCCTCGACACCTCTGGCAAGCTGGAAGAAGAGTTTGACATGTTTGCCATGACCCGGGGCAGCTCGCTGGCTGAGCAACGCAGAGGGTGAGTGTAGTGGCCCCCTCTGTTCTTGCCTTCTTGCAAGTGGGAAGGGTGTAGGGGAACTAGGGCTGTGATCCCAACCAGCAGCAGTTCCTGGGAGGCAATAGGATGTGACAGAAATGCGTAGCTCTTCCCATGCACAGTGTTTGTAGGATGACCTCTGAGTTCCGTGTCATTCTCCCTGCTGCCATAGCCTCTCCTTCACAGTGTCCTCCTGGGCACATGGAAAAGGAAGTGGTCTCTGTGTGCACATGTCCCTTACCGCTGCGTCGGGGGACTGCATGTGATGGGGAGGCTCAGTGTTGGGAGATGAAGGTGTGGAGTGGGACTGGCTGAGTTTTCTAGTCTGTCTCTGAACTCATGAGTTGCTCTGTGCCCTGACTGAGGTGGTGTTGAACTTGGTTATCGCTGAATATCGATGGAGCCTAATGGACAGACTACTTAACTGGAGTGCAGGAAAAACACAATCCATTGTGGCTTGCAAGGCAGGGCACTGCTCTGTGCCTCAGCTTCCCTGTTGGTAAGTGGGACTGATGTTTCTTCTTCTGCAATGTGTTTGAGACCTCCTGATGTAAAGCACTAAGAGCTGGGTCTCATAGTACCGTCTGAACTGAAGAGGTCTCTTCTCTTCTGCAACGAGTGGATTCCTGAATCTTTATTCTGGGAGGAGCCAACAAGAGCTGTGCCAACTGGATCCTTTTGGCTTGAGAGACTGCATCTGATCTTACTCTGTTTCACCTGTCAGAGTCACCCCCTGTTCTCCATAGGTTACCACGCAGTAGAGTCCACAGGCTCATGGCTGCCTCCAGCCCTCAAAGACTTGTGCTCCTGGTCTCCATCCACTGGAGTGCCTTCCTCTGCAGCTGGACAGTGGCAAGTTAAGATCTCATAAGGATGTCTCCTTTTGTTCCCTGGCCTCAGACTGCTTCTAGTAACCCATGGGCAGCACACAACTTGATTTATTCCTGGTCATCGTGTCCAAACACTGAGCTCCCCAAGCTGGTTACCCTGTTCAGTCTCCATGAGCCTGGCTGGCCTTGCCCAGAGGGGATTCTGGTCCTGCCTCACTGACTCTGTCCTCTGCCCTGTCTCCAGGCTGCACCTCTCTCACTACACTGCTGGGCTAGGAGCACATTAGGGTGTTGGAAAGCAGTGATTAAACACACACACAGCTGTTTTGGGCTCAGCCTGTTTCCTGAACACGACTGCCACCACTTCCAGCTCTGAACCACTTCAGACAGGGCTGTGAACCCCTGGGCAGAGTCCGTTAGGGCGTGCGAGAGCACTGCATGGCGGGCTCTCCCAGCATGCAGTGGGGTGTGCTGCCTCAGGAGAGAGGCAGTCCAGGACAAAAACGCTGGTGCCAACAACCCCCAGTCTGGGGCTGAAATCCAAGCTGCTGGTATGTGCTCAGCGTTGGAGGCTGAGGGAGAGCTGGGCAGGGGTGGAATCGTATCCTCTCCAATATGGTGCAATCCTTAACAGACTGAGACTTGTGATCTTTGTGGTAATGAGGCATCTTCTATTTATTCCTTGCCACCCGCCATCTGCCTGCATTTGCACTTGTGCCAGGTAGCCTCTACTCTCACTGGCTCAGGTTTCCCATTTCACTCACGAGCCTCTGCTCTCAGTGTCTCCCTCCGTCTGAACAGACTCATTTTCCTGCTGCTCCCAGATGGGACGTGCTGGCAGGAGACACAAGCAAGGCAGCTGGGGTCTGTTCCTGACACCCCATGCTTCATGAGTGTCTCTGCAAAGAAGTGCTTGAAACACCTCAAGCCTTTCCTGCCGTTCTTCCTTATCAGTGGCATGATAGCAGCATTGTACTTCATCCTTGATGCCATTGTCCACAGCGGCCCCTTCACTGATGAGCACTTTTTTGAGAAGTTTGAGCATCGGTGGCCCAAGCCCCTGGCGCCCAACAAAAATGGCTCCATGTGATGGTCTGCTACAGCTGCGAGAAGGGGCCTGGGAACAGCTGGAGGGGAGACCTGCGGAGAGCTTCTGGGAGAGGCTTCATTCTCCCAGCATGGATGGACTGCTTTCCCCAGTCTGCATGGATCAAATGGTGACATGTGGCTTTAGTGT
The DNA here is from genome assembly GCA_013399475.1 of Chauna torquata. NCBI lineage: Eukaryota > Metazoa > Chordata > Aves > Anseriformes > Anhimidae > Chauna > Chauna torquata. The sequence goes on along the minus strand of VXAL01013555.1, from coordinate 467,324 downwards.
GTGTGCTAGCTGCTTAGAGGGGACACAGAAATGGGATAAGGGAGATGATGGGTGGGACGTGTGTGTCGAAAGAGGTTGCTGTAATGATGCGTTTGGAGACCCTGAAGCCACACCAGGCTATTCTGATCATCCGGCCTAATCTCCTATGTGGACTCCTGTGAGTCTCTGCCACCATTAGTTTTTGAGTGGTCTTGGTCAAAGATATGGTTTTGAGCTGTGTTTGTGCCTGTGAAGGTATATGGGTATATAGGGTCTTTGTTGCTCAAATCCTTTCTATAGCAACTGTAATCAGCTGGTCGGTCTGTGTTAGTTATCTCTCTTCTGCAGTCAGCCCCAGAGAAGATGAGTGCCATGTTCGATATTCCTAGCTCTGTAAGACTGTGTTTTAGTCTGTTGGATGGTTGTTTTCAGACGATGCCCTGTCATTCTCTTGTCATGTGCCGGGGCTGTCCTCTGATGATGTTGCAGTGAGTAGATTAGTCTGTTTTGTGGTGGGCTACATTCATCTTTAGTAGGGCTTTTGCACACCTTTTGAGAAGCTCTTGGGAGCAGAACATCAAGAGATAAAATGTTGTGCAGTCAGCAGCCCTGAGTATATGTTTAGGAGTTCCTGCTCTCCACTCTCAGGGTTTTTATCAACCTGTATATTATGTAATTTCATGCTTTCAGGGTAAAGTACGAAGATCCCCAAGCCTCCAAAGGACTTGCTGGTGCCCTGGACGCCCGGCAGCAGAACACCGGAGCGGTAAGTGGCCACAGAGCCTTTAGTGCATCCCTAGGAGTGGAAGTATTCTCCATGCTCACCAGTGCAGTAAAGGTGCTGTCTGCTTGGAAAAAAGTCAAGCATTTAACATGACTGATGATAACTCCCAGTCTCTACCAACCTCCATTTACTACCTAGGTTCTGTACCTCATTCTTTAAACCCCAGAGGTCGGGAACTATGAAAAGTCTGGACTTGACTCAGTCAGTAACAGGATAGCCTCCTTACATCTGCAAGGAGATTTCCACCTGGCAATATATGTTTTATTCCACTTCAGCAAGTTTCCAAGTCCATTTGCCTCCTCTCTGCAATCAGAGAAGTGGTCCACCAGTAATAGTGTGTTCTTTACCCCACCCTAAACCCACTGCCTCCCCTGTCCCCCTCCCTCTGCAATAGCAGCGTTCAGTGCAGACTCTCTTTTGACCAGGGGGAGTCTGGTGCCTCCACTGATGGAGCCCAGCTGACTAACTGGATGGTGCGGCAAGGAATGGTGAGATTGTGGAGCACCAGCAGGGAGAAAGGAGGCTGGGGCTGCTGAACTAGAGGTGGCGCTGGCACGGCACATGAGGATGCACAGCAGACATCGGGAGAGACTGCAAACTGAAATGCAGCAACCCTGGTCATGGAGACCAGGGTTGGGTAGGAAGCAGGCAGACTGTCAGTCCTTCCTCAAGCATACGTATCTGTAGGGAAAAATCCCAGGAGCTCTGAGGCCAAAAGAGCATGTGCCATTCTTTGAACTAAAGGATGGCCTGTTGTGGGGTGGGTGTCTGGGGCAAAGGCACTAAGCAGTGGTACCATGCGGAAGGCTGCTGCCGTTCATTCCCTCTGCAGCCTCTCCTGCCCAGCATGAGCTGCCCCATTTGGAGGAAAACATATTTTGGTTTTTATCCTGTTGGAGGCCTTCTCCTGTAGCTAAAGTGTTCAAGCCTCCAAGCTATTGAATGTAGTCTTTTCGCAGCAGGAATTCCTGCATTTGCACCACCTCAGGCATGCTGAGGTTTTGACACACTCACAGGTCTGAAGTTTGTTAGCCTGTCTTCCTAAAATGGGCACTGTCTAGACTGATGTCTGCTCTAGGAAGTTTCCCCACATGCTGTCCAGTTGGCTTGAATGCACTTCTACCCTAAAGAGTTCCTCTCTGGGTAGACAAGGCCACTTTGCTTTGAAACTTCCCTGATATTACACATCCTCTTCCATCCCCACTCATCCACCTGCCAGCTATGGTAACTATCTGAACTTGCGTCCTGGTTTGGGGAAGTCTGCCTGTCCTTGGTGAGAAAGGGTTGCTCTTTTTCTTGGTCTTACTGTTTTCTGAGAGTGAGAGAGCTATACATACTAGAAGACTAAGAAATAAGTTCCTACAAACACCTTCTGATGCTTCTGCTTGTGAAGCCTCTAGCAAGGGCTGCCCCTTGCTCAGCTTTGTTCAGGAGCTCATGACTGGAGAAAAGGATCTGGGGTTTTGAATTGGTGTTGGTTTCCTCCAAGGATATCTCTGTCCATTAGAAAGGTGTCTTACTGCTTAAATTGGCCAGGACGTAAAGTCTTCCGAGCTAGCCTCTTCCCTACTGGAAGTCCAATTTACTTTAATTGTAGAGGACTTTCTCTTTGATGGATCTGTTTCTGTAGGTTGTCATGATGTCAAATCCTGCTGTGCTTTATGATCCTACCGGGGAATCACTTCTTGGCAGGTGCTTTTCCCCCTCAGCGTGGTACCAAACCTGGCACATTCGTTATCTTCAGCACCACAGACTTTGACATCAGACCATCACTGCCTCGTGGAAGGGAGGCGGCGTAGAGAAAACCACGTCTCTTGTTCTCTGGCTGCCTAACACAAGCAACCAACTTTCACCCAGTGGATCCTTACCAAAATGGAAAGCCTCATCCTGTACTAATACCCCAAAGCCAACTACCAAACCCCAGATGCTTCTAATGGCATGTATCCTGGAAACTATGCATGCCTGGGTGCAGATGAGGCAGAGGAAGCACGTGAGCCGTTGGTAGCTGGGAAAGCTTTGCAGTGGCACTGGGTGGATTTGGAAGGGCCTGAACTGACTGAATGGTGAGGCAAGAGGGTTAGATTTTGAGTTGGGCTTTCCTTTTGCAGAGTGGATTTCAAGAACATCCTCTTTTCTCTTGGCCTCATCCATCTCTTTCCTTCTGTCCCAGGTGCCAGTTCCCCAAGCCAATTTCATGGAAGACATAGAAAAGTGGCTCTCCACTGACGTGGTAAGTGATGGGCTGCTTTTGTGGAGGCAGTGGTCTGGTCAGAGCTGCCTGGGGGACTGGATCTCAGGCAGTGTACAACAGTGCTGGCACTGCTGAATGTATGACACAGGCTGCTCAGAGGGAGCGGGTGAGGAAAAGCCAAGGACACAGGGTCTTGAATACCATATCAGTATAAAAAGCCTTCCGGGAGGCATAGCTAATGAACCGGGGCTCAGGGCCACTCCAACACGTCAGTACTGCTGAAGGGGGGAACCACTATCTTGTTTCCCTCTGTGCAGACAGAGGATGACACCTGTGGAGCTACCTTTGCCTACCTTGACTCTAACCACGCCCTTCTTCTTCCCTAGGGCGAGTCAGAGGATGCAAAAGGTGTCACCAGTGAAGGTAAGAGTCACCAGCCAACCCCCTTCTCCAGCTGGCAGCACTTTGGCTTTTCCACAAACCTCCCTCCTTGCTAATGCTCTGCTCTGCTCTTATCCCAGAGTTTGACAAGTTTCTGGAAGAGCGAGCGAAAGTTGCAGACCGACTACCCACTTTGTCCAGCTCTTCAGCAGGGACGTCCGTCTCCCCTCCTGCTGCCAGCCGTCATCGGAAGCAAGCAAAGGAAGATGATGCTATGTTTGCCTTGTGAATGCTACTGACTGGTGTGCTGTGGAGCAAGAGGCTATGTGTGCTGTTTCGCTCGCCTCCAACCAGGGGCCAGCAGAGGAAGGACGCTGTCCCCTTCCTCCACTCTCTTCCTGTTTTCTTTTTGAGTTGTTTTTATTTTAAAGCTGCTTTCAGATTTCAGATAATCATTGTTGTGTTTAGGGATGTTGCACAATAGGCTTGTGAAGGGCATTTTCAAAGCTGCTAGAAAATGTGGGAGTTTAGTGGGCTTTTTTTTGGTACAGTGTGGGCAAAGCAGAAGAAGCTCCACATCCTCCTCTCCAGTGAAGCAGTCAGAGATCTTGCCTAGGAAACAGGAGAGGCTGCAGCCTGCTGCTGAAATCGTGCCTGCCTGCCTCTTTCCTAGCCCCCCATCGCTCTGCCTGCCACTGTTAGGCTGGAAAGCATGGGAATGCGACACATTACAGGTGGCAGAGGAAAAACACTAATGGTAGTGGGGCCCTGTCGCTCTAGTCTCTCTTGCACAAGTGCTTGTGGTAGGCAACACCCTCCCACTCACAACGCCTTTTCTTCCTCTTCCTTTCCTTCCGCCCCCCCCCGCCATCAGTTTAACCAGAATCCTACCCCCAGCCCCCGTGTTTCTGTTGCATGACAGCCAGTTGCCAAAGCCCTTGGCTGCACACAGGGCTTGAGCTGCGAGCGGTACCCAACCTGCGGGCTGAAGGGGCTGTCTGCTGTGGGGTAGGACGTGCCTTCAGCAAACTCTTTGCAGTTAATTTAATTTTCCCATTATTATCCTTTCCTCCCCTCTTCCCCTGATACGATCCCTCCTCCCTCTTGCTTCCACTGATGCCTTCCACCATGTCCTGCTGTGGTGTGGGGAGGATCTCTGAGCCTCTGATCAGGCCAGCGTTATCGACTCCCCGTGTGCTGGGGGCAGAGAGCGGTGTTTCCAAAAGCAGGAGGCCCTTATGTAGGCACTGTTACACCAGTAAGAACATGCTGTTGCTGGGGTAGCTAGTTCAGCTGGTGAGCACAGAGGTGAAGCAAGACATCAGTCATCTCACACCAGCAAAGCAGCCTTGCAGCGGCCGGGAGCTCCTTTGCACATGGGGAGAAAAACCCTCCTGAGGAAATCGCACGCGCTGCCTAATCCTACAGGGCAGCCAGGGAGGAGGGAGCCGAGCCCGGGGCTGCTGCTCGTGGGATTTCTTGTTGAACGTGGGAGAGTTGCCTTTTTTGTTGCACATTAAAGGAGCAAACTCTTGAACCTCCAGTGAAGAAATGCATGCACTGTCTGTGCTGGCGTGGGGAGGGGAGGACCCTGCGGGGAAGAAGAGGGGTGCAACCATGCCACCACATTTGCTCTCTGCAGGAAGGCGAGGGCACGGTGGTGCTGAGAGGAGGCACAGCATGGGGGCTGAGCACGCTGCAAGCAAAAGCAGGTGCCAGCTGCTTTAGCTTGGTCTCCTGGGAAGGGGGCTCCGGCCCATCTCAAAATAGCAAGAGAGCGAGCTACCTCCTCTCCTTTCCCTCTCTGCCTTGTGACCAGACCCAAATACACCTCACTGTCCAGGAATCACTTAAAGACGTGCAAGAAACAGTTGCTATGAAAGGGCTCTCTGGTATCCACAGGGTGTCCTCAGTTGTCCCTATGGCACCTCCTGGTGTCCGACTGGGTGGGAGCGTGGAGAAATAAATCACTGTTTCCAATTCCATTGCATTCCCACATTGACCTTACCCACACAGCTCTGGCTCTGGCCTCTGGTGTGGCCCTTGCAGCAAGCCCGGAGTCAGCCTCAGCTGCATGGGGAAGAGCACCAAGGGCTCTGTGCTGGGAACGTGGCCTGCAGGAGATGCTCCACCTCAAGGGCCCCTGAGGGCCACTTAGCTGCAGACCAGCGCAGCTTCCCCTCAGTGCTGCAGAGGCAGAACAAGGGCAGGTAAAGGCAAAAGGGCCAGATGCTGAGCTTCCCTCCTGGAGCACCTGCAGGAGGGGAAGCAAGAGCAGAGGCACGAATAGATATCCAGAGCACGTGGAGCTCCAGCTCCTTCTTGCTGCCCCTGTGATGCCCTGAGCTCACCCCAAGGCAAGGCCCCTTCCCCACCCTCATTCTGTTTTCTCCCTCCGGAGCACGGGGGAATTGATTCCCTGCTATTTTTGTCACGGTATGAACAAGTGGGAGTGCGGTTTGGTGGCTGCCAAGCTGAGTCAGTTTGAAGTGACGGTGACCAACAGGTGAAAATTTGGAGTGCCGCTTGTGGCCAGCATGTCTCCTCCCCACTGACCACCCAGGGCAGATATTTGTCCCAGAGGGTATACATGGCTTTTTTACAAGCAACTGAACAAGAAAAATGGGGGGTGGGAGGAGGGAAATCTTTCCATGTCTATATTAATATTTCCATACTAGTTATAGATTATACCAGTAATAATTCTGCAAAGTTTCTTTTGAGGAGAAACTTGAAAAAACACCTGTCGGGTGCAAGCAGAAATCATGTGTTTTGCATTGGCAAGGACTACGTTATGATTATGAAAAATTGGAATGACAACATCACAATTCTTTGAAACACCTTTCCCCTTTTCTAAACTGTTTCCTAACGTTACTGTTTTTAAAAAAGTAACGCTGCCTGCTCATTTCTGCCCACCAGATGTCTGTAGTCCCTCACACGCTCGCGGCCTGAGCTCTGCAAACTGCAGAGGAAACCCTCTGGCTTTGCAATGCTTAGCAGGCACAGGAAACCGAACCAAACAAAGCTGTGCCTTATTCTAGGTATTGCACTGCAACCCTTAGCTTGGCACAGACTCAGCGACCGCTGCAGAGCGTGCACACAGGCGTCGTGACTGCACACGGGCAGGGAGGGAGAGCTTGCACTGCATCAAAGCATCCATTAATAACCACACTGGGGACAGGATCCTGACCTGCACGGAGCTTTTGCATGACCCAGAATGGTTGTTTCTATGTAAGCTGAAGAATGGCGTAGCTTCCTTGCGCTGGATCAGATTTGCTCCATATCGCTAAAAATTAAGCACATATTAAAAGTTCATGAGAATTTCCATGATGTTTGGGTTGTGCAGTTCTTGGCATACCAGCGTCACATTCCTAGAGGCAAAAAAGCACATGCTTCTCTTTTATCTACTACCAACCTCCAAGTAAGATATGAAATTTATTTTTAAAGAGCAGTTAACAAATGTCTGATTTCCCACAACATTGTCTCACAAATCAGAACAGAAGTACCCTGTGCTAGCACACTGGGAAGGCTGTTCTCCTTCCCACAGGATTTTCACATTGCTCTACCATGCCAAAACTTCCTCAAAACTTATTTGGGGTAAAAAGATTCCCCCTGCCCTCCAGAATGAGAATAAAGCCACTTCCATTTCTCTTTAGAACAGAACAGGATAGTTCAGTTGGAAGGGACCTACAAAGATCAAGTCCAACTGCTTGACCTCTTCAGGGCTAACCAAAAGTTAAGGGCATTACCCAAATGCCTCTTCAACACTGACAGGCATAGGGCATCTTTAGATCATCCCAACAGCGGAAAACCCTACCTCGGATTCTGCATGCTCCCTGTTTTCCCAGGAATACAAGGCCGATGCCTTCAGCACAGCCCCTCAGGCAGGGGCTGTCCCGTGCGCTCTGCTGGGGGATGCCCAAGGCAGCCAGGACGGGGTTAGCTGCAGCAAGCACCCCCAGCTGAGCCGAAGGGGTGCCGGGCACGCTGCTGGGCTGGACCGGCCTCTGGGACGAGCCTGGTGCTGTTTTATTCACTGTATTTCATCCACCCTTGCTAGCGGCGCTGCTCAGGGCAGGTGAAGGTGCTGGGAAGCGATGTGCGGTGGGAACCCTGTGGGCAGCAAGGAGCGGGGTTAGGAGGAAGGAAAACATCTCTGTAGGGAACTCGTTTTTACCTGGGGGGAAGGGGGAATACAAGCAAGTGGAAGCACAAGAAGAGAGAAAAGACACAAAAAGGGAAGAAGGATAGGAAAATGTGCAAAAATACGAGAGGAAAAATAGGTGCCCCAATACTTGTGCAAGTCAACGGAGGTGACCAGCGGTCACGAAGAGGAGGTGCGTGGCAGTGGCAGCAAAACCTGAGTGAGGGAATGGGGATTTAGGGGCACAGATTTGCAGGCAAAAAGCTTCCTCTTTTTCTGCAGTCACCCTTGCAAAACCTTGTGAGCGGGAAGGTGCCCAGGAACCGCAGCTGACTCAGCCTGCGGCAGTGGTGGGTTCACTTCCCTCTCCCGGCAGGGTTGGGAGAGGTCACAGAGCTGGGAAGGTGTGAGAGGGGCAGGATCTGTCCCTGCGGGCAAGAGAAGTTTTTGGCAGTGTGGGCTCCGGCAGTGTTTCGGTGGTGCTGGACTTTGGTCCTCGCCGGGAGGCAAGGCACCGGGGCCCTGCCTGCACCATCCCTCTGCCTGCTTCAGGGATGCCTCACCCTGCAACAGCGAGGCTGGATCCGGCCCCGCGAGTAGGGGTTTCTTAGGGGGGTCAGTAACTCCCTGAGCCAGGAAAAGCCACGCGTAGCAGTCTACAGGCGCTGTTTTTTGGGATGTTGTCTGCAGAAAAGTGTTGGTGAGGCACAAGGTGAATTGGATGGAAGGGGGAGGCAAGGATATGGCTTTGCTGTGGCTTTAGGAGAGGCTCTTTCTCGAGCACAGAGCAGTAGGAAAACCCATATTCTGAAGGGGCGTGAGGCATTTTGGTGGTATTTTTAGCTCCTTGGCCAAAAGCAGGCCTCAAGTACAAGGCCAGTCTCAGTGGGAAAGAGTTGCCAGTTACTTTGAGCTCCTTTGCACAATTTCTATCCAAATAGAAAAAATAAAAATAATAATAATTAAAAAAAAGAACAAAAGCCTGTCCCCGTGCCTCCCCCAGGGACACTTTTTGCACAGTGACTGTCCCCATCAACCACCAGCTCCAACAGGGGAGCCCACCCCAGGCTGAGCACCTCTGGTTCCTCTCGCATCTGCCAGACCACATCTGGCAGCTCAGCTCTTTAATTCAAATCCCACAGCACGCTCACGTTGCCCAGGTGTTGCTGTTAATTATTATTTAGCTTAAGAGCCACAGCCATGGTCCTGAGGGCTTGCCTTGCCAGACACTGCATGGGCACAAAGGCAAGGGTGTTCTCTGCCACACAGAGGAGGGACCGGCTTCCTGGTGCCTGGGATGCTGGGGAAGGCTATGGGAAATGCCCGCTTTTCCCAAAAACGGGGATGTTCTTGCTCCTTCACATTAGCAGTTGTGCTCCCTAAGCACTATGGTGCATGGGGCTCTCCGAAGCTGAACGCGCCCTGCCCCTGAATGAAGTGCTTTGAAGGAAGCTGGGACTCAAATGTCCGCTCGGTGCCTTCCCGTAATTATTAATTCCTCCGTAATTACAGGCGTACGCGCCAGCTGCCTTCTCGCCTGGCTAACCCATCCTGGGCTTGTTCCTCCTCACTAGCATCCAGCCTCCTGCTTTCAAACCAAAGCTCCTGCAAACAGCAGCTCGGGCTGGTAAACAGTCTTACCTGCCTGCTGTGGGTGAAGAATGAAGGAAAAGGGAGGGGGAAGCAGGGACAGGGCAGTGCCTTGGCCAGCCTCTACAATAAAATCCTTCCCACCCCCCTGTATCTCCTGTGCTTGGTGTTTTCTGACAGCAAAAGTGAAGCGGGGTGCTCACCCTACAGCTCCCCACCCCCCTGCCTCGGTTTCCCCCATAAGGAGCAGGATCTGTCCCAGTCCCAGTGCCAGGGCAGGGGCTGCAGCATCCTCCGTGTCCTGGGTCAGCCTCAAAAACCCACAGCCTGCCGGGCTGCCGGGGCGGGGGCTCCCACAAACACTGACTCACCCTTTCCCAGCATGGGCGTTCTGCTGAGTCAGGGTCACACCAGGCCACTCCGTATTGCTGAGTAATGGTTTCGGGCTGCAGCGGAGGGGCTCTTTTGCTGAGTCACGGTGGAGCGGAGGCCACGTGAGGCCGTTTGTCAAGAGGGCGGCTTCCTGCGTGCGCGCTGAGGTTGCAGCTGCTGTTCTTGGCCCCGCTCCCATTTCTCGGGACAATCGGAGAAATCTCCAGAAATAAACCCCGCCTGGCCACGGCCCCACGGCTGCGCAGCCTCACACGGGAGGAGGACGTGCATCTCCCGTACCCCGGGGCAGGGAGCCATGCAGCAGGGGGCTTGGAAACCCGGGGGGCACGGGGGTGTTTCACTACCTTTGCAGAACTTGGTTTCCAGTTCGTCTCCTCCCCTCCTCTGAGAAAGGTGAGCTGTGGTACAAAGTCCTGCCTGGTGCCTACGTGCAACGTGTCAAATGCACCTACTCGCAGTTTGGCCCCTGTCTCAGTCAGGGCGCGCTTTGCTTTACACGGAGCTGTAGCACGGACACAACGGAGGCGGCATGGACAGAAGCATCTGCACAAGTGGGATTTTTATTTGCTAGCTCTGCCTTGCTCCCTTCCACACCTCCCTTTTGCTCACAGACCACGTCCCCAGCAGGTCGTGGGGTCTGTCCCCACCAGCACTGAGCCTCTGTGGAGCCTGGTGGGCTCTGCACGCTCCCCTCCAAAATTTCAGCCCCGTGCAGCAGTACCCCAGAGACCTGCGTCATGCTTTGGGTTGCTGCCTGACCCCGTGCAAAGCAGGCATGTGCTTGCTCTGCTCTCCTTCCTCACTGCTGCTCCCAGCCAGCCCAGGGCTCCCACCCTGTTTGTATCCATGTGCTGGTGCATGCATGTATCCATACATCGAGAAAAATATCTATTGTAATCTGTGCTTCCTGTTTCCGTCACGCTGGTTCACATACGCCTGAGAAATCCGTATGCACATCCACCTCCCTCCACGTCTGTCTCCGGGGTTCCCGTGCGGGGTCAGTGCAGAACAGCAGCAGCCGTCTGCAGGACCCTCCCAAAGGCACCACCACCGCAGCCTGCAGGGACCCCTGGGGACTGTCAGTGCCTTGCACTCACAACCTCCGTGTTTCCACCTGTATCTCTGATCTAGGTTTGGATTGTTCGCTGCTGACGGCAGCAAACACAATCAGTTCTGCCAGGGCTGGGCAGCCTCCCTTTAGTAAACACAAATCAACCCGTAGCACGACCCGTATACTCCAGCAGTGACTCCCTCCTTCGGCAAGTCATTTTAAGTGGATATTGCAGCTTTGTGGGTTTTTTCCCTCCCCATTACACAGCAAGTTCTGGTTCCTGAGTCAGCCTCCCCATCCTAGCCAGGCGCCGCGTTCTGCTGTGTCACGGTCTCGGGGTGCCCAGCAGCCCCCCCTCGCCAGCCGAGGTTGCTTGTCACCAGGCGGTGCCTCCTCGTCCTGGCCAAGCCGCTGGGGACCACGGGCCAGAGCCAAACGTGGAACAGGGCTTCCCACACAGGTTCAGGAGAGCTTTGTTCTCTCTGACCGGTGGCGTAACTAGAAGTTTCTGACTGCACAACCCACGAAGTCTATAGAGAGGAAAATCACCCCCGCTTCCCTACCCCTGATGAACACACTCCTCAATGACTTCTGTTGTTGTTAACCATTGCTGTTAACCGATCTCTCAACTTAAATGTTTTCTCAGAGGCTGGGACAGGCAGATGGAGGCTTTAAGCCCAGCGGGAACTGTTACAAGTACCTGCCTCAGGCTACTTGATTCATCTTTGCTACAAATCCCCGGGGCAATTTTGGTGGTGTCCACGGGTATCACCTTCACAGCCAGCAGCTCTGGCACCACCCAGCTGCTGCTCAGTGAAAGAGTAGGGGGTGACAGGACTTCTGGTGGCCATGGTGGACACCACAGGTTGGGCACTTCCATAAGGCACAAGCAAAATTTGCTAGTGACCTGGATGCGGACTGGCCTCTGCTTTCCAGTGGCTCACTGTACCCAGAGCGAGTTGCTTCAGGGACCAGTCCGTTCTTTTCTGCTAAAAGCACACATTGTCTTTCCCACACATCGCTCTTAAGCGTCCATTTCCCAGGTCCTCTTCTAGGAAGAGCAAACCTCTGCCAGCACATGGGCACACACTGTGTCCTTAAGCTTCCCCACACTGCACAGCAACAGCAGAGGGGAAGCAATACAAGTCCTCGCTGCAGAGCACTGGATGAGGCCAGAAAAACTCCAGGCCAGTTACTGCAAAGATGATAACAGCCCAGTTTCGGTTCTCCTTCCATCTTGCTGCAGGGCATTTGGGCCTTTCCGGAGAGCTGGGCCCAGTCTCACAGCTGCTCCATCCCAAGTAACCCTGAGCAGCTGCAGACCAGAGGGCATAAATCAGTTCTGGGGCACGGCTTGCTTCCCTGCACCTCTGGAACAGCTCACAGAGGAGGTGAGTGCAGGAGGGACCTTGACTCCTGTGACCAGCCCAGGAGAAGCCCCCAGATGCAGAAGGAGGTACACTGGGGAACACCCCAGAGCAAAAAGCTGGGGTTCCATGGCCTGGGACAGCGTGGTTGTGAACCAGGACTTCTTCCTGGGTAGAAGTACCCTACCTGCAACGGCAGTGACTTGACCGGACACCCTCTCTCTTCCCTCCAGTCTCACATCCCCATCAACCTTAACTCTGGAGGAAAAGGAAGGAGGAGGACCTTTTGGATACATCCTTTAAGTGTCTCCAAGCATGCAACTTTTGGGGAGCAGGCAGGGAGGCAGGAGACAAAAGCACTGGCCTGAACGCAACTGGAAAGTCCTTGGGGAGGAATATGGTACATTACCAGAGCTGCAGAACAGAAGTTGAAAGGAGGAATAGGGCTTGGGAGGTGGGGGTTTTTCATATTATTTCATATTCATAAAATGAATAATATTGTTCGTTTTCATATGTTTCCTTCTTCCCTTCACCAGAACTACAGGCTCAATCTGTGCTCTAGCCTCCTGTGTCAAAACAGGACTCACGGAAAGAAGTGAAAACTGCACGTGAGCTTTAAGAAAGTGATGCTAGTGGAAAATGCTCATTTTGGGGCCAGTCCAGTGGCAAAATGGCATCAATATCTTCAGGCGGGACTGGTTGTGCAGCCCTGTGCTCCCCCCTCTGTCAGGGGACATCTGGGGCTTTGTCACGCTTGCTTCAAAGATTCAGACATCCCGATACATTTATTTTATCTAACAGCAAAACAAGCAGGCCAGCAGCAAGTTGTGTGCGATGGCCTGGGGGTAAGAGAGGAGCTGACAGCTTTTGCTAGAATGCTCTGTTGCTTTAAAGAGAAGAGCAAGACAGGAAAAGCCTGGCTGAGTCAGGGTGGAAGCGCTGAGTAATCCTTCCTGAGCTGCACTGCTCACCAGATGTCAGCCCCAGCCACAAAACAAGCGCGGATGCACATTTCCTCCGGGACAGCTTTCTAACCCGCAGCACCGAGCCCAGCTAGGGCGTAGGTGCAGGGACAAGGGGGCACGCGAGCTGCGTGGCTTGGACGGCAGCACCCACCAGCAAAGCCGCAGAGCAGACTCGCCGGGGACGGATGGACAGAAGATAGAGCACAGTCCTTCCCCTCCTGCCAGGCTCTGCCTCCGTGTGCACGGAGCCCTGGGCTGCTGCAGCACGGAGCTCTCTCACCCCCGCACCCCAGGGCAATGCTGGCTTTAAGTGCCCCGCTCTTTTGGCTTGAATGCAAAATTTGTGCTTTCCCAAAGCACAGCTGGGCGATGCATCTTCCATCCCAGCTAGCTGTGCTTCCAGCATCGCTACAGATGGAAAAGAAGGGCCCCATTTCATCTGTTGGCTGCCTCATCGACCAGTGAACCAGACAAAACAGCAGAGCAGCCAGTTACTGGCAGAAGCACCTTGTCCAACTCTCTTTTCCTAAATCAGAGAAATTATTTGCCATGGCAAGTCTCTGCAGACTTCCTGAGTTTCCCCCAAGTCTTGCATCACATCTTTGCAGTCCTCTGCACACAGCAGCTATCCCAACCATCTGGATATCGAGGAGATGGAGTGTCATCCTCCTAAAACGCCCTGCACACAGCTGTGGTAACAGCAGGGGCCACTTGCCACACAAATCCGGTATTTTAGCCACGCATAAACACAGGAAGGATTTCTCTATGCATCAGTGCAGGCACACCTGTGCTGGCTCTGTGCAAAGAGACAAGGTTTATTCAGCAGGGTCCAGCGCTGTGCAACTGTACTTCTGGCACTTGCAAACCCGTGCTGGCACATGTGTCACGGCACCTGGATCACCCTGGGTGCCCAGGACTGATGCAAACCCCAGGGTCCCTGCTGTACTCCCCACCATGAAGGGGGGATGCTCCTAGCCTGCAGTGCAGAGCTCCTCATCCCACGGCCAGCAAGCTCCGTGTTACTTGAGAGGCTCTGAAGATGCTCACAGCCACGGGAAATCAAACATTTACACCTGAGTCTTGCTGGAGCAGTTCAGGACAGGTGCCGTATTAGCTCGAGGCAAGGTGCAGCTGGGACACAGATGAGTGTAGGGAGTGGAGGCTGCCCACCCCGCCACGGGCACCATCCCCGTAACCCCATCCCTCTTTGTCCAACCCCGCTGCCCCAACACCATGAGCACCTCTCGCAGCACGTGGGCTCTGCGCCGCAAGGGTTACGGAGCCCGGCAATCCTGAAGGAGAAGTGGCTGGGTATCAACCGGTTTGCGCTGAGCTGTCAAGAGGCATCAGGTGACTTCCTCCTGCCCTCCGAGGCTGGCCCCTCAGCGCTGGGTGACACTCGCGCTGCGAAGGGAAGTGCAGTGTGTTGCAAGAAGTTTGTACTCGCACTGAGGTCAGCGGTTCGGCTGCTCACGTGGCCCGCCAGTATAAAGCTGGATGCGGGAGCTGGGCTGCCCAGCTCAGACGCTTCACTTTTCTGGGAGCAGAAGGGAAGGAGGAGAGCGCAAGCGGGAAAAAACAACAGGGAAGCAGAGGAGCGAAACGAGGTGGAGAAACATGGAAACTTCCCAGACACACAACTCTGAAAGGTGAGAGCGGGATGGGGAAGAGAGGGAAATTTTTAGCCGAAAGAGTATTGTATTTCTCCCCTTGCTTTCAGGCACGCTGTTCCTGTTTCTGCTCTGCAGGGAACAGCATGCTCCTCCTCTCACCTCTGGATGGAGCCTGCCAGTATTCCCTGCTCGAAACAGCGACTGGGATGCTGGCACTCTCCTCCGTGGCTCTCGGGAATGCTCTGCTCCTTTTCCTGCCATCCCAGGCTCCCCCCTTTTCCTAGACAGCTAAGATCCATTTTGCTGGAGGAGGGCAACAGCACTGAGGTCTGTTTTGCTGCTCTTTCCCAGCATGTCTCAGGACCTGTCAGAACTCTTGAAGGAAGCCACCAAGGAGGTGCACGAGCAGGCGGAGAACACACCCTTCATGAAGAACTTCCAGAAGGGGCAAGTGTCACTCCACGAGTTTAAGGTATAATATATCGCAGCAGCATTGCTTGGTGATGGGATTTCCTTGCCAGGAAGTACGCTGTTAGATCAGACAGGCTGTGTGGGGACTAAAGCAGGGAGGAGGGGTACAGTGTCAGCATCTCCCGTGCAAAACGTGCTCTTCATCGAACTCGGCACCCTAGGATCTTAGCAGCCCCTCTTGCAGAGTGTAAGGCAGGACTGTGTCTTTCGGGTCAGGCAGCCAAGCTGAAGAAGGATAAAAAGACAAAGAGATTGAAGGGATTAATCTAATTGCTTTTATCTGTCTTCATAAATGCCTGCATGTTAATTACTGGAAAAGACAGTTAATGAGATATAACAATGTGCAGATATATGAGTGGCTGAAATGCCAAGAATGGAGCCTACTAAATTTAGAGCACTCTAAGCAGTTACAGCTAGAAATAGTGATGGAATAGTGATAAAGTGAGGCTGTGAGAACATGTCTAGCACCAAATTTTGCAATGTTTTACTTGTCACTTGGGTTATAGCAGAGCTGCGATCAGGAACAATTGCTCAAAGGCAGACTGAGCTTGAGCAAGCCATGTCTGCTGCTAGCAGGTTGGAGCCTGTTGCTTTTCTTGAAATGTAAGAGTTATTTGCAGTTACTAGTCTGTGCCTAACCTGGCTAGATATGGGATGCCTGGGATCTGAGCTACATAACAAAACCATGAGCAAAAACAAGGCAATCACTTGGGCTAGAAATTCACGGGAGGCCAGAGGACCTGACGCGTGGGTTTGCAAATAACAGCTAGTAATCCGACCTGTGATTTAATTACTTTGTTGTTGAATTGCTCCTCAATAAATAATTCCACAAGAATAGGCAAAAGACTACTTATTTCTGACAGGTTGTATTCATAATACTTAGTCAAGCATGAATTCAGTCGCAGGTGCTGACTTCCTGCTGTTAGGAATGGGGCATTTGTTAGGCAGTGAACTTTGAGACAGGCTGGCAATAACAAAAAAAGACAGGTCTCTAAGATTCAGGAGCACAGCTCGGTTTCCCAGAAAATATTTATACACTCTCAGAGGGAGTAGGATGTGACATTGGGCTTTAAAAAGTAATGATAATTTTCAAAAGTCACATTTCCCACTGAACCACTAGCTGCCACTAAAAACAACCAGTCAAGTTAAATTTTCTTCATTTGTTAGGCAATGTTCCTGTATTTGTTTATTTTCCAGTAAGCTGGAAAACAGGTTATTGTTTAAAAACCTCTTTTTTTGTTTACCCTCTTGGCAAAGCTATATATCTGCCCTGACACGTTACTCCCTAGAATCTGTTCCCACCACCAAGTCACTGCCTGTGTGCATATCAAAGTCCTGTTTGCTGACACAGTGCCAAGAAGTTGCAACAGCACCTCCTGTCCGGCAGAACTGACTGCTTTGTGGGAGAGTAAACTGCTTTCTCTCCTGACGTCAGTATAATTCCCCCCTCAAACCTGACTCACCTATACTACAATACCTTCATGTTGTACCCTTTGCTGCCGATAAGGGATTTCAGTGTAAGCAAAACGTGGTGTAGGTGTAAATATCTACACAGCCTCTGTAAACAGAATGCCTGTGGAAGGGAAGAACACAGCTAGATTGTCTTATGTCACGTGGAAAAGCTGGCAGATAGAAGAAAATATCATGTAAGCTGGGGAAAACAACAATAACAATGGCTTCAAAACAGAGGGATGAGCACATAGCTTCATAGTGATCCTTCACAAAGGCATCTTTCAGAGGCGGGCTGTGCCTCCAGTCCCCTTTTATATTGTCTCCTCGGGGCAACCAAAGAGGCAACCCCACTTCCAAGCCTGAATGGGAGGGCAGGGGTGCCTCCATTCCTGGGATGGTGGGCTGCCAGCAGGATGAATAGGTTGCAAAATTAGCAGGGTGGGTCATCATCTCACAGGGCTCCACAAAAGAAAGCCACATCTCGAAGCATTCAGACTGCAACGACGCACCAGAAAATATACCTTTGGGAATACTCTCCGTATTGACTGGGGGAATGCAGAGAATAAACCAGGCATGATTTAATAAGGCTCTAGTTTCCATTATATCAAGCTGCAAGAACTTTAACTTGAACGTGAAGGCAGCAGCTTTTACGGGCACGTAAGACCAGTACCTGCTGTAAATGGCTTAGGTCTTACCTGATGCGGCATAAAGAAGAAGGGGAAGGGCTAGCTGGTGTCTCACTGGCCCTTGCAACTCTGTTTGCCGCATAGGAAACCTGCAGCGTAACAGATATGCATGATTAATACTAGGTGTGCACGTGCGTAACTTTTTCGCTAGTGGGATTTGTCCCAAGAGCCTGAAGAAGGCAGACAGATGCACCTGTACCTCATCCCCTTCCTTCTGTTTCAGCTGGTTACGTCATCCCTGTACTTCATCTACTCTGCTCTGGAGGAAGAGATTGAACGTAACAAGGACAACCCAGTTTATGCCCCCGTTTATTTTCCGGCGGAGCTGCACCGGAAAGCTGCCCTGGAGAAAGACTTGGAGTACTTCTACGGCAGCAACTGGAGGGAAGAGATCCCATGTCCTGAGGCTACTCAGAAATACGTTGAGAGGCTCCACTACGTTGGCAAGATCCATCCAGAGCTCCTGGTGGCCCATGCCTACACTCGGTATTTGGGAGACCTTTCTGGGGGGCAGGTGTTGAAAAAAATTGCCCAAAAGGCCCTGCAGCTGCCCAGCACTGGAGAAGGGCTGGCTTTCTTCACCTTCGATGGAGTCTCCAACGCCACCAAGTTCAAACAGCTCTATCGGTCCCGCATGAATGCCCTTGAGATGGATCTTGCTACTAAGAAAAGAGTCTTGGAGGAGGCCAAGAAAGCATTCCTGCTAAATATACAGGTGAGTAACAACCGGCTAGCCCTGTCTGCACACACCCTGTCACAAACATGATAACAGCTACAGGGGAACAGCAAAGCTGGTATTACTGCTGTGGAGCCCAAGGGAAGTAGTAGATCACGGCAGCCTAGTCAGCGTTGGATGGCTACACTTGTCCAGACTGGGAGTCTAGCAAACAATTGGTCTCTGAAAGGCTCTTCTCCCTTCTCTGGGGTTTGAATTCAGTCTCCTCCGCGTGCCATTGTTCAGATATAAAGGAGGGCTTACACCGGAGTAGAGATCACCACCCATCTGTCCTGCCTCTGTAGAGCAGCTCCACAGGTCTGTGGATTTTGACTAGCTGCACTGGGACACCTTGCTTTCCTTCCCATCAGAACACGGGCAATAGCCTTCTCCTGAGCTGGAAGGTTCAGGGGAACCTGTAAAGTGAACAGGCAGACCCCACAGGCAGATGTTCTGTGCAAAAAGCACCAGGAGACTCGGATTAAAAGCTTGCAGCTTCCTCTAGTTCCTAAAGTGCCGGGGCAGGGGCAAGGGGACCAGTGAAAGCAAAAGAGCGGAGGCCACGTAATGAGACAGTGTTCCTTCTTCTCAGGTGTTTGAGGCGCTACAGGAGCTGGTGTCAAAGAGCCAGGAGAATGGGCACGCTGTGCAGCCAAAGGCAGAGCTTCGCCCTAGGAGCATTAACAAATCATATGAGCACGGTAAGACATTTCTAAAGGCAGTTCTTTAACATTGCCCCTTGTAATTTTGTCCTCTTCCCTTTCTCTGCTGTTGTTTGTAAAAGCCACTGAGAAATGAGCATGAGGTGCTTGCCCCATCTCTTCACCAGCAGTCAGTACACAGTGCAAAGGCAGGCATCGGGATGGGCGAAGCTTCTTCTAGACATGACAGAGCAAGGATGACATATATGGGCTCTCCAGAAATAGTGTCAGGGAGGGAGCTGTACAAGAAGACACTCCTCTCTCCTTCTCCTAGGTTTTAGCAAGGGTAAGGTTCGTTAGCCTCATGAGTTTCGATGACAGGGAAACCTGGCCTTGAGTTCACAGAAGCAGAGACTGCAATTTTGGGCCCAGCAGATCAGCTGTGATGCTGATAGAAGGTTCTTCTAGAGACGCAGCCTCGCCCAGCGGTCCATCCTTTTGGACTAAATCTTTCTCTAGTCATTTTCCTGCCTTTCAGAGGCAGGTATTTATTCAAAACACTTCCTGAAAGTGTGCGAGGTTTATAATGAGCGTGGTTCTGGATGCTATACAGTAACCAGCTCAGACCTGCTGAGGCTACTGCTCAGTTTCGCAAAACTGAGTGAGCTCTATCTACTGGCAAGTGCTGATGCTGACCTGGGCACAGTCCGAGCAAGCAAGGCATCCCTTTTCATGGAGTCAGATTTGCTGACTGACTTGGGAGGAGGCTCAGATGTTTACAGAGGAGAGTGGTTTCCCTGATAATGTGTGCTTCCAATAAGAAAGCCCTTATGACCTACCCATTCTGAAACTAAAAGGGAGATTGTTCAGTGCATACTGGATTGAAGCAGTTTTCCAGTGGCAAAGAATGAAAAGCATCCTGGTCTTGCGCATCACCAGACAACAAAGCTTAGAGCATGTTCTTCAGGAAGGGCAGTAAAAGTTATCTGTGAATCTTTGCTGCTCCTCTCCCAATAAGCCCACAGAGATAGAATTTTCAAAAAAAAGTTTGGTGTTGGATGAGGAATCCCATGCTGAAATTGTACTGGAACAACTATTTGGCTGGTGTGCTAAGGACTACCCACTTAAGGTCATTAAATGCCTAACAAATGAGAGATGGGGGACAAAAAGCCTTTTAAAATTGTCTTAAGTATTTGTTTGGGTGTCTTCTGCACATATCAAGGGTCTGATCGAGTCCCTTGAGGAGCTGGGCAGTGCATTTACAAGCCAGCGAGGAGACAAGGGAAGAGGCCAGTATCCAAGCACAGGCAGGGTGTTGTGAGCCTTTGGGATGCCCAAGTCAAGCTGCTTGTTTCCCTTCCTCACCTGCCCTGAGAGAGCAGAACCTGCTGCCGCTGTTTCCCCCACCCTCACCGGGCTCTGGGCTCTCTCCTCCCCTCCACGGCTCCACCAGGGCCTGCTCTGGCACTGGGGAGAGCAAGCGCAGCGCGCAGGCAGCAGCTTGCCTCAGCCTGTCCTCATCCGCTTATTTGTCCTATCTGCTCTAGGTCCAGCACCTGGGAAAGAGAGTGAGAGGACAAACACAAGGCAGACAGACCTGGTGACCACCAGTCCCCTGGTGCGGTGGATCCTCGCGCTCAGCTTCATAGCCACGACAGTCGCCGTGGGCTTGTTTGCCATGTGAACAAGCAGGACCTCCACCTTCTCTTCGTGCCTTCCCTCATCCTGAACTAATCCATCTTCCCCAGTCCTTTGAGAGAAATTCCCCTGGACTGGGTACTGTGATCTTGGCTCTGCCACTAATATTTGGAGACTTTTCTCCCCAGAAAGCAGAGTGCTGCAAGGGGGTTCAGGGAAAGTCTTTCCTGTGCTCGGTGTGAGCTCTCCTCAGAGACTAACTTTATCACCAGAACCAAGGCCAGGAAAGGCCTAAAAACAATGGCCAAGAATTGTTGTTGCTTTACAGAGTGTCTGCAAAAATCCTACAGGATCAGAAATGTAGCTTTGACTCCTGTCTTGCCTCAGAAGTAAGCAACTCCCCAGAGCTCTGTTTGCTCAGTATTTTATATGGCTAAATAATACTGTGATCGCTGTTTCTGTGGAGCTGCACGGCTCCCGTGGATGATAGACAGTTTTATATGACACTAGCAGGTCTTTCTTAAATCTTTGTCCAATCATTTTTTTTGTTGTTGTGTTCTTCTTTCTTTTTTTTTTTTTTAAAAAAAGCAGATGGTGGCTGTTGAAGGTACAGTGTCATTCTTTTGTCTGATTATATAATTTATACACATAATAAAATTCAATGTAAAGTCTTTGAGCCTGGTGTTTCCTATTGTTACAGCCCTACCTGGGGAGAAAGGGGGTGCCTTTCCTTCCTCCCAGCTTTATGTCCGTTGGGGCTGCTGCCTCCACAGACGTGACAACAGAGTAAAGTGAGAGTTATGGGAACCAGCCCCTGCTCCCACTCAGTTCTAACAATAACCCGTTGTACAAGCTGGGGCAGGTTTCTTCAGCTGCTACATGCTGGTCTCCATTCTAGAAACGGAACAAAATTCTGCGGTTGTACAAAGTACCTCTAAGTTTAAGAGACAGACACTGTACGTCAGAGCTGGTTGCTGTTCTGTTAAGAGCAAAAGGTGACGGGACCCTCAGCTGCTCCCACCAGGACAGCTCTCCCTGGCCATGGCCAGCCGAGGGCTCCATTAACCAGACTGCACTTGCGAGAAGTTCCCCGTGAATCGAAAAAGGAAGCGTGCTTTCACCACTCAGAAATCAAACGCGCACTAGGCTTTGACCCAGCCGGACAGCTAAATGAGAAACAAGCATGCACTGGCATGCCCTCACCCAGGTAAAGTCGCACCAGCCCACAGCACTCCCACAATTTGGCACAGACGGGGCTCTGCCAGAGACGGTCCAGCTAGGTGGCAGTGCTGGAGCAGCCTGTGCTCACAGCTCCCTCCTCCCTTTTGCTGCAGCAGGGCTGGAGGCCTGGGTTGGTGGCCAGCATCTGCTCTGCCCGCTTAGGAGGGTCTTCAACACAGGAGTCACTGCAGGAGAGGCTGCAGTTCAGGTGCCACGCGGGAGGCACCGACGAGGCCATTATCCCTCGGCTCAGTCCTTCCCTCTTGTCCCACCTGAAAGCCTCGGTGATCAACCCGTCTCCACGGCGCTGCCTGCTGGGCTGTGACCTTAATCCCAAAGGCACGTACCCTGCTGAGCTGCTCTAGTGACCAGCGCTGAACCGCCTCCACCACACGAACCAGAGGGCAGGTCCCGCTGACAAGCAGCAGTGGCACAGAGGGTCTGTCACTGTCCTCGGGCTCTCACCTACCCCATATCCCTTCCGAAATCCCCTTTAATACTTCTCTCTTTGGACCCCTTCGCCAACCTCTGGTAGAAAAAAAATAATAGTTCTTAAAAAAAAATAGTCGAGCGCTTGAAAAAGCAAGAATATGAGGCTTGGTAGCTACTCAAACACAACCATTTATTGCAATTTATAGAGCTCCACCTACCCAGCCGCTCTAGCCCACCCCACACGGCTCATTATGTTCCTTCCGGGCCTGGCGAAGCCCCTGGAGGTGAGGACTGGCCCTGCTCTACTGGCCTGCGACCTTCACCAACAGCCGGCTGCCCCGCGACCCCTCTGCGGCCAACAGGCGGCCTTCACCCCCCACCGTCAGCCCCCTTGCACGGCGGGACGCTTGACGTGGCACCTCCTGCAGCAGCAGCCCGTCCGCCGGCCGTGAGGCTGGCTGCGCGGCCACAGCCAGCCCCCGGGGCCCCGCACAGCCCAGCCGTCCCTACGGCACGCCCCACTCGCGGCGGGTTTCTCCGTGGAAAACGAGAGAAACCCAGGCTCCCCCCGCCTCCCGCCGGCAATGGT
>VXAL01013555.1:357106-444789 GCA_013399475.1 Chauna torquata | reverse complement strand
GGGGCGGTGCGGTGCGTGGGGCCGGGGGCAGCACGGGGGCTGCTCGGGGCTTGCGTGGGGGCGGTGCGTGGGGCAGCCGGGCGAGGGTGCAGCGTGGCGTGGGGCGGGGGTGTCCGGGGCTGAGTGCGCGCTCGCCCCGCAGGAAAGCTGCAGCCGCCATGTCCGGCTTCGACGAGCCCGGCATTTACTACAGCGACAGCTTTGGGGGCGACACGTCGGCGGACGAGGGGCAGGTGCGGAAGTCCCAGCTGCAGCGGCGGTTCAAGGAGTTCCTGCGGCAGTACCGGGTGGGCACGGACCGGACGGGCTTCACCTTCAAATACAGGTGCTGCTGCCATCTCCTGGCACCCCCACGCGTGGCCCTGCCCACGCACCCTCCGCACGTCCAGCCCGCTGCTAGCCTTCCTCCTCTGTATGCACCCGGGGCGTACAACTGCGTGTTTCAGCTTTTCCTACAGAGTGTGAAGAGCTCTCTGTTGGGATGAGAAACGCTGCTGCTCCCACATAACCTTGCATAGGGAAACTGCAGTCGGGCCTTCTCCCAGATTTTTAGGCAGCTGCCTGGTGGCAGAGGTAGAGCTCGAGGGACCTGTGCTGCCAGACTGGCACCTAGGTCTGAACTTCAAGGCCTAGCGCATCCTGGTCCGCAGCTTGGTGTGCGTCTGTCAAAGTTGGGGCAGCTGTGTCCACGCGTGGCTTCTGGGGCTGGGGTGGTTCCTTGGCCTCCCCCTGCCCATGGGGCTCAGAGATTGCTGTGAGCGAATGTGGAGACCTATCATGCAAGGGATGGGAAAATCTTTCGTCTCTGGGTTTCATGCAGCCTGGCTTTTTGAGGAGAACATTACCTGCTTTGTTTTGTTTTGTTTTTTAATCATGGTTGAGGCATAACAGGTACTGTCCTATGTAGAAATTCCCAATTGGCCTGCCTAGTTGTGTGATTCCAGTAAAGAATCAGCACTGTACTGCAAGCACTGGTGTCCCTGGTCTAATGACACATTTTAAAGTGTTTTGGGTGAAAGATTTGCCCAGGTCCCTCTAGGCTTCCCTTAGCGCTCTCCCTATTTTCCCAATCTGCATTCCAAGCTAAGGCTTCCCATCAGAATCTGCCTCCTCTGCTCCCTGCGTGTCCCAAGGTCGCTGTGGGTGCCTGGTGCTTTCTGCCCTGCAAGCCTTTGCCGCTTACTGCCTTGCAGGGATGAGCTTAAACGGCACTATAACCTGGGTCAGTACTGGGTGGAGGTGGAGATGGAAGATTTGGCCAGCTTTGATGAAGATCTTGCTGACTATCTGTACAAGCAGCCCGCTGAGCACCTGCAGCTGGTAAGGACGGAGGGACTGGGCAACCTGGTGCGCTGACGTTAGTCATGTCATGCAAGCGATCCTGACAACACGGTGTAACGTGCTGCTAATAGCTGAGCTGTTCCCTTTGTAGTTAGAAGAAGCAGCCAAAGAGGTGGCAGATGAAGTCACCCGTCCTCGTCCTTCGGGGGAGGAAACTCTCCAAGACATCCAGGTCATGCTGAGATCCGATGCCAACACAGCCAGCATCCGCAGCTTGAAGGTGAGGTGATCTCCTGCTGCCTGGAGCAGTGGGCAGCTGGGGCGGTGGGTGGTAGGGCTCGCCCCTGCGTGAGCATGACTGCAGGGGAAGCTTTTGGTGCCTGATTGCTTAGTTCAGGACATGATTTGTACACTAATTTGCAAGCCAGGTTACTCTGCAGCTTAAGTCTCATTGCAAAGGACTGTTATTACTTAGTCCTGCTATGGGAACATCGTTGCTGTTAGTGATGTTCTGCATGTAGTAAGTCCCATTTCCTCTCCTGCTTTGAAATCAGCACAGCTTAAGTCATGCAACCATCCGCTACGACTGTACAGCAAGAAGCACTGTCAAGAAGCACAGGCTATTTTGTTCTGGTACCTTAGTCCCATAAACTTGGGAAGCATAGCCAAGAAATAACTGTGTTTCCTTAACATCTTGATTTTTCCATCCATCCTCCAGTGGTGTTTGTCTCACCTTCCCTTCACCTTTTCCCTTTCAGTCCGACCAGATGTCCCACCTTGTGAAGATCCCTGGGATCGTAATTGCGGCAACCCCTGTGAGAGCCAAAGCCACCAAAATAGCCATCCAGTGCCGCAGCTGCCGGAACACCATCAACAACATCGCGGTGCGCCCGGGCCTGGAGGGTTATGCTCTCCCCAGGAAGTGCAACACGTAAGGACTGACCTGGGGCTGTGTGTGGCAGGGTGGTGGGGAAAAATGGGCTGTCCCCCCTCCTCCTGCTCCCCTTCCACCCCATGCGTGCTGCACCTAGTCAGCTGCACAGGGTAGGGGCATCTGTGCTGTGCCTTTCCCCTCCGTGTTGCCATCGTGCTCACGGGCACCCCTGGCCAGCAGGTTTTAGCTCTCCTGTAGTGGAGCCCGTTGCTGGCAGACTTGGCTGCCTCTTCACAGGCTCATAGGACAATTGGAGGGGAAAGGACCTCTGGAGGTCTTTAGCCCAACCTCCCACTCAAAGTGGGCCAGCTGTGAGACCAGACTGGCTGCTCAAGGCTTGCTGTCCCAGCATGGCTGGACTCCAAGCACAAATTTTTACTGATCATATCTGAATAAAATTACCCAGTAGTTCTCTGCAAAAAAAAAAAATCTATCTATATATCTATAGGTATATCTATGTATCTATCTATATATCTATAGGTATATATCAGAGCTTGGGTAAATCCCTCAGTAGGTTGTTCCAAAGCATCCTGTGAGGGCTTTCATGTACAGTAATGCAGAGAGTGTCTCTGCGCTCTCACATTCACGTAAATCTCACTTCAGTGCACTGTTTAAGCCGCATCTCTTCCTCCAGCTCTATTTGCACGGGGTTTTGCTCCTGTCTTCCAAAAGAAATCTGGCAGAAGTCAAGACCCTTCCTTCATACCTGCATTTCCAGTGCCTCCAGCATCTGCTCTTCAATGTTGCTGCAGACACAGAAGCCTGTTTTCGGCTTTCCTTCTTGACCTCTTCCTCACCCTTTTCATTCTCACACTTTCGTCTCTTCCATTAACAAACAAAACGAACCAAAACCCTTCCGCCTGTCAGACTCTTGTGCAGGCTTCTGCCCATCACAAGCTTACTGCAGCAGTTTTGGTGGCTGTCTGGAGGTCCCCCTTCCAGATTTCTCTTCATAGTAGCTTTACCTTTGCTCTCCGCTGAGTCTGGCTGTGCTAAAGTCTCCTGTGATGGGGATTGTTTGTTATCACTTCCTAAGCCATCTGCTGCCTAACTTTGCTTTCCCCTATTGCCCTTTGTACCTAAAGGTTTGCTCCTGCCTCTAGTTGCCCCATAATACTACTTTAAGCTCCTGTCCTAGCTTCCTTATTAAGTTTTTTATCCTGTTCAAACAAACTTCTTGCTTCCACATTCCTCCTCCCTGGTGGGCTGTTTTTCATTAAGTTCTGCAAGGGTGCTTTGCTGCTAACTTTCAAATCCCGCTTTACAGCTTTTGATGCCTGCGTGAGCCGTGAGCATTAGGCTGCTGCTGTGCTGCAGCTCTCACGCTGGCTGATCCTGATGGGTAGTGTCTTTGAACTCATGCCTGCCAGTATTTATTTTGTCTGCCTTATCTCTAATGCAGCCTGAGAGGTCTTTAGGGTAGGCACCGTTCCTGCCTGTCAGTGCAGCGTCTGGCTGCTGATCCTTGGCCACACAAGTGGGTCAGCACAGCTGCGGTGCAGCCCCCTCTCCTCCTTTCCCAGTGGGGCTGATGCTCACGAGGCTTTTCCTCCCTCGTGTTGTCCTCCCACAAAGCCCTGTTGCTGCTGCGTGGAGTCAGGCACCGATTGCAGTGTACGGAGGAGCCAGCAGGATGCGGAGGTGCTCCTCGTCTCCAAGAGCTTGTAGTCTAGCAAGGCAGATCTGCAGCGCCGACGTCTCGGGAGACTTGGAGGTTGATGGCAGCCTTGTCACGCTGCTAATTGCTTTCTCACCAGAAACCACTTAACCTCACACATGAAGCAAACGTTATAAAGAAATATGTCCTGTCAAGTCAGTGAGTCTATACTGTTACCTTCTGTGTAATTAGTGAATTACCTTTCTCCTTGCTTTTAGCTAGCAGAGGAAAGGGAGGCAGCTGGGAGAGTGTTTGGGGGAAGCATCACCACATCTTTGGCTTGTTCTGATGCTCTGACCTCAGCACCTGCTTTTGGCAGCTGCTGGAGGTCAGACAGAGGGTTTGGTGAACCCTTGGTCTGGTGATAGTGTTTCTGACCTGCGAGAGGTGGACTGCTCAGGGCTCTGACTGCGGTCCCTTCTACAGGGACTGGCAGGCGGTGTCCTCTGAGCACTGGCCCCCAGCTGACTTTATTGATCTTGCTGCACAGAGAACAGGCTGGCCGCCCAAAGTGCCCACTGGACCCGTATTTCATCATGCCAGATAAGTGCAAGTGCGTGGACTTCCAGATCCTGAAGCTCCAGGAGTCCCCGGATGCCGTGCCGCATGGGGAGATGCCGCGACACTTGCAGCTGTACTGTGACAGGTAACAGCAGGGTCTGTGGGCGGGCTGTGGCCATGCTGCCACGTCTCGGGCTGATCTTGTGGTGCTGCTCTCCGCTCGTTTGCTTCCTCCCACGGCTGGCGTTTTTCAGCTGGGCTGGGCCACACTGTGATGTGACCCTGGCCTCGCATGGAAACCTCACCAAGCAGGTTCAGGAGCTGTAGGCTGTATTGTTCTTCCCTTGCTGTTTCTTGATTTAGTCCTGACCAGCTCTTCTCTTTTGGCAGCCCCCATTGCTGAGTTCTGGGCCTCTAAATTCTTCTAGGTTTGGCAAGAGAGGGGCTAACAGGTGTTGGTGGGGCGATCCTTTTCCGCACCACCATCCTTTGCTTTCCCCTTCCTCCTCTTTAGGTACCTGTGTGACAAAGTTGTCCCAGGGAACAGAGTCACTATCATGGGCATCTACTCCATCAGGAAGTCTGCCCAGAGCAAGAACAAAAGCCGGGACAACGTGGGTGTGGGCATCCGAAGCGCTTACATCCGTGTGGTGGGCATCCAGGTGGATGTGGAGGGCTCAGGTGAGGGCTGCTTTTGGTGCCTGTCTGGTCTGCGTGCACAGTCTGGTGTTGGGAGAGCCCTCGTCCTGAACAGGGTGGTCCCTCAGCAAGATTTGTATGAAATCACAGCCTGGGTCCTTCTCTTTTGCTAATACAGCAGAAGGTTCAGTCCATTCCAGGTCTGGCTTGCCCTGGTTGCTGAATACTCGAGTGTCCTGTATGACTTTGTTTCAACAATATTAAATGAGGAGGCTTCAGTCTCAGTCCTCCAGGGTATTTAAGTACTTTTATCTTATTGATCTTAGTGGGAATTCACTAAGCCATCCCTGAGGATCTGGGCTGAAGTCAACAGTTAAAATTGAGCTATGCATTTCAAACGTGGTCCTGACTGTAATTTCTCCCTCTGGTTCCTTCTAGCTGCTGTGCCTAAGATCCTTCCTCTTTTCTTTCAGTCTCCTTCCTTCACCCTGCCTGGAAGCACAGAGCATGCCTTGCTGGGATAGCAAATACCTGCTCTTTCCACCCTTCAGACCTGGTGGCATTTGGCATGAGATGCAAGAAAGGCTTTTGGTGGTAGTGGCTCTGAGGGTTATAGTGTCTTTTTCTTTAAAATCTCCATTGGTTCACTGTTGCTTCATTCTCTTCTTCCCCATGTAGGACACAGTTTTGCTGGCTCAGTGACCCCTCAGGAAGAGGAGGAACTTCGTCGCCTTGCTGCCATGCCCAACATCTACGAGACGATAGCCAAGAGCATCGCACCCTCCATCTATGGCAGCGCCGATATCAAGAAGGCCATTGCTTGCCTCTTGTTTGGAGGCTCTCGCAAGAGGTGGGGAAAAGCCAGCTTGCTGGGGAGTGGGTGGTGGCAGAGGTGTCTTTCAAGGCACAGAGCCCTTGTACAGTCTTCTGGCAGTGCTGCCAGCTGCCTGCAACTTGTCAGCAATGCTTTGTTACCAAAATAAAGGCTCACCGTCTCTCCCCCATCTTTTCTTCCCACCCTGCTGCTCCAGGCTCCCAGATGGGCTGACCCGCAGAGGAGACATCAACTTACTGATGCTGGGTGACCCTGGTACAGCAAAATCCCAGCTGCTGAAGTTTGTAGAGAAGTGTTCGCCCATCGGGGTAGGTGATTTGAGGTGTCTGCTTAAGGTGCAGCTTGTTTCTTCCTTCTGCTTCCCGCATAGCACTGAAGACCATGGCAAATACCTGCCCCTGCATCCACAGCTAGACCAGCTGGTGGAGGTTTGAACTGCAGCTTCTGGTGCTAGCCTGGAGGAGATGGGGTACAGGACAAGGGAAGAGGGGGGAAAGGGAAGCAGGTAATGCCTTCCATTAGGATATGAACCAGGCTATTTGCAGATGTCCAAAGACGTGACCAATGCTGCTGTTTATTTTTGAGCCTTGATCAGCAGAGAGGCTGGCTGGTCAGGACAAATGAAGCTGACTGCATCTGAGGCACGGAGCTCCAGACTGAGCCCAGGCATGAAATTATATTTTCAGCTGTGTTTTCTTGTAACCTCCATTAAAGTCAGCCTGTGACTGCGTTGTTTCCTCAGGGGGAAAACAAAGCTAATGCAGCAGCCCACCAAACAATGAATCACTCTGTGTTCTGTACTTAATACCTGTATTTGTATGTCTACAAGCCCTCTGGTGCGTCACGACTGCTTAGTCCGAGGCTTGGGACTACACAGTAGTCTTGTTCTGTCTGCAGCAGGTCTGCTTTTGGCACGTGCTGAGGGATTTTCCCCCAGGGCTTTGCCTTTCCTCCAGCAGCTCTGGCTGTGCCACGGTGGTGTCTTGCTCCCCAGCCGCAGCTCCTGGGTCCTGCGGCGGCTGATGTGCTGTCCCCTTCCTTGTCCCACACACCTCTAGGTATACACCTCGGGGAAAGGCAGCAGTGCTGCTGGCTTGACGGCCTCAGTCATCCGCGACCCGTCCTCGAGGAGCTTCTTCATGGAGGGAGGAGCCATGGTGCTGGCAGACGGGGGAGTGGTGTGCATCGATGAGTTTGACAAGGTACCATGGGGTGTGCGGAGCCCAGCGCTGAGCTTAAGTCTGCCAGAGGTAACTGACAGTGGCTTGTTTTCCTCCCTCCGCTCTGCCTCATTTCTTCCACTTCGGGTGAGAAGATGCGGGAGGATGACCGCGTGGCCATCCACGAGGCCATGGAGCAGCAGACCATCTCCATTGCGAAGGTGAGTAACCAGCATGCGTTGCCTCAGGGCAGGAGCCAGTATTTAGGGCAGGAGCCTGACTTACTGACTGCCATTTCCACAAGAACCTAGTGGTCAGCTTCCACGCATTCCTTTACCAGAATTGCCCATTTCAGATTTGCTTCTCCAGGCAGTGGTTTTAATGGTTACTGGTTTCTCTGATCTGAGACCAGTAGGCCCTGCCTGTAGGCTTTGGGTTGTCTTTGCTTAGGTAACCTGAACTTCAGCAGGACTGAAGCAAGCTCCCTCTGCTCTGCTTGTCTTCTGTTCCTCTAGATCTAGTAGTTCTGCTGACATCCCTGTGTCACAGCCTGGTGTCATTTCTTTTTCTTCCTCCCCCTCTTCTTCACCCCCTCAAAAAATCTGCACAAATTGCCTGACATCCTGGTGCCAGGTCTTTTCTCAAATCAGGGTTTCAATTCATTTCCACTGTTCAACTTCTTTTCTTGCAGCTTCCTTCCCTCCTTTTCACTTTGGCTCACACCTGAGCTATTTGGTCCCTTGTACCAGAGCAGCAACCACAACTTGTCCTTGCTTGTCACTCTTACCTGCCCCTGTTACCTGCAAAACCACAGAGAGATTTGCCGTTTCTGATCTCCAGCCACCTCATCCATCAGATCTTCTGCTGTCCTCCCTTTGCGAGACCCCTTTGTATCTCAGGCCACACTCTTACAGCTCTTCTTTCCTGCATCACTTCTGAAAATCTTGTGGCAGCAATGTCCTGGGCACTTCTCAGGGCTGCCCAGGGGCACTCAGCCTGTTTCTGGCTCCAATTGCAAACTTGAGGGTAGTGTTGTGTGTCCTTACCTTTGATGTGAGCTTTTAAATGAAGTTACTCAATGCTCAAGTCTCAGCAGAAGCCAGTCTTCATCCAGAAGGGCGCATGGGTCCAGCCCCATGCAGCCGCTGTGATGACCCCCTCCAATGTGGAACCGTTATAGAGCAAGTGGGTGCTAGTTAAAGGGGCTTTATGTA
Source organism: Chauna torquata (assembly GCA_013399475.1). NCBI lineage: Eukaryota > Metazoa > Chordata > Aves > Anseriformes > Anhimidae > Chauna > Chauna torquata. The sequence continues at coordinate 436,568 of VXAL01013555.1, read as the reverse complement.
AATGCAAGTGCTTGAGGATGAGTCTTTGCAAACTGCTGTGGAGTTCTTACTGTGAGTTAATAGCCTTCTAGCCTTGCTGTTTTATGGACATGATCTTGACCCTATCCGTTTCTTTTTCACCACAGGCAGGAATCACGACCACACTAAACTCTCGCTGCTCAGTGCTTGCAGCTGCCAACTCAGTCTTCGGGCGCTGGGATGAGACCAAAGGCGAGGAGAACATTGATTTTATGCCCACGATCCTGTCCCGATTCGACATGATCTTCATCGTCAAGGACGAACACAACGAGGAGCGAGACATGGTGGGTTGGGGCGTGCGGGCTCAGCTGGGGCGTGTGGTGCTGTCAGTGCAATGGGAGCAGCAGCAAAGGCAGCAGGACAAATACCTGGGAACTTAGATCTGTAGCGTGGGGCTGAGAGCCTGGGGAAGAAGCAAAGCAAGATCTCTGCCTTGTCCTGTCCCAGCAAGGCAAGCCTCCAGCCTGGCCCCGTGGCTCTCTTCACCTGCCACCACGGAGATGGGCACAGCCGTTGGGACTGGGTCAGGGGGATGCTTTATTCAGCGCCAGCAAAGCTTGGTCCAACTTAGTCCTCTGAAGCCTCCTGCTGAGCCTCCACCTCATGGGGATGGAGCTTTTGAGCAGCTGTGCTCATTGAGCTGCCACCATGGCCCTGTGATGAGCCAAGCTAAGCTGCTGCCCTGTTTTTTTGGGAGGGTGGCATGCTGTGGTTGGGCAAGAGGGAGGTTTCCTGTTGTCTGACTGCCCCTGCTCTCCTAGACGCTGGCCAAGCACGTGATGTCCTTACACGTGAGCGCCTTGACACAGACCCAGGCCGTGGAGGGCGAAATCGAGCTGAACAAGCTGAAGAAGCTCATCTCCTTCTGCCGGACGTGAGTGAGAGGCACGACTTTGGCAGCACCTGGCTTGCACGGTGCTGCTTGAGCCATGCCTTGCGGTGAGGCATACGTGCTCCTGGCACCCCGCGTCTCTGCCTGGCGCATCCGCACCCGCCACCGGGAGCAAGGTGCAGGTTGCAACTCAGCACACGTGTGCTAACCTAACATCTATCAGCTTGGGGTTTACTTCTCACAAACGTCTCCCACCCAAGGCACCAACAGATGTTAGGTTTGGAAGGGCTTTATCTGGGTGACTTTTTTTACCTCTGCCTGGAGAAAGTGGGAGTGAGAACGGGTAGAAGCGGTGCCACAGTGCATGAGGGACACCCTGTCCGGGGCACCTTTCTGGCAGTGCCACATCCCCTGTCTCCTCTTGCAGGAAGTGTGGCCCTCGGCTGTCAGCGGCAGCAGCGGAGAAGCTGAAGAATCGCTACATCCTGATGCGGAGCGGCAGTCGCCAGCACGAGCAGGAGAGCGACCGCCGCTCCAGCATCCCCATCACCATCCGGTGAGCGCCCCAGGGCCTGGCCGTACACGGGGAGGGAAGCACTGCTGTCCTCCTGGACCTACTGAAACCCTCAGGGTTGGATTGAGTCACGGTGTCACCTGGAATAATGCTGCAGGGTTAGCAGGGTGCTGGGGTTTGGGAGAGCCATTTGTGAATGGGGCAGCACTGGAGCTGCCTTGAGTAGGGTGAGTGCTGATGGGGGCGTCAGGGGAAGGAGAAGACCCCTTGGAGCCACAGTAGAAAGTGGGGAATGTCTCCATCGTCCACAGGCAGCTGGAGGCCATTGTGCGCATTGCTGAGTCCCTCAGCAAGATGAAGCTGCAGCCCTTTGCCACCGAGGCAGATGTTGAGGAGGCATTGAGGCTCTTCCAGGTGTCCACGCTTGATGCAGCCATGTCAGGCAGCCTGTCAGGTGAGGACGGGTGATGCTGCATTTGCTTACCATTTCCCTAAAGATCTCTGAGACACGCATGTGTGGTGGGAGATGTGGGCGACGGGCACTCTGGCTTTCAGAGTGACGTCTGGGCGGCACAGAGAGCTCACGCAACCTCTCCCTCCAGGGGCAGAAGGCTTCACGACGCAGGAGGACCAAGAGATGCTGTCCCGCATTGAGAAGCAGCTCAAGCGCCGCTTTGCAATCGGCTCGCAGGTGTCGGAGCACAGCATCGTCCAGGACTTCATGCGGCAGGTGGGCTGTGAAACCAGGCACCCCAGGCTGCTGCTCTGGGGAAAGCCATTCCCTGAGAGGTGGCTGCAGAGCCTCTTGGCCGTTCTTGAAGCTGTTTGTAGGGAATGATGTGTGATGTGATCGGGGAGTTTGAGGGCAATGAGATCTCATTTCTCTGTAAAAGCGATGGGGTTTGGGTTTGGGGCTGTTCAACCTATTGCTAAGTATTGCGGGATACCTGAAGTCCTACCTTTGAATCCAGAACAATTTGATTCGTGAGACTGGCTGCAGACAGACCTGAAATAGTGACATGGAAAAGGAACAACAGTGTCTGCTGCCCTGCAGAGGCACAGCCAGTCTTTAGCAATGGCTACAGGTTCTTTCTGGTCTGCGGTGAGCTTTTCTCAGCTGCCAGTGCATCTCACCCTACTCTCTTCCTCTCCAGAAATACCCCGAACATGCCATCTACAAGGTGCTGCAGCTGATGATGCGGCGTGGGGAGATCCAGCACCGCATGCAACGCAAAGTCCTCTACCGCATCAAGTGACCTTATGTCCCATGCATGGGAGGGAACAGCCGCTGGCTGCTGCCCAACGAGAGCCCTGTGGGGTTGGTGCTGGCACCTGGAAGAAGCATTTCCTTGGGAAGCCAAACATCCAGGGGCCCCGTAACCAGGGTTTGGGGCAGCCAGGCTTCTCCTTGGATGCTCTGTTGCAGTGTCACTTCAAGTGTTTCTTCAAACTCCAAAAGCTTTTAGTTTGTGTTAAAATAAAAGCTGGTATTGGTACCCTAGGATCATTGACTGGAGGGGGAGAGGAGATGTATCCCAACCCTTTGTAGGAGATGTGGGATGTGGGTTGGAGGGCTTATAACTTGCCGCTTTCTGCTTCAGAGCTGCAGTTTGCTCATCCCTCCTTTCCCTCTCAAGGGGCCCTGAGGGGCAAAATGCATTACACTGCGATGGAAGGGGCTGTGCAAAAGCCTCACTGAAGTGTGGGCAGAGCAGCCCAAAGCCCCTGCATGCACCAGCTGAGGATGAGGGCCACGGGGCAGCAGCAGTGGTGACGAGCTGTGTGCCCTCGGCATTGCCTCTGCCACCTCGGTTGTGTGCCAGCATGAGGGCTGCCTTGCTCGCCTGGGCTCTCTATACCTTTTCTGGTGTGGGGCAATGGGGTGCGCTTGTGCTGTGCATGGCAGCTGCTCACACTGCTGCATTTGCTTTGTGACCTTGCGCTGTCAAACACTGACTTTTTTTCTTGTCATTTCTAGCTAGCATGGTTCTGGGCATCCATAGGCGTGCAAAGCCGCTGTGCATGCAGAAGAGGCTGCAGCATGTCTGAGAGCGACCTTCAGACTGCCAAAAAAAAAAAAAACACCCAAGGAGAGCATGACACGGGCTTCATTAGTGGAGAAAATGCTCAGGGCCAGCAGAGGGAACTCGAGCCTTGAGGATGCTGGGCTGCACCCTTCAGGGGCTCAACAGCATCCGTTTGTGCTTCAGCGTGGGTGTTCGGAGAGCCGTGCGGTGTGCTTGGGATGTGGCCAGAGCTGGCTGAGGAGTCAGGTGTCTCTTCTGAGGCAGTGGTGGCCTTTGTGGAGAAACAGTCTTCTGCTCTCCATCTGTTTTTTTTTTTCGCATGGGTCTGACTCTTTCAGAGGATGGGAGGGGAGAGGAGAGGAGGGTGTCCCAAAGGCTATGTGTGATGATGGGTCTCATCCTGGCTATCGCTGCTCCTTGCTGCAGGGGTGTGGGACACACAAAACTCCCAGCCAGCTGGGTTTTACCTTGCTTTGCGTTCAAGCACAGCTCATGTGGAAGAAAGCCTGAGCTTTAATGCCTTCAAATCAGGTTCCCGTGGAGGGTGGGGGGAGCATGCTGTGAGGCAGAAGGACAGGGGTGGCAGGAGGGGATGACAACATGGGGGACAGCACGTAGGCACAGCCCATGGGTGCTGTTGGGACTTTCCTGCCTGGTGCTGATCCTTTGCACTTTAAAAAAAAANGCACTTTAAAAAAAAAAGGGGGGGGGGGGGCTTCTTTCCCCATGTCTTTGCCTTGTGGAGCCAGCAGGGCTGGAATAGGAGAGGGCTAACTGCCCTGAGCTCCACGGAGGATCATCTCCACATAACAGGGAGGGAATAGCAGGGCCAGATCCTCGCCGGGAGCCCAACTGGGCCAGTGTCTGGCTGAAAGCATCCTGCCTCCCTTACAAGCTCCCGCAGCCCTGTTTAAGCACTCGATGTTGGAGCAGCGAGTGGTGGCCCCTCAAAGCAGGTTCAGCATGGCCCCAAAGCAGCATCGTGTCATGGCTGCTCTCCTGCCGTGTGCTGTGTGTAGTCCGTGCAGTACTGTAGCAGGTGTGTCCTACGCATCCTGCAGCCCCTGCCACCCCTCCCCAGTACCTCTGCCCCTTCTTAGGAGATCCTGGCAGTACCGGTCTATCTACGGCCTACTCAGCTGCTGACTTCTAGTGATGTTCATGGAGCCTGCTGCGGTTTTCTCAGATCTTAAAGGAAGCAGCCTCTCAAGGTACATCAAGCTGCGTTGGGCGTTGGCAGGTGCGGAGGTTGGTATTTTTTTTGTTGTTTTTTTTTTGGTTGTTTTCATGACATGATACGGAGCAGAGGAATATTTCTGTGACGGGGATCAGAATGATTGATCTCTTCGTGCTATGAAATGTGTTGATTATATGGTATGAGGTTATGTAAGTGTACATACGGCTTGAAACAACACTATTTAGCAATTAATGTATGCAGCTCCATCACAAGAAGTGGAGCTGGGATACGCACAACTCTGGCATTATCTTGGAACTCAAGATCACTGATTAGTAAAGACTTGTTTTGAAGTCGCACTGCAGGTAGAAATTTGTGGGGGAACATACCAGTTCTTATTTGAGCAGAGTGGTAATTCTTGGAAGTATCTACCTTGATAAGGGATCAGTGGTCCCGCTGGTGAAGATGACCAAACCTTTCCTCAACTGCTAGCTACTTGATAAAGGATTGGTCATACTCCTGGTGACAGTGACTCTTCTTGGTCATCCCTGATGTTCTGGTGCACTGAGACTTGGGCCAAACTCATTGGGTGTCCTTAGATGACCAAAAATACTGTTCTCTACTCCAAGGCCAACAAAGAGAGTGAAACCAGACAAACTTAGACACTCATGTCTCAGCAGTGCAGCATTCCCTCATCTAGCCTACAGAGACTTTGTCCCTTCTTGAGAAGTATGAGCCAAACCAGGCAGCCGCCAGGGATGCTCATGTGCCTTTGATTCAGACCTTGGGCTTGGAGCCACCCACCACTGGTGGTGGCTGATTCACAACGAATCAGCCCCTGAGGACCTTGAGGATTACATGTAATCCTGCCTGAGAGCTGTTTACCTGTGCAAGAGGACAGGAGTTTCTCACTCCAAGAGATCCAGTGCACCAAGCTCTTGCCAGCCTGCTTAGTTCACTGTGGGAGTGCTAGATTGGAATTCATCTGACCAAGTGTTGAGAGCTGTCTGAGCAAAGTTCAGGCTGTGTCAGCAGAGGGGAGTGAGCCCTTCCAGACAACAGGTTTTATCCAAAGTAAATGTTTAAAAGAGGCCGGAGGAGCTGTGTCCTAACAGCATCTGTTTCCTCTCTGTTGACTATGAAAGGAGGCCAGGGCAAGCAGACTGAGTGGGTGTTTCTACATCATAGGCATTAAACAGAAGAGGTGTGCAGATCCTCCCTCTGTGTGTGCTGCACTGCGGTATCAGAGGAGAAGGGCTTTGTTGAAGGCTTGCTTTGGGCTCCTAGCTCTGGGTCAGCTTTGTTAGGCTTGATTCCCTTTTGTCTTGCACTAAGCTAATCAGAACATCTCTGTGGAAACGTCGGTGGAGGTCCACTCCTGTAAAATCCAGCAAAGCTGAGTCATCACATCTGCACCACTCAGATCTGTTCCATCTCCGTGTAAGACAAAAGCTGTTGCAATGCAGCAACATAACCTCTGAGCGTGTTGTGAGTGTCACTTCCTCCATAAAATAAAACAAAACCAAACTGCAGAGTCCTTAGGGCTATTGCTCAAGGATAAACAGGGGCAAGTAGAATATGCTGATATGGGCAATGTGAGAAGCAATCTGACCTGGTCCATCAACCACTGACCTCAGATGTGGGAAGCTAGAGTTCCTTCCCCATTTCTGCTAGTGACTTATTGGGCTGATTCAGTGAGCAACTTCACTGCCTTGTCTGTCTTGAATAATAACCTTTTTGGAGCATGGACCATCTCATAGCACGTTTTTGTGTGGTGCCTGGTGCAATAGTAGACCAATCCCAGTGGCAGAGTCTGCCTGCTGACATAAATAGCGTTAACACATGCTAGGGGCTCTCCAGCCCTTGACAGGCTGAGAACTGGTCTCCTGGAGGCAGAGAAATCCCTGTGCTTTGCTCTGGACAGCGCCAACAAAGACCAAGACACAAAGGGAGAAGTCCCTGGGAGGGAGACAGCAGTGCAGCAATGCCATGCTTTGGCATAGGGCAGGTCTCATGCCACAGCCAAAAGCAGCTCCTCCATTGCTGTGTCCCCCATGCCACTGGACAACCTGGCCTCTCCCAAGCACTGTACCCAGTTGCGTGACCTCATAGGAATGTGCCATTCCCCATTACGTCACCCCATGGAAAGGCACATGCGTGTCACCACTCTGGGTGGCTGCGATGTGGTCTGCTGAGGAGTGTCTCTCACTGAGTTTTAGTCCCTTTAGGAGGTTTGAATAAGCCTGTGGTCCCCTAAAGCTGGGCTGGGTTCCCTCAAAATCCCAAACCATTTGTCTTCCCACAACTGTGATGTACAAGTGCCTGCTACTGCTCTTCATCCTATTTTGCCCATCCCTTTGCAACAGATTCCCTGCTCCTTCCTGCGCACCTCTGTTCTAGGTCTCTCCCAGCAATGCCAGTCAGTCCATTTTCTCCTCCTCCACCCCACTGCATGCTTCATGCCTTGCTCTCTCTTTTTCTCTGCATGGTCATCCCCCCTATTCACCTTTCTGGCCATTGTGATCTGTCTCTGGCCGAATTGCAGAGCTCCCAGTGCAAGTCTCCTGCTTCTGTTTTCAGGTCTGCCAGCTTCAAAGGCAGGCAGGACACTGAGGTATAAAGTGCTGGATCAGCTCTCAGGGCTTCCTGGTAGAAATGGGACACCAAGGAACATGCATCAGAGGATGTCTCCTGGACCATTTGCTGCTTCTTGGCCATTGTTTTCCTCCTGCCCCTCAGCTTTCATCCGGCCAAGCTACTCCATATCCTCTCCCTGGTCTTAATCTTTACCTCATCTCACCACCCCTATTTGTTTCTAATTTTTTTTTCTTTTCTCAGACTCCTGTGTGGGCAATTTGGCAAGAAAGCACACAGACCTCTGGCCAGAAATGCCAGGAAATACTGGTTTATGTGCCTCTTGCACCACACAATTTTGGGCCCTCAGAATGAAAGCAGGAGCCTTATCTACCCGGCTTGATCAAAGTACCTGTGAAATACTTGCTCAGTGGAAAGCAGGTCTATCCACAGCTGGCCGCACGCTGTGCGCTCATCAGCATCCAGTACCTCTGCGGTATAAATAGACTTCTATAAATAAATGTGTAGGCATCTTTCCTGTCTGGAAGCCTTCACCTGATGGAATCTGTCAAGTCTCAAGCTGCACCTGGTACTTTGTGGGCTCTGTCACAACTGATCTCAAAGATGAACTTCCATATGTCACCAGGACTAGGGAGTTAAATGCACACTGCTCAAGATATTTTAAAGTTTTTTAGAGCAACTGTTGATGGGTCATCTAGCATACAGGTAATGTCACTGTCCTAGGCTATCATGCCAGAATAAGGAGCACAGTCAGGATTCAGTTATCATCTATTTGTGTTTCGTGTCGAGGAGGTGTCTGATTGTCTGATTGGGATGTCTTGGCCAAATGGAGTGCAAGAGGCTGTCACCGGTCTGGAAGGTTTGCCATCTGTATGGGCCCAACAGGCAAAGGGTGATGGCCTGGGCTGGGGAGAACTGAAGGGCGAGAAGAGGGGAACAGCTTGCCTAGTGCCACAGGGCTCTCACAAACTGGTCAGTGGCAGAGTCCTGAGTACCAGTCCAGATCTTTTGGCAGCAGAGTTGTTGTTATGGGGGAAACATAATGCCTGATTTACCTAGCTTCTCCTGAATCAGGCAATTAAAATATCATGGTTTCCACAGCAACATTGCTACCGCCACGCTGCACCAACGTCATTTTACCGTACTGTATTCGGGTGCAGATGCAACTTACAGTAATAGATGCATCACGTGGAAAGACGGTGAAGCTTCCCCAGTCTTGAGCTGAAGTGAAACTTGAGGTATTGAGGGCAGAAGGCTCCTTTAGTCCCAGCTCACCTGACATCCTGCAAGACAAAAACCCTAGAGGTCTGGCCAAGGAGTCCAGCAATTTCAGAGCACTTAGTTTGCCTTCCAAGAGGGTGAAAAATAAAGACTCTGAAAAGGCCAATAAAAGTTGATGACAAAGGCGCTTAGAGTTTTCCATGATGAACATCACCAACTGGCAGGAAGGCAAAATGCGGAAGTATGTGTGTTTGTGGCCAGGTCCACACAACACAACCATGTGTGGTCATGTGGAATCAGACAAGACAGATCTGCACCTGTATTTTGTGTGACCTGGCAGGCATATTGCCACCATGACTCTCCATGCAATGCTCTCTGATTGATTTCCAAAACCTCAGTGGAGAAACCAGGCCTCCTGCTCTTTTGTCTTTTGTACTGGAGAAAAGGGTAACATTAGATCAGAGGACCAGCTCAGAGGAAGAAGCCCAGCATTTAAGTCCCTGCTCTATGAGAAAAAACAGAAAACCTACTTGTTTGTGGCTCTTGCTGCATGCCCCAAACCCAGAGACACACAATTTACAGTTGTGACCCCTTCACCTTTCTTGCTCCTCAGAGGATAAAATGGTTTCCTGTTTATTCCAATGGGCAGCTGTTTTATCCACAGGGGAGAGCAGCACTCATGGTTAATATGGCTGAGGTCTGGATATGTTTTGCAGAAGTTGCTTGTTTTTTTGTCGGGCCATTCAGCAGCTGAAAGTCATGCCTTTGGGAGTAGGAGACTCCCAGGCAATTCTCAGATGCCTGAACATCCAACTCAATCTCCCTACATTGGTATTTGCAAGCTGGGAAGAGGTCCTGAGGCTCTCCTCAGCCCCCACAGCAAATGCCGTGTGCTGGAGTATGTCAGGAGCTACAGGACCTCCCTCTCCTTCTGCACCTGGTGCAGCTGTGCTCCAGGGATGTTCTGCATCACCCATGGGAGAGCACAGTGCACTGTCCCGGGATCTCGTTACCTTGGCCAAAGCTTCTAGTGATGAGCTGGGGTGCCCAAAGCAGTGAGACATCCAGGACTGTTGAGGGAAACCCCCTGTGGTCAAGTTCTCTTGTGTCTCAGCAAGAGAAGTCTGGGGATGTGGGCAATGCCTGGAAATCACCAGAGAAATATTATCACCATGGGAGTCTCTCCTCAGGCTGTTTTTGTGGTCACTTGTACAGAAGAAAGTGTCCCAGGATGCGGAGGATACAGCCCCTGGGGAGTTGCCAGACATACGATGGCCACAAACCATTTTTGGTCTCTTCCATCAACATGGAAGAGGCAGTTAAAATTCAATGCCCTTGGGTGGGAAGCATCAAAGACAAATAAATGCACAAGAAAGACAAAGCCTGCTGCCTCTTGTGTCTGTATGTTTCACTTTTGACATCAAGAGCGCTTCTCTTGTTTGCTTGCCATTTTTGCTTCTGGCAGGGCTGTGTTGGCTGTTTGTGTTTTTTAAATGCCACAATGACCCAGATTCAAAACAGGCAGGTGGTGATCCAAGCAGTGGGTTTGTATTTGACTCTGCTTATACAGTCAGCTATGAATTGCTGAAATGGAAAGAAATCAAAACCTAAACTCCAGTGACCCATACATGGGCATCAGAGTCATCATCAGTCTGGAACTGGGGCACTGAGACATGGGCTTCAAAGTGGAGACATGGTGAGTGAACCCAATGAATCAGTCATGCCCTCTGGACAAGCCAGAGCTGGTACCAACCCTGTATGTACTCACTGGCTCTGCTTTTCAGCACTACCTTCTGTATGCATCTGCATGCCGGGAAAAATGTTGGCTCAGAGGCCGTGCACGAACTGAGGGCTTTGGAGAACCCCTATTGAAGTGATAGTTTGTTTTTAGCATGTAAGCCACCTGCTTATTAAGAAAGAAAGGATGTAAAGGGTTCTGTTCTGCGCCCCACAGCAAGAGGTAGGTGAACTCTGCACAGCACAGATTACTAGTGGGTAAGGTCTTCTCATCTGCCTTGACACCTGCCTGCACCCTCTAGCCATAACGTTTTCATTCAGCTCCAAAGGCATGTCAACAGAGGAGGCAGTGGATGAGAGAACTTTCTGTACCTCTCTTTTATACTTGCCTGATCTTAATGTGCTTCACATTGCTCTAAATGCATGTTACCTTACCAGCTTCTCTGATTTTTCTGGCCACTTTTGTGGGCTCCTTCATTTGTCAGTGACAACAGAGCAAAGGACTGTTGGTGCAGTTGAAGGCTGCCCTGATAGCACATGGGAGAAGGTCCAACGGGTGCTGGTGGAGGCGAGGGAAATACAGGGCTAAGAGGAGGTGCAGGAGTGGAGATCTTGTGTAAAGCTTGCCTGTAGTCTCACTCCTCAGTCCTAAACTGCTTCCTAGTCCCAGCAGTGTCTTGGCACCTTGCCGTTGGTCACACATCTATCCATGCAAACCCTTTGGTGGTAGAGAGGTCCATCCCTCCCTCCTGCAGAGCAGGGTGTTGGGGCACAGGAAACCAGCACATCTTATCCCAAGTTGCACGAGAGTTAACAGCAAAGCAGGACAGATGAACTCCAGCTCCTTCAGTTCCAGGCTGTGCTTGAGGGGATTTTCTTCATCCTAGAGATGCCACATCTGCAGTATTTTTCAATCCTCCTCTCCCCTGTTCTTTAAGAGGCAGAGGAATGTGTGCAATGACTTTTCACCTCCATAACACCCCGCTCTTTCTGTCGTTAGCTGTTTTTTCTCCTTACCTTTCTTCCATCTCCAGCCCTCCCTCCACGTGGGCTGGATTGCAGTCCTCTGCGGGGAATACCTCTGCTCCTCAAGAGGCCAGTGACACGGTGAATAAAGCTGCTCTGAAGAGCTTTGCCTGGCAGATCTGTATTTGCTGCTGCTTCAATGTTGTCTCCTCAGCAACTCCAATAAAAAGAAAGCTACCCTTCCTACTTGTGCCATTCATACCAATTTGTGACAATGTTGTCTTTTCAGTACTGGTTTCCCAGGTTCCACTCTCAGCCCCTGCATCAGCAGCACCTGTCAGCTGCGCTTACCTCCATGCTATCATCCTATTGCCATCCCTTGCCTGTCTTCATCATTTCTTGTACCCCTTATCCTGCTTCCATTCCCATCGCACGTGCATGGCATCATCCTGTGCATTTCCTCATCACTTGCCTGGCCACCCCATCCAGGGCCTCCTCCACTACTCGTTTTTCAGTTTCAGGAAGAGTGTGGATCAGGGCCCCGCTATCTGGAAAGAAAGGAGTCCCTGCTACAGTGCATTTCAGGCCAAATACATTGACAAATACCAGAGGTGAGGACTGTAATGTGTTAGATAGAGAAAAAGTGATTGCAGTGCTTCTCTGCAGAAGGTAAATGGGTTTCAATTTAAGCGTAAGCTAAATATCAGAGGAATGATGATCTTACAAATGAAACACAACACCTCCAGGGGCTTATTCCTATATGAGCCACTAATTTACTGTGTGACCTTCAACAGTTCATTCAAGCTCTCTCTGCCTCAGCCACTTCTTGTGTCAAACCAGCCCGGTGACAAATTCCTTCCTTGTGGAGGTCTTGTGAGGACTATGCATCTCCACAAGATCCTCAAGGGATATGTCAAGGCAAGGCGTTACTTTACCGAGACCACTTTTAATATCCCCAGTGACGTAATGCAGCACATTAGCTCGCCTGTGCTAAACCTGGAGCCTCCCACTCGGAGTCCATCCCACCTGCCTCATGCGAAGGCGTGTGTTGCCCCTCCATAGCCACTTCTCAGCACTGTTCCTTCCTCTCGCCCTGCTTTCCTGATATCATTTTAGCCTCCCTAACACCTCCTCCCTTTCTGTAGCATGCTGGTCTTCAAAGAACAGCCCTTGCCTTGGCACAGAAGGGCACAGCCAATCACTTCCCTTCAAAAGGAGATGTTGCCTCAGCAACCAAAGTTTTGAAGTCAGGAAAAGTTCTGGGGGAAAAAAAAGAAAAAGAAAAAGAAAAAAAAACAACTATTGTGATGGGAAATGACACTCGGGAACAAATGTACCATGTTGCCATGGCAGCCTGAATACTTGCATGGAACTTGGTGTTTTGAAAATATAAAAAGACTGCGCTTCAAGTGAGTCCAACTAACTTGATGCCTTTGTCAGGTAGCTGCACAATGCCAAGTGTCGGGTGGTTATATTTTATACCTGGCGTGAGTGACTCTATTGCTTCTGAAATGGGAGTGACTTGTGCTCTCAGTTTGACAAAGGAGTATTTGAGACTGCAGGCTTTGCTGGGTTGCCTGGTCTGGTATTGATCTGTTGGGGTTATTTCTGTCATTTGAAGTCCATTGGTTCTTGGTTGTCTTGGTTTCCATGTCTGTGTTTTATCTGCTATTCCATTTGATGCACTTTTATCCCACAGCGTCTGGGCAAAAAAACAGAAGGTGAGTTGTTCAAAAACATGGATCCTCTTCCTAGTCCCACAACAACCCATGCCTTGCCTCTGGGCCATGAGGTGCGTGAGATGCTTTCAGGGGCCACAATCTGCTTCATTAGCTCTGAGAGCTGAGCCAGAGGTGATTTTTCTCCAACGGGTAGGTTTCTTCCCCTATTTGTAGTGAGGAAGAGGAATGAGTAGCCTAGACTGTATTCTAGTGCCTGTTGGATGGACTGTCTTTGCAAATCCGAAGGAGGGAAAACCAAGGTGACCTGAAGTCCTGCAAGTCTGGAACACCATCCAGATCTGGAGTTCATCACCATTCTCTCTAGAAAGGCCTGAATCTCATGGCATTTGGCATCTACTTGGTAGGGCTCCCTGTGGCCTGGGAAGCTGGGAAGAGCAGATGGAGAGAGGGAAAATGGATTTTAGTGATCTCTTGATCTCTTGCTATTATTCTTCATTGTCTTGGGGAGCCAGTCCCCTGGTAAAAGCAGTGGGGTAGGAAAAGGTCTGCATGATGCAGAGCCAGAAGAGGTCTGATATGATGTGGACCAGCCACTGGTCCAATCCTGAGAAGTTTAAATCCTAAATTACTCACAGGAAAAAGGGGTTTCTCAGCATTTAACTGAGAAACAACCTGTGACCCTGACACTGCATTTCATTCCTTGCTTGTAGACCCTTATTGAAAGCCGGGAATGGGGACAGTTCTCCCAGCAGGGCAAATGTCTTTGGCAGAGTCAACCCTCTGCTGTCAGCCAGAAAACAGCCTGGTTGAGGACTGACCATGCTGCGGGTGCAGAGAGGCCAGCGACGGACTACTCTGTGCCAGCCCAGGTAGGATACATGCACAGAGTACTGCACCATAAGGATTTCCCACCCTAGGCTGGGCCACAGCTCAGAATTCATGTTCCACCATCATCAGTGAGGTCTTTTTGTTTTCCCTTGTCCACTGGAGGGTATGTTTCTATTGCCCAATCCGCCCTTGCCTTGCATCATCTGTAGTTATGCTTTATCTGCGTTAGCCTCCTCCCCATTGCCCTGGGTGGTCCAGTGTTGGCTGCTGTTACTCGTACACTGTGAGGGAGGGATGTAATTTGAAGAGACTGTGGAAGGAGCATCGGGAGGCCCATAGGGGTGCGGGGATTTCTGTGCTCCTTGGCAGGAGCTCAAGCCATGTACCCAAAGCCTGCATCTCCTGGGCTCTGTTCCCCAGGCCACCACACGGAAATTCCCACTCCCCTGGTCCACACGCACATATCACCCTGAACTGTTCCTCTCCAATTAGAGCATTAAGGAGACAGTTTATGTCAAGCACTTTGGAGAGGACGTCTCTGTTCTTAACTTAATTACTTGGCATTACAAAGGTTTCTAGTCCCTCTTTGCCCCTTGACAGTTTTATTATGGAAATATTTTTTACTCTGGGCTCTCCTTTGTGTTGTTGCATGGCATTTACAATAGGGGCTTCTCAGTGCTTATTTTCAAGTAGCTCAAATGAGAGATTGGTTTCAGACAGAACACGCAGCTGGCTCTGAGGAGAGGAGCAGAGAAATGCCGACTGTTTCATAAAGATGTGCTATGCTCAGCTCCAGTGCCCCAGCATCCAGTTCCCACACCTTCCTTTTCTTCTCTTGGCCTTGACGTCTCCAGCAGACTCAAGGGAGAGGACCAGCCTCATGCTCTGTGCCAGGTCTCTCTTTGCAGCAGTGCCCCCCCACGCTGTTTGGGACTGCGGGGCTGTGAGCTTCATCCCTCATGGGAATGCCCCGTGGGTATGAGTCTGGATCCGAGCCCTGCAGATTTCTCCAGAGCCATACCCAACAGCACTGCAGTACAGCTGAGCCTCCTCCTAGCAATTCCTGGCTGCGGGCAGGGGGAATGTCAGCTTTTGGAGCTGTGCTGCTCTGCCTAGTTTCTGCTTATCTACTGTTTGTACAGAGACATGCAAATGGGCAGAAAGATATGGTACTTACTGGGCAGATGAAGATGGGCTCCAGGGAAGGGTAGGAGAAGAAATGGAAAGGATGTGAGGTCACTTCAAATATTTACTTGAAATGGAGCCCTTGATCTGAGCTTGTTTGATGTCCATGGCAGTTTTCCTGGAGATTAATTCCACAATTACGCCAGAAAAACTGTATAAAATCCATAATCACCAGCACATTTGGGATTGTGCCAGTTTACAAGAAGAGCACTCACTTATGCTCAGGCCTACAGCAATTCCATTCAGGAGGTTTATTTTGTACCATAAGGGTGAAATATGTTTCTGAGGGTCATACTTTACAGATTTAGAGGGACAGAAACTTCTTCTCAATCTATAGAATAAAAAAGGAAAAGCCTACTTCTGGCAAACATAACTTACTGAAATTAAAGTATTGCACTGCCCATGACTGTGCCCACTGGTTTTTGTTATTTTACATGGAACAGGTTTGTAGAAGAGCATCACAAGCACCGTATGAAGGACAGGGCATTAAAAGTAGATGGCGTGTACCCTGGCCTGAGCAGGTCACCCTGCCCCAGCAGTGGAAGCTTTCAGGGAGCAGGATTCGTACAGGGCTTTCAGATAAGAAGTGAAGGTCGATTTCATGTTACTGTTTTTCCTGGGGTTGTAGTTTCTCTCTGGATTAATAGGGATGAGTAAAGCTGGACTGGTGGGAATGAAGCAGAAATTGTTTCCTAGAAAAGTCCCAGTGGATCCATGGTGGTTGCTTTGCTAATACTTTATTGCTCAGAGTTGACTCATTCTGTCCAGAGTGGACCTGATCAGCAGTGGCAGAGTCTGCCTTGCAGGACAGAGCCTGGTGACGTGGATTTTTCCAGGATGGTGAAGATGGCCACATGCCATTACCTTTGACAGTTCCTCACAGGACCTGGAAGCAAGTTTTTTTGCAGGTAGGAAATGTTGCGTGACAGTGCAGTTGTCTGCAGTTTTGATGAATTGGTTCATTGGTTGGGGCCTGATGCATCTAACGTGCAAGAATGTGTGTGTGTGTATGCATGCACTCATCTGTAAGTCATAAATCACCATGCCCCTCAGCCAAAGGAAACTGTAGCTCCTCATTCCCAAAGACCCCTGAGAACTGCCAGCTGAAAACACTACCAGCATTAATAACCATGGAGACTTTCAATTTCCCACATCCCAAAATAGGAAAACGGCTACAATTTCTCACCATCCTTTTTTTTTTTTTTTTTTTTAATAAAAGAAGGGCCCATGGCTGAATGAATCCCTGCTTTCGGGTCTCAGCAGCTGGCAGAAGACTTTATTTATAGTGTGTGTACAGATGCGCAGAACCAGCTGTCAGCCAGCCCACAGGCTCCTGCAACTCTCGAACTGCTGCTAAGCTGGAACTATAGAAATTAATTATAAAGTTGGGGAAGGCGGAGAGGGAGGTTGAAGGTCACACCAGATTTTGTCACCTGTGGGACACAGGGGAGAGTGGCATCGCTGATAGAGCCAAAAAGAAGGAGGAAGGGCAGATGAGGGCGGAGACATTAGGTGTTATGTGTTAGTGGTTGCCACAAATTATGCAGAAGGAAATATGAGAAAGGTCATAGGAAACATAAGTCAAGGAGGAAGATCGGGAAAGGGACGTTGCAGAGATGTCAGAGCAAAAGGTGGTAGATAAGGGGACAAGACCAGCGTTGTAGTGGGGGAAGCAGCCAGTGCAGGCTCTTGATGAGGGGTGAGGCAGGTCCAGCAGACCGAGGCAGGGGCCGTTAGCATGTGCCATCGGGCTAGTGTAGGGTTGTCCCAGCAGTGGACAGTCCAGCAGTCCTAGGAGCGATAGCAGGACATAGGGCCAATGCAGGCAGGCAGCTTTGGAGCTACGGGTTGCAGATCGCCTTGGAGCAACAGGAGGTAGCTGGTAGGGCTTGGTGCCCTGGCTGGGGAGAAAAAACTAGAAGACACAAGCAGTGATAGAGCAGTGTGTGCAGGGTTGGGCTGGGGCCAAACGCAGCTTGCAACCGTTATAAAAAAAGTGTCATTGCATGCTCACAGTAAACTGATGCCAGCTGTTGGCCAGCTACGTGGTTGGCCAAGTTAGCAACAGTGCCAGCACGCACCATGATAAGCACTCCCCTGAACATCATGTGTTGTCCCTGGCCTCCTCTGCGTCACTGGGGCCCATAGTCTTTAAACATAGGGACTGTCTGGTTACCAGGAGAGTTGGCTCCTCCAGGACATTTGCTCTCCGTCTAAAACTTATCTGGCCTCCAGCAAGGCAGTCTGCAACATCCATGAGGTAGTAAGGCTAGGTACAGAGCAGCTCCTTGCATCTGGGGCAGAGCCTTTCTGGGCCCCGGGAGAGCAAGGACTGCACTCTTGCTTCTTGTTTATGTTCCTTGGGGCCTCTAGTTTGGCACCGCACTGATCTGTGCTTCACGTGCGACCATGTGCTAATGGCCAGTATGAGATATAATGGTAAAAAAGGGTTTCCAGCAACTGTTTCCTCAACAGAGCTCTCATCCCAGAAGAGGGGAAGGCCAGCATCTCCTCTTGGGACCAGTGCATCCAGCCCCGAGCCCAAAAGTACTGTTGCTGTGCAGAGGCGGTGGCACCATAGCTCTCCGCATCCAGGAGAACTTGCAGAACATAGCAGAAAAAGACAGAGGTGCGTTGATGAAGATAACATGCAAGAACACCGAAATCAGAAAGGAGGAGGGAAGCATTATCGCTAAGTACCTAGGCTGTCAGGATGGACCTGGAGTACAGCAGAGTGGAACAAGCAACGACAGATATACTAAAATAAATGACTCAGGAAAAGGTCAGTCATACTTGATTTGCCAGAGCCAATTTGTAGGCTGCGACACACAGCAGTGACCACTTTCAGATGATTCGTTTTGAGGCAACTGTGAATTTATTGTCTTGGGAACCATTGCCCTGAGAGGCTTTCAGGCAGTGACGTCTAACTGTGAGGAGGGTGGATTTCAGTACAAATGGGATGGAGCGGGCACAGGCAGGGGCTTTTGCATTGTTGGTAGGCAACCCTGGTCAGCAAATGAAAAATTTCACTGAATTCAAAAAAAAAAATTTTTTTTCAAGCTATCGTGTTCCTAATCTTTGCTTCATCATAGAGGAAAAAAAAGGGCTGGGATTTCAGAAAAAAAAAATATATATATATATCTTTGTAGTTTTCAATACAACATTTTCCACCAAAACCAGGAATGAAAATTGATGAAGACGGCTATCCATCTTGGCATGAAAAAATAGATAATCTCTAAGCATTTTAAAGGAAAATTCAGATGACTTTTCACAACAGTGTTTTGCCATGCTGTGTCCTGGGTCTCTCAGCTTGCACAGAAGGTCATCCCATGAAGGCCCACTTAGGACACCCTTTGGTAACAACATCCTCTCAGGAGGGTCTTCCCAGGACAGCCCAGATAAGAGAACAAAACATTTCTTCTTCTAAAAACAGCTCTCAGACAGTCTCTGGGCACTCTCGGCCTGGTTATATAAGTGGCTTTTGAGTACAAAGTGTGGTTTGGTCATTGCAAACTCCCATCCTTAAAAAAAAAATTTACGTTGTTGCTTCATGGGGAGTGTTTACTCCTGCTTCCCCGAGTTCCAGCTGTCAAACAAATGGGTTTTGCTTAATGAAAGGCACTCTGCAGAACAGCTCCCTTAGCTAGGAAACAGGGGGTGAGGAAAGGAAATAGGGGAAGAAGAGATGTATTTCTTCTTCTCTTTGAACTGCAGAGTTGTGGCAGGATCCCCCATTCTGCAAATTTGTTATACATGGAGTTGTTTGACTGCAGAGTTAAAACCCATAAAACAAACTAATTCATTTTAAGCTTCCCACATGGAGCTCAAAAAGAACAAGATATTCCTTGTGCACTGCAGCACAATAGGGAGTCTTTTGTTATTTAATTTTTTTTTTTTTTTTAATTTCTTACCCTAGCTGGGTGGGATGTGTTTCTGAAGTTTGCTATACCTCTCTCTTGTCTGAGCAGGATTCCCTGTTTTGTTGTAGAGAATAAGTCCAGTTGAGAAGCTGAGACCTTCAGGGAAAAGGGTCATGTTACCAGACTGCAGAAAGCCCAGATTTAGCAGAGAGATGGTTAACATCACAACTGACCCTCTGAATGAATGTTCTCAATAATAAATCTCAAAGATATAAAAAGACACAGATATTGACTCTTAAATGGAGTCAAACTGTTTAGAAAATGTTCTGAAGATTAATGCTGGTGTCGAAGCAGCCTCCAGACAATGGTTCCCAGCCCTTTTTGTTGGCACACTGTATTTGCTCTGGCTCTAGCAATGGTACTGCTCATACAATAGTCTCAGCACAGCCATGCTTACAGAACAGTGTTCTCTGGGATCCTACGTCCCGAAGGCATGAGAGCAATTACTGGTTAAAACTACATAAACTGTTAATGAGTGGCTGCATTCACAGAAGTGAGCTGCAAGATGAAAATAACACCTCTTAGCAAACCCATACTTCTCCCTCTATGCATCTGATGCGGTGACAGAAATGAGAGTCAAGATTTCCAAAGCAAGTTCACATTATTTGTGTCAGAAAAGCTGATGTGAATGTAAGATTGCCCCAACAGCCATAGTGGTGCAAACCCGAGACCCAGCTTTCCTTCGCCTTTTCCAGTGGACAGTTATGCATGCATAGAGAAGAGCAGAAAATGGGGAGTATATCATGAACGCTCTTGCACAAGGGGAATTCTGCTAAAAATCAGTGGTTATGGGAATTCCTGAGCTGAGAGGTGCTTCTAGGTGAATACATTTAATACTCACTGGAGAACCCAGCAGTAGCTTCCACAACACCTCAGCAAGAAGTTCCACTGCGCAATAATGGCATTTTTTGCCAAGATTCAGAGAGTTCTTACTGCTGTGATTTTAACTATGATTTTATACTTGACATTCTTGAAAACATTGTAAAACTATAGGAGAGTGAACTGAATGCAGTTCTGCATGTGTCAGATTGTGAACTGAATTCAGTGTTCCAGCTTAGACTCTTTATTGCTGTAGAGGGAAATATTCCAGGAGAGAAATTACCACCCCCCAGCCTGGTGATGAGCAAAAAAAAGCCTCCCAAACATCAAGGAAACAGAGAAAGCAAATAACTCCAAACCCTGTTATTATTAATTATAAATCGGAATATTTCATTCCTAAGAAACAACATGCAAAGTTACTTTCATAGGATGATTTTGCAGAGCATGTCAGTCCTTAAATTATTACCAAAAATGCGTTTCTTGGTGTTTCTGAAGTGCTTTTCCCAAATCCAGACAACATACAGGATTTTCAAGTGATCTTAAATACTTATTTGGCCAGTGAGTGCATAAGATGTCATGGTGTTCTGGAGCCAAATGACATCCCTACAGCTTTGCCTGGTACTGATCTTAGTCATGCATGCAGGTGAAGGCAACTGTGGAGCTATCACCTTGTGAAAATGTTCCTAGAGTGATGGAAGAGGGAGAGCTTTAAACAGTGCTGAGAAAAGAGGGTCATGTAGGAATGAAACATTTCACATGATAAGCAAAATCAAAATAATAAACCAAACATTAGAAATGAACAAAGCAACAGAAAATAAAACAAGAAATATTTGGAAATGAATCAGTGCATCCTCATGGAGATGCCCCTTATACAACCTAGTGCCACTGGGTTTGCTCTTTACTCACCATTTAAGCAGCTCCTTGCATTATCTGTGCATCATTGCAACATTGATCCTAATACGCAATGAGTAATTGTGTTTGCTTTCAGTGAAAAGCTCCAGCCCCCTAGCTTGGTTACTATAGCCTTGTTCTTGTAATCACTCTTGAGATGGTGCCTGATATTGTTCCACTTATTCATTAATAACATATGTTGTGGCTTCTTCTAACGTAAATATTAGCCAGGCTTTCATGAAGTTTTTAATAAACTTCTCCACCACTGCATACATTAAAATGAAAAATTATCGATGACCCCTTTTGCAAGCCATTAATGATCACACGCGATTTTGCTGATGAATCACAAGTTTGCTGTAGATTTAGGCTATGTTTGTGTCCGTCTCAGTGGAGTCTGTCCCCTTCTTCTCCATGGTAACTGCTTTGCCTCTGACATCACTAGCCAAAATAGAGCATGGAGGTTATAAAATCCTGAGGGGGTGTGGGAAGGGGAAATGAAAATACAATTCAATAAAGGAAACTTCTTAACACTTAAGACACTGGACAGTGTCAGGCAAGGGATGCCTGAAATTTGAGAAATGGGGACATCAGCATTAGAGAGCTGGAAATTTGAGTATGGTTATTGAGACTAACTTGGAAAGCAAAACAGTCTGTGACTCATTTTTGGAGCAAGTCATGATGCATTCAATCCATATGATTTTCTTTCTTGGCACCAGAAATCCTCTCCATCATGATGAGGGTAGAGGCCCCATGTTGGGAGACAAGAAAGCTCTTTGGCAACTCAAAACAAGACAAGCCCAGAAATCTTAGAGTAAGTGTACTAAAGCAGATGCCAGTACTCCTTGATCTTTAACATGAACCCTGTGATCGTGGTTGCCGCTTTTCTAAAGCTCAGACCCCAGAAACCAGGAGCTAGATGACCATCTCAAATTCAATTAAGAAAAAAACAAAACCAAAAAAACCCAGACTTTTTGTGTTAGACAGGAGAGACAAGTCTAACAAAGACAAACCAACATACCTTGGCAGTGGGAAAATGAACAGAAAGTTTCCCAGCCATTTGCATTTCTCGGTTCAAAGTCAGAACTGCAATTAGGATGCAGCTGGACAACAGGAGAGCTTAGAAGGTGTAATGCGGGGTGCAGGGTGGGGGGAGAGAGTGGGCATGCAGAAGGGCTGAGAGGATGGGAGGATGTTTAGGCTGATCTCTGTTCACTTTAACAAGGCTGTCAGTCTGGGGAGGGTTAAATGTTTCCAGGGGAATGGAAACTCAGCTCCAGCCTTGTCAGAGCTCTGACGTGTCAACACATATAAAATAAACAGACGTGGAGTGCTAAGATAATGCACATGCACCGGGTCTGTGCAATGTCGGGATCATTTTGGTTCACTTCACAAAACTATTATCCCTTTTTGACTTGCATAGTAAGCCAATTTTAAATGTCCTGTGGACTGTTTCATTTAGGAGAAAAAAGCTAATAATGGAGCCCTGTATTTCCTTACTGCAGCCCTGCTTTATTTACAAGGAAGGTACATGAAACCCTGTGTCCTTGGACAAAGCAGGAATGAAACAGCAGGAAATGATTCCTTTTGTTCACAGTTCTGAGCTAGCATTTAGTCCAAAATCTTTTTCTCTGTGTTCTTTCATTCTTCTGTTTTCCCTTAGCGCTAGCTGTTTTTTCATAAACCAGATGTGAGTAGAGGTTTTGTTTACTTTTACTTCAAAAAAAAAGTCTTCTAGGAAATTTAGGAAGCAAGTTATCCTATGAACAGCAGAAAGAATGTAATGCAAGTTCCTATAAATTCATACCCACTGTCCCCGTAGTTATTTCCGCTGAGAGCCCAGACAACACAGACTTCGATCATTTGGCTGATATCTACTTGCAGTTTGACTTGACGGCATACCAAACTGGAAAAATAACTGTTAAAAGCACACTGTGGCCTTTCCCTCAGCAAGTTCCTAGCTTGAATGTCTTTGTCTGGCCATTGATTTTCATGAAACTTCGAAGAATTTGTTATCTTTGTAACTTTCACTGAAGAAAGTAAAGAGACTGCCAGACAGACAGCCCTGACTCACATCTTATTTCCTTAGGACAGCCAGATGGAAAAAAATAAATCCACTTTTTTTTTTTTAGTTTAAGTCAGCTAAAGAAATGAAGAAACAATGGAGGGAGAAAGAGAGGAAGGGAGGGAGAGAGGGAGGGACAAATATGAGGAATGAAGAAAAGACTGCATTTGAAGTCAGCATGAGAAGAGAAAGAAAAAAGCTAATAAGTAACTGAGGAGAAATAGAGATGAAGAATAAAAAATAATCTACAGATATAAATTAGGTAAAGGAATTTTTCTCTGCTTATTTTATAAAATGAATTAAAGCTACCTTGCAAATACTGGTGCAATTAAATCACATTTCTCTGTTGAAGTAAAACATAAAAGAATAATAAAATTTAGTTATGCCATCTGCAGAAACAGCTGTCAAATGTCTGCTCTCTCTTTTTATGTTGGTAAAACTGAGCGAGTTGGGGCCATTTTCTGTAAGCACAAAATATGTATAATTAGGTTAAGAGGAGAGGTGACATGATGTCGTCCTTTCTGGAGCCTGTTTTAGCCAGATGCTTAAATGTTCTTGTTCCACAAGGGTTTTGACTGAAAGGATGCATCTCTCACTGTGGTCAAAGACCTGGTGTTGAGGTCTGCAGCAGGACCGAGGGCAGTGGCTCTGCCAGGAGCTGTCAGAGAGAGGCATCAGGTCCCAGCCCAGGTTCCCAGCTCAGCCCCAGCTCCATGGGCTGCAGGTCCAAGGGATCTCCAACCACCTCTGTGGCCCATCTTACCTCTCTGAGATCAGGGTCTGCCAGGTCCTCCAGAGAATCTGCTGCCACAGGGCTTTGAATTCAAGAGAGAGAGGTATGGTATGGTCACCACCCTCCGAGCCTCCTACCCTACCCCACATGGTGAGGAGATTCCCATCCTGCCTCTGCCCCACACCACTAGGTGATTCAGAGGTGAGTGTGGGTGAGCCTAGGGGTGCAGACATTTATGATAGCCCAGGGGTGATGAAGAAATCTCGCCAACCCTTTCCAGGCCACTGTGTTTCACAGGTGGGCACTGCAAATCCCAGGCGTTAGGCTCCCACCTCACCTCCCTTGTCCTGGGTGAAGATACTGATATGTCAAATGACAAACATGGGTGTGCTCCAGCCATGTGACAATGAATAAACCCTGACTGTATGATTCAGATCACTCAGTTGATGTGTGATCAGAGCTAGGATGCAGGGGCAGGTGCGTAGGTCAGAAGAAAGTGGGAGAACCTGCAAACCGGCATCCTCCCTGTTAGGCCAGGAGAAAGGTGCTGATTAAAAGAAGATGTTTGGTTTCTCAAGCCCAGTGGCTTCTCCCCTTCTCACTGCCTGTGATTTGACCAAGTCCTACATGAACAGCAGATTTAGATATAAAAAGGAAATGACAAAGAAGGCAGTGAAATGATCTTGTGTGTGGAGTTTATGGATTCCCCAGTGATTTTTGTCAGCTGTACTCAATATTCCCCTGTGGCAAAAGTCACATTTCTGAGCATGGGGTGGAAATGCCGTTGCCACCTGCTTGGGAGGAGCACTCTTGGGCTGCTGAGAGCCAGGTGCTGTAGCCTGGTTGTGTAGAAGGTGCTCTGGGAGGCAGACGATGCCTGTGTGTTGGTAGGCAAAGGATGTGATATAATAGCATGGCTCACTGCCATTGGACCCAAGTTGTAGCAATTACTGCAGACAATTACAGGTGTTGCAATTTTATCAGTATGCTTCTTCCAGAACTGTATATCTTAGCACATTTCAGAAGAAGCTGGCAACCCACAATCAGCATGCTAATTAGCAGGCAGCGCTGATAGGAAACACTGAAGAGGAGCTGGAGAAAAAAATGTTGCAAACTGCTCATGGGACCTGGCATCACTGCTGTCAGCCAAACCCAAGTGCTGCGGTCCGTCTCCAGGCTTTGCAAGGCGAGGCTGCTACCTTTGAAGTCACATTTTCTCTTGACACCCTTATGTGCTGCAGATGCACCCCCGCTGCAGCCCCTGATGTGGCAGAAATGGGTGCAGATGGGCCAGCGTGAGCATACCTGTAGCAGAGCTGAGCTGAGCTGAGCTGAGCCAGCCACTGCAGTGCTGCTGCGGCCATGCTGCACAGGCAGCTTAGATTTGAGAGAGGATGTCCTCGGGCAAGCCAGGCCAGGCACACGCAGCAGGTCCCCGTTGGAAACCTGACTCCTGGGAACGCCAGGATGCTCCTGGCTGGTGGAAATCGCACCTCGCTTTGGAAATGATTCACAAAGACTTCTCCCTCATGTTCCCATAAACTACACAAAATTTGCCCTTTCTTTCAATTTCTTCTGTTTTCTGGGCTCTCTCCCAAGTGCTTCCTCAGACTTTCCATGAAAACTCACAGCATAATGGAAATAGAGTTAAAACATACATTATGTCTTTCTCCCCTCCCCCCCTCGACATCTGGAGGCTTTTTTTTTCTCACCTTGTTTTTTTAAGGTAAGAATATCATGATAAATGAATGGGGAAGTTCATTTTCATTTTAATATTAATCTGCAGTGGAGTGGGGCACCCACTTTGTTCTCTGAATAAGCCACCATTTGCTGAAAGCTGTTGTCTCTGGGCTTGCCTGTGCTAGGAAGTGCATTAAGTTAACTTCAAATCTCTTTGCATTATATCTAAACTGCTACCAAGCTCTAAGTGTGCCTAGTGAGTGGATTTGCAAAGGCTACTGTTAGCCTAGCAAAGTCAATCTCTCTCAAGGAGCTGCCCTTATAGCCAAAGGCCAAAAATTCTGTTTAAAATGGTGGAAATCAAGGCTCTCACAGGTACTGAGTGAAAGAGTGTCCTTCCTAGTGTACACTGTCAGCGGGGTAAGTACTGACTTTTCGTATTAAGGAGGAGAGGTAAAGGGAATTGTCCAAGCCAAACTGAAGGAGAAAGTTTTACATACATTTTTCTCAACAAATAAAATGTAGAAACACGAAAAATGAAGTTTCAGATCATCCTGAAGCCTTTTTGCTCAGCCCTGGAGGAAACACTGTTGTGTTGTGCATCTTCTGAAAATCTTCCTTTCCTTTCCTTTCCTTTCCTTTCCTTTCCTTTCCTTTCCTTTCCTTTCCTTTCCTTTCCTTTCCTTTCTTTTTTTAAGAAAAGCTAGTAAGCTATTCAGTCAAAAACAGTTTTGAAATTCAATGGTTGGAATGCTGTTTGAATGTCTGAAGTCAGTCTGAAAAATGTTGGTGCAATTTAGACTTTTCCAAAATGGAACATCTCATTTTTCACATATCTAAGTGTCATCGCATGGCATTTTCAAAATTCCTCCTTCTCTTCACACTTTTTCTTTCCCAGCCAAACTTATTTTCTGGCTTTGACCCAAATTTGCAAGCAGTTCCATTTAGTATTTGCCAAATTTTTTCCAGATGATCTGGTTGTGCTCGGGGCCAGAAGAAGACATGGGCTAGAACAACAAGGGCTGTGTGAGAAAGGAGCAGAGGGGAAGTGGCCTGGGTGGTTGACCAAGGTCACCACTGCTAAGGGCCCTGGCCACCGTCCTCACTGTGGGTGCTTAAGTTCAGCCAATGGTGTGTCACAGCAAGGACATGGATTGGGGACAAAGAAGTGGGAGGAGAACCTATAGGGCAGAAGGTACCTGGGGAAGAACTGGAGGGAAACAGAGATTTAACCATGAACAACCAAAATAAATAGTGAGTGTGTTCTCCAGTGACAGTAAAGCTGCTTCCTCTTTACTGGGAAGGGGGACAGGGTGAAGTCTGAATTGCAGGCTCAGGGATGCTCGGGGATGCGGACAGATCTGTTGCCCATTAGCCTCCCAGTCTTAAGACTGTGAGCTCTCTTCCCCACTCACAACAGATTGGGCACTGTTCACAGCCCTAACCCCGTGTTGGTTGGAGGAGCCAAGCCTCCCACAGCACGGACATTTTCTGGAGCAGGTGATGAGAAAGGCTGTGCTCTCCGTGCAGGGCCAGAAGAAGACCTGCAGACGACACTGTTCAAATCCACCTCCCCTTGGGTAACACCATGCTTCCTGAAGGTAAAGCCCCTGTATGCAGATACCAGCTGGGTTTCTTTTGAGCCCAGGTCCCAGGCCAGCCCTCTGCAGAGAGGTGGCAGTGCCAGCCCCAAGGCACACAGCGGAGCAGACTCATGGAGGACAACAGCGTCTGCCTTTGCTGGCGGTGAAGGACAGTAGGGGCAGGACAGCTGAAAAACATAAGGATTAGAAAATCTAGGAAAGAGTTCCAGGAAAAGGTATCTTAAAAATAACTGGCAGTGAGTTTCCCCTCTTCCTTTTTTGTGGCCACCCATCCCTCTAAGCCTGCTGTTCAGCTGGAGGGTCGGGACAGGAGCATCTGGTGCGGCTACATGGTGCTGGGATGTCACAGCAGCTAGAGACAGGCGAGCCCTCCAGGCCCGCGGGGACCTGCCCTCTCTCCTATTATTTATGCATTGGGCTGGCTTCCATTGTAAGTGACTGTGGATCTGTTTCTCTTCTCATCTGTGTTGTTCTGTGATATTTAAGCAAAAGGGACTTGTCCATGGGAAAAAGGACTCAGCCACAGGGCTGGGGGAAGCCCACATATTTTAAGTATTCCTCAAGGATACAGAAGATATCTGGGGATAAAGGAAGCCTGGCAGCTTCAGACTTATGCAAGCAGAGGTGGAGCGAGGCAGGATACCGGAGCTCTGTGACTAACGTGAAATTTGTAATTGCCTCACTTTCCCTTGCTGCAGGCCAGGTAACCCATCTGCCAGGCATCGGACATGACACTCTGGCTTCTCCTTCGTCACAGCCCCCTTTGTGCCAGATGGAGCTGGACATCCTAGGTGGATTCTGGTCCATGGTGCCTAGGGTGGGAGAGGCACTGCAGTACCACACTGCTGTGGGGAGCACACCAGCTTCCATAGCCCCGTCCCCATCCTTCCTAATATGCTGGATACGTACCTAATCACATAACGTGATCTCTCAAGCATTACACAGGAGGATGCTTGAGAGATCTGGGCAAGGAAGATAGACCTTTTACTGACAGGAGGGGAAAAATGCTATTAATCTCTTCAGGGTTAATTAGAGAGAGTTATTGCAAGCTATAGTTTCCTCTCTGTATAGGGGAATAATAGGGTAGATCCTCAGCTGGGGTGAATCAGCACTGCCACACAGCCAAATGAGTATCTCTCACCATGTACGGCAAATTGTTTTCATACAGAGCCTCCTCTACCAGTAAATCCAGAGCACCCCTCTCAGCTCAACATAAGATTAAATCTTTAAATCCCTGATGGTGCCATTGCTCCAGCAGCTCTCTCTGGCTTTGGCTTATATGGTATCCATATGTCCTATGTACTCTGTCCTTAGTTCCCTGGTCCTCACAGGTCACTTTTCATTATATGAAAGCTTTTCCAGTGAAAACAACAAAACAGGTAAACAGACAGCTCTCAGGCATGCTCAGAAAGGAGGAATGACCCCATGGTGAGGGCTGCAGCTTGGCCACACCACGCTCAAGTCTCTGCTGTAAACTCCCCAGGTAAATCCCCCAGCTTTTAATCCAAGAAAAAAACCTCCTGTCAAAACAGCAGCTGGAAGCACAAAAGCCCAATGCTGTGGTACACTGGAGAGTCTTAGCATCTTCACTCAGTTGCCACCTCACCCTACAAGTATTTAAGTGTGGTTCTGCCCCAGCTGCATGGTGCCTCACATGCAGGTAAAGGAAACGTACCTTTCAGAGCCTTTCATCAGCACCAGCTGGGACAAGGAGCTAGGCTGTGCAAAGGTTTGTGTTGCATAATGTTCATCTCTTAAGGAGGAGATGCTTGGCCAGATGCTTGGCTTAGGGTGATCACAGAACATGATTGCCTCAGTAGGAGAAGAGACAGTAGAGACCCTGACATGAGCCGTAGTTATCTGGAAGTGTAGAACTGAAGGACTAAATCGTGCTACATTCTGTATTTACAAGCAGGGGATGCCAGAAAAAAAAAAAAAGGAAACATGTCAAGGTTAAACTTAAATATACGAGTGATGTGTTTGTAAACATAGTACAAAGATCTGGTGAAAAAGGTAGAAAAGTTTTATTTCTGAAAAAGCAATGCTGCAATCCAATCTAGTTGATTTCCTGGGCTAATCCCTTTGGTTAAATTTATAAAAGCACCTTCTGTCATGACAGCAGCTGCAGGCACACAAGCCCAGCACTGTGATGCGGTGGATCCAGAGAATGCTTTTCACTGAGGGCGGAAGCCATGACCCTCTGAAGCCTGCCCCGCATAGTTCTGGCGTGCACTGAACTTCTTGGTTTGCTGATTTAACTCACAAAGTTGGCATAAAATTAGCCCAGCCACAAAATAAAAATGGTTAATCTGCTGCTAAGGTACTGAGCTCAAGCATGGGAAGATCAGGGGCTTGCAGATGGACTGGATTCTGGTTCAGAAGAGGGTGGGACATGGGTGCTAAGGAGCGCAGGGATCTCTGAGGTGTATGGCTGTCAGGGAGGATGAGTGAACATCAGAGGACTAATACATACAATGACACATTGTACAAGGGGCTTGATTCCACCCAAACACCCCCATACAGGACCTTCATTTTTATGAAGGACATACCTTCAAGGCTCCCTTCCCATCCAGCACAAGACTGCTGCGGTCCTTCTCACATGCCTTCCTCCTCATGCTGCAGTACTTGGCTTCAAGCTATTCTGCCTGGCTTGGTCATGTCCCTTCCCTGCCATCCCAGGGTATCTCTGTCAATGCCGTTACTGGTGAGCATTAAGCCCTGTTCTCTCTGGCAGGCTGGAAGGATTTTCCTGTCAGCCCCAAAACGGCTGTCAGTAGTTGGCTTGAGACCTTCATGTGGTGCTTTCCAGTCATCCTGCCTGTGCATCTCCTTGACAGTCTCACTTTCCCCAGAGTAACAAAGATATACCTCTCCCCCACTTATTGTGTAGAGCCACCAGGGCTAAGCTTCTCAAAGACAAATACCCTTAAAGCAGTTTCACAAACTTTTAAAATCCAGGGAACACCGTTCCTTTCTGAAATGGCTCCAAAGACATCTTGTGCTGTGTGCCACCACAGTGGTTTTCATTCACAATCCAGTAATAATTAAACCGTTAGAAATGCTTCTGTTAGTTTTGTTTATTCCATCTCCGTGTGTATTTTCCAGCTCCTACAGCAGGAGAATGGTGAGTGGAACGAGGTTAGAAAAGAAGGTGCTCTGCAGTCATTTCCCTGGCCACAGTCTGATGTTTCTCAAGTACCACCCAAGAATACCATGCTGTAAGGGATGTTTCTGTCTTTCTCTCCAACGACAGCTGCTGTCTCCTCTCCGGTCTTTCCCACTGGGGCTCATTTGATCCTTCAGTATGCTGGTTAAGAGACGAAAAGCAGTGGAGAACTAATGATCTTTTTTTTTCTGCAGACCTAGCCTTGTGCTCTGGGTCACTCCAGGGACCGTGTCAGGTCAAGGGAAGGGGTGAGAGCACGTGGCTGGGGCAGGGTGCAGGACAGCTTTTCCAGAGACCGGTGGCCACTGGCTTTGAAACCACACCAGTCAGACTAGAGTGGTCCAGCGGAGGGGAGCACTGCCCAAGGGCCTTGATTCTGGCCTAGACGCTGAGCTGCTAGTCTCTTCCATTTGCCTAAAACTGCTGAGCTTCCCTGACATCTTTCTTCCCTCACTATAGGTATTCAGCAAAAATAGTCATATTAAAACTGAAGATTTGCCTTCTGAACACAGTACTAATCAAACCCTTAACAATGCAAGAGATTACAGGTTTAAGAGGGCCCTTACAAAAAGGATTGAATTCGGGGAGTGCTAATACTTTCCTCTGCCAGCCACTCATTCAAACCCAGCCTTGGTCATTAGTAACTGGAACTGTTTCCTGTCTGATGGATTTTTTTCATCGAGCTACATAAAAAGAGGTGAAATGGAGAGGATCCTTAACCCAATGGCCAAATGCCAACATCACAGCCACCGATTTCATTTTCAGTAGTGCTGAATAGATCAAATGGATTATGAACAGCATCTTTTTCACTCCGTCTAAATATTTTCCTCCAGGGTCCTCTCGTGGTGGTGTGTAGCTTGCTTCACTATTACCCCAGCTGTATCTTTTTTGTGGATAAATGGAAGATTTCACTCTTCTGGGCTGCCAATTAGGTGGTTTTCACTAACAGCTAGAGCCAGAGGACTGATTAAAATGAAGTGCAGCCTTTTGTCCTGTTCTTTGCAAGTGGAACAAGCAACCGTTCAGGACAAGAATAGAGACTTCTCCCTCTTCCTGCAAGTTGAAAGATGGAATAGAATAACTTTCAAACCATTAGAAATATGTACTGATTTATCAGAATTCTTGTCTCCCATTTAAAGGAACAACTTGTCTTTTTCGTATGACCCCTGGCATTTTATTTGACTGTTTTGCCTTCTTCCTGGACCTCCACTCATGGTATTAGCACAAGAAAGTGACCAGCTTTAGCCTAGCTCATACCCACAAAACAGTCAGTTCTTTTCCTGTTATTCTGCATAACTCTACAATTTTCTATTCTCAGAAATGCCATAATGTCTTAAACAGGAGACTGACATGCAGGTATCAGAAGACCTAAATTCTGATCAGACAAAAACCCAAGAAAAACTATTTATGGTCATTTACAAACAAAAAGCACTTTCTCAAAGAGTAGCAGCCTGCTCATACCCTTGCCAGATCCCAGTCTGGTAAACTTGAATTGCAGTTTGGGCTGGAATATTCTTTTTCACTCCCAACCCTAAAGCTTTCTGCAGGCTGTGAAACAGATGCCACATTTCATACCAGATGCAAATTTCCTCAAGTAATTCTTGCTGTACACAGAGAGGATGAATCTGAAGCCTTTGAAGTAAATAGTAAGACCTGCTGTTGACTTTGGATCACATAAGTATGGGCTGTAATAAGAAGACCACATAGATGCAGAACATTGCCGCAGGCCTGTAGAAGAGTCTGTGATTCATTTAAGATGAGAATCTCCTGCCTGCTCTCTTCAATGGGAGATATATTTCAGACTAAATCTGGAGAGTGCATGTATTCTTCTACCCCGAAAAGTTTTTGGAGTTGCAAATGTTCTTCTTCTCCTGCACTGATACAAATCAAAGACATTTCAAAGGCTTCTGAGGAGAATGTGCATGTCCCAGCAAGACGGAGAGACGAACAGGAGAGCCTTTGCCAACATGTAGGCTTCCACCTTTGCTCTTCCTGATAAATCTGGAGTCAGAGTCAGCAAGACATAAGGTCAACAACAAATACTCAGTGAGGTGCTGGATGACAACTAACCCACCCCAAGGACAGTTTCGTCCCAAATGGAATATTCCTGCAAAAAATCCCCCGTTTTGGTGGATGAGCAAGGCAAGATAAAAAGATAAATGCTTTTTTTGGAAAAGTCCTGACCAGGATTTTTTTTTACAGACAGTTCTGAGCAGAAGCTACTACTGAGAAGGAGACTCGGAGGTATTTGGCTCCTGCTAGGCATTGTTTCTCAGTTTGATTAAGCTCTTAATCTTGTGTTTCCTCTGTGGGTATCGAGCTCCAGGAAACTGCCTTATGATAAAGGATTCAGATGCCTAAAGGGAAATAAAATTCAACTTCAAACAAACAATAATCACCGCTCCATTTTTGATCGTAATCTGGGGGGAAATGTATCATGAAGCACCATGGCTCGATACCTCCAAAAATCAACTTTGGGAGTCAGAATTTAAGAATCTGTCAAAGCTAATCACTTCAAATAATGCTGCAATAGAAAATCGGACTCGCCACAAGAAGCAACTGCAGCAGGAGATAAAAAGATTACATGCTGAATGATCTGATGTGAATAGGAAAGATGCTATTCTTAAAGCCCTGAGCTCCCATGATGCATTATTTCAGCTTTGGGCTGAAATGGTAAAGCTAAACTAGAGCTGTGTACTGATAACGTCAGAGCAGTCAGCCACTGGGATGGGAAGAGAATTCCTACTTTGAAAGCATTTTTTTGTTGAATTGGGATTATTAATATTTAAAACATAGCAGCAACTGGAGTCACTGAATCCAAGCTGCGTTGTGCTAGGTTTTATTCCATACATTATAATGTGCAGCCATTGCTCCAAGCAGCATAGATATATAAACAGGGAAAACAGACATATGGTTGGAGGGGACACAGAGAAGAAATTATCTGTTTAATGCTTCATAACAAATCATCATCAGGGCCAAAAACGTGATACAGGGTCCTAGTGTTCCACCTGCTTCAGTAAAGCATCTCCCAAAGCTGTCTCCCACCAAGCATTCACATTTTACATTAAAGGAATCTCATCAGGATGAGACCTAACCTTGGCACAAAAGGGGAGGGAAATGGCAGCCGCTGTGATAAGGTAAATCCCCTGGATTAATTACCTGTTCAGCTTTCACCTCCGAAATGAAAAGCCTTTTGGAACAAAAAGCATTCCTAAGGGAACAGGGTTTGAGTCCAAGCCTTCCTAGCATATATGTGGGCACCTCCTCAGGAAATTAAAATTGCTTTGCAGATGCTCCAACAGCTGAAGGACGGTGGGCATCAGCTGTGGTAAAACCTGGGCTGGCAGGCTGCATCCAACCCTAGTCAAGCTGTGTTCAGGAAAGATGAATTCAACAGGTAAAGAGAGGAGTTTCTTGCAAAGGTTAAGGAAATGGAAATCCTGTCATATCAGAAGAGAGCAGAAGAGCCTGTCTGTTTAGCCTGGCTCCAGCTAAACACAGCAGGAAGAAAATACCAGGTTGGGAGAGCAGCTGTTAAAGCTACAGGATGATGTTAACAAAGCAGCAAATGTGTAAAAGTTTTCCACAATGAATTTAACCTTATAGCAACACCCACTGATAGGACTAGTAGGGCCAAAACTACTAATGCTTTCAAAGTGGAGCTAGGACAGCTTGTGAAGTGGGTATTGTGATGTGCCTGTCTACGGAAAGGGGAATGGAGCTAGCTGGCCCTCCTAGGCCTTTGTTTCTAAGAAGATGCTACTGTTCTTCAAAAGGTACATCTGGCATATCTGGGAATAGCTGATAAAGTCTTTGAGAGGCTCTTGTGATCATGAAGTCATTTAGTCTTTTTTTTTCTCAGCTGGACCTTTCATGGTTTCAAGAATTATACTTTTCAATCCCAAATCCTTTGGCCAAAAAACAACAAAACAAACAAACAAACAAACAAACAAACAAAAACCTCAAACAAACGGAAACAAAACCTTCCCCCCAAATGCAGGAAACTGAAAGAACAACTATCCCCGTTTGAAAAGCAAGCCAGTGAACTGCAGCTATCCCAAAGTCTGTAATAGACATATTTATAGCGATCTTTTGAACCCCCCCCCCAAGATGATTCATTTTTTGAGAAAGTTTGAAGCCTGCCTTTAAAGGATATGTTCACTACCACATACACCCATATCTGTAGCCTCTGGGAAAAAATAAAATAAAACCTCCTTTATAATACAACCTGTTATATTGGTATATTAATCACATGTATATGATGATTATTCTTAATAATACATCTTAACAATACAATGCAGCATTAAGGTAGGGGTCTGATTACTTGTCATTCAGCAAGGGTTGAGCCACTATATTTAGATGCTGACTAATTTGGGAGAGCGTGTATCCATGTTTCTGAGGGATTTCTGTAGCTCCCTTTTCTGAGGTATCTGAAGACTTCATGATCTCCTGCGGTTTTTGCTCCCAGTGCTCCTGCACAGCTGGGAGATGCTGACCTCCACATCCTCACACCTGCCTCCCAGGGCTCACTGTGTCTATGTGCCACCACAGCTTGCAGATACCACCCTTTCTCCTGGTTTTCCCTGGGGTGACAAAGCCCTGGATGCTTTGCCCTCACTCACAGGTGTCACCCGGACACGGCTCTGAGGGCTGAACCGAAGGGCATGTCCCAAGAAGGCTGTGCCTGTGATGATGCAGATCTGATTTCTCTGCCAGGGCATCACCCAGACGTATGCTTGCACTGCGTGTCATAAAATACTGGTTTGACTTAACTAAGCCTGATTCTTGGCACTTACTTTTCTCCAGCAGTGTGTGTAGGAGGAGAGGAGTAGAGAGCTCTTGAGTGGGTGTAAATGCTTCCATTTACATTCCCCTCACAGTGCCCCAGAGCGTATTTCCAGCCCAGGGCACTATGTCTATCTGTAAGGCAGCTCTAAGAAGGCATCCTTGCCTACAGGTCATGAGGTCCCCATGTCCACACTGCTGCTGAGATAGGTTTGCTGGGGGCTGGTAAGAACACTGCGCACATCTGAGATGAGGAACCAGGGCTGCAAAGCCCTCGGGGACAGCAGAATTCAACTCAAGCCGTCACTTTCTCAGAGTGAAATATCTCTGTGTCTGGGACAGACCCAGGGACTTGTAGCCAATGCCTTTTTAGGAGCCTGTGAGCTGACCACGCAGGCAGATCCATCAGCGGCCAAAGCTGGAGGAGGCACCAAGTGGTTGGCAGACAGGTTGACACGGAGAGGCTGCAGGAGTGAAGCTAGACCAGGAGAGCCAGGATCCGCCCATCGCTCAGCCCAGGGCTATAGCAGCGCGAAGAGACAAGACAATCAATCTTTCTAACTTACTTGGCTACATGATCGAGGAACATTAAGCACCGCATCATAAGGTTGCTGTACTTGGAAAGGTATTTCGAGTCCACAGTGTACTGAACCGTAGTGTACTGAGCAAGGCTGGATGGAAGATTATTGAGTGCTGCTTACAAGAGACAGCTAGCTCCTTGGTGCAGCAAGAAGGGACCACACATAAAGATCACGCACACGACCCATACAGCTGTTATGCTCGTTTAATCATGCCCCAGGATCCGGGCAATGAAACACACCTGAATTTCTCTGGCAAGAACGCGATACCACAGAGCCCAAAGACAGCATGGTGCACACAAGGTTAGAGATGGCTGAGCCAGAGGACACGGGCACTCAGTCTCCCTTCAGCACAGGGACCCATCTATCCCTGCTTTATAACAGGTGGAAGACCAAATAACAGGATCATATTGACAGCTCCCCACAGAAATGTCAGGTCACCACTCACAAGGGCAACTGGGTGAAATGAATGTGATTTTAAAATCACCACCTTTAGCTGTGATTAAGGCTAGCAAACAAAAAACTTTATTTTATTATTACTGTTGTTATTGAGGTTTTTTGTTTCGGTTCGGTTTGGTTGGTTGGTTTGCTTTTTTTGCTGTTCAATTCCTTCTCTAGAAAAAAAGAAGTTGCTTCTCTTTGGCTACTAGACAGTCAGATTTACAGCTCATTACAGTCTGGAGAGTAAATAAGATATTTACTTTTGCTAATCAAGAGAATAACCTGTATGCATGTTTAAATGTTAATATATTGGAACTGCCATTCACTATTGTCTAAATAGTTACATTTTTTTTTATTCATACATTATGCAAAGATCATTTTGGATAAAGATTAAGGAACAGCTGAGAATCCAGAAAACTAACGTTTAAACTGATGTTATTAGCTAAGTCAAATGACATCGCATGTACTACATAGAAGTCACTTATCAATATATTTTACATTAAAACATATGGTTTGTTCTGCAAAAGAAGCATGCTAATGGATATCATTTTCCTCTTGGATTTCATCAAGACTGTATAGTTAATAGATTGCAGTATAATTGTTGGTCCTAGCTTGGAAGAAAAAGCAAACTGCCCTTTTCCGGTGTCTATTTTGTCTCTTACCTTTGAGTGCAGTAACTGTTGGACTGAACTAAGCTGGAAACAAAGCCAGATAAAATGTTAGCTAGCTGCAAAGGGGATCTCAGTTGTCAAATTTATCCACCGCTTTGGTAAACTCTCATTCCTGGCAACTAGCCCATTTGGCTTTTTTTTTTTTTTTTAATTTAGATCTGCTCATATCCCTTGACAACTTTCATTTTTAAACCTTGGCCCCTCACCCCTCTTAACCCCTGGAGGAAACAGCCCAGGTCTCCCAGGCCAAGAGCAACCTTCGCAGCCTGTCCCATCTGCATCCCCTGCTCCCCTCCAGGCTAAGGACGGGTACTCTTGTGTGGGGAGAAGGGAGGGGAAGGAGGCAGAAGATGCTACACGCAGATGCTGAAGGAGAGGAGGAGACAGCTCCCCATCCTGAGTGTGATGCCTAAGCAATTCTTTGGGAGAATTAGGTTTGCAACTGCTTTCCTCATAGACTGAGCAAGATAGTGCCTGAACTAGTCCATATGTGCCTGAAAATTGAGGTACAGATAAATCCAATCCTTCTCAGGTGCTTTGCTGACAACGGTGCTGGGTAAATGCTGCAAAGATCAAGGTGCTCAAATACCACTGCAAGAAGCAGATAGGACCTCACTGCATTTTAAAGCATGTACGTAACCAAGACTTATTTTTGTTCTGAAAGCAACTTATGTTCTTCCCATATGGGTGTTTTTGAATACAGCCCCAAAATAACAACCTCCAGTTGGTTGGAAGTGAGAGTATGGAAGAACAAGCAGAGATACAAACAGCCACATTCTCCAGGAAAATAAGTAGCAGTTAGGAGGTCCTAATCAAAGGCTACTTCATGTCTTTACAGGCACTGTTAGACTCCTACAGGAGGAAGTCTGGCTTGGGAACTCCACATCTCTGTGATTTCCTCTGGCAAATAAATCTTAGGCGCAAATTAGGTGGTGTCTCACCACCAAGTCTCAGATGCTGGGAGAGCACTGCCTATCAGTTGCTGAGGACATCGGCTCAGAAGCTGTTCCTGCAGATTTGTAAGGTGCACAAAACTGCTGTGGGGGCTGAGGAGAGTGCCAGTGATCACCCCAAGGCTCATAGCGGACGTTCAGTGCTCTGGGCCAGAGAAAGTGACAGAAAAGTGGCTTTGGCAGAAGAAGGCTGTGGCTACACTGTGAAGTTACCCATTCCAAGGAGACCTCTCCATGCCCTGGCCATGTAGTGCAGTGTGAGTTGAGTCTGTCTCGCTGGGAGCTACCCATATGAGAGTGGCCTGGCTGCATCTACGTGGCATGGCACTTGGCCTTGAGCCTCCGCAGGCACCCATGTGCACTAAGGACACGTTTATTACTCCTCTTGTGTTCACTCTTCCCCCACCAACCCCTGAGCTTTGGAGTCTGAAATTATATGAGGGCTGCACTGTATCCCACCAGAGTTTTCTTTTTTTGTAGCTCTGTGCTGGGTGCATATGTTGCATGCCTTGGAAACTAGTATAAAGGACATGTAAGGACGCAGTGCCTGTGGGACAATGCCCCTGAGGAAGCCAAGTGTGGTGCAAACTCCACCATCTGCCTGAAGGGCAGAGCTAAATGTCCATAGAAGGACACCCAGCTTTTGCCTCAGAAGCAGCTGGTTTATCCATTCCAAAAGAGAGGCCAGGAGTGAGCTAAAGTACGTGCAGTGTGGATGATCCCATGACCAAGGTTCGGGAGCAAAGCTGGGAGCTAAATTATTGGCAGTGCAGACATGCTCTCCAATGTCCTGTCCTGTGCGGCAGAGGGACCTGATCCAGAATCACACCAGCATTGTCCAACAGCTGCTCTGTGCTGCAGAAGAATTCACAGCCAAAGCAGCAGACTGTTCCGCTGCTCAGATCTCGCAGCCTCTTGAAATGCAGCTTAATATTAAAAACTGATTATTATTCTTTCCCTGCCTCTGACGTTGCCCTGGGTGCTGTTAGGGCAGCAACCTCCAGATCAGGTCCTCGCTCTGTCCCCAGCACAGGACAGCTATCAGTGCTCGTACCAGTGCAGACTAGCCAAGTGAGCATCATGCCAGCACCCAGGTGGTAACTGCAACTTACTGCTGCCTTAGCCCGTGTACTAGCCCAGCTGTGCTCCTCTCCCAAGAAAGCTGCATGCTGAAGCACCCTCCACACAATGCCGATGTGCTGTGCAGTGTTTGGGAGACGTCAAGTCCCGTCTCCCCGCACACGCATGGGCAGCTCTCAGAACCATGCCAGCACTGAGCAGAGCTGTTGCATCCATCAGCCTTTAGTATTTATTTTCATCTGTCAAAAAAAAAACCAAATCTGAGCCCGAAGGCTCTCAGGAAGATCCTGGAGTCTGGATCCAGACTGCAATCAGAAGGAATAGAACTCACAGGTATTTATATTAGCATGTACAGTTTTGTGCATGTGGAAAACATTTTAAAGAAGCCAGAAGTATCAAATATCCAGCAGACTTTTACTGTATCTTTAATGTTGAACTCTGCATCTATATTCAAGTTCAGGCTCGATAATGTGTTTTGCAACCATGTGGAGATATTGGTCCTGTTGTTAGAAAAGGCCCTTTGAGTTAAAAAAAAAAAAAAAAAGTCCTGAAAGAATAGCCTGGTCTACCAGTATTGAGTACAGAGAGGAGGAATTACATCTAACAGGCTTTACCAGTAAGGAAGAGATGCAAACTGGAGAGGGCTGCCTGATCCCCATGTCCCATTTAGGATTGGGCGCTTACTGGCAGGTTTCAATTACTTCCAAATTCTCCCTAAGCATACAAAGTAGCCTCCGGAGAGGACTCCAACCAGTGTATCCACGATATGTCTCTTCCCAAAAGCTTTTACTTAAACCCTTGCTTTTGCAGAATAGGGGATAGTGTTTTTTCTGGACTGTACCAATGCACAGACCACTCATGAGCCAGGCTCTGGCAGTGATGCCAGGCTGTAAGGTCCATACAAGGCTTAGACCACGAACATAGGTTTATCCCGAAGGAAACCACAGCAATCTTTCACCAGTGGGTAGCTAATCCCCCACGATATTTTGAGATGCTTCACAGGCACATCTGAGAGCAGAAATGGCTTCTGTAGGTAAACTGTGTCACTCTGTCCGTAAGTCCTGCATCCTGACTGTAAGAGTAAAAAGAAAGCCTCTCATTCCTATGCAGTCAAAATCCAGCATAAACTATGAAATACAAGATTGAATATCTTTTCCAGAGTAGATAACAGGCTCTGACTATACCCTCTTTTAACTCAGATGGGGATTTG
The DNA here is from genome assembly GCA_013399475.1 of Chauna torquata. Lineage (NCBI taxonomy): Eukaryota > Metazoa > Chordata > Aves > Anseriformes > Anhimidae > Chauna > Chauna torquata. Next base: position 397,196 of record VXAL01013555.1, on the reverse strand, counting down.
CAGCTGTGTAAATGAAAAGAGAATTGCATCCATATCTGTGCCAAGAAAATGTGCTAAATATACAAATAGGCTGAGCTGAGTATGATTTAATCTTCAAAGCAGACACATTTTGAAGGATTTGATTTGACTTCCTTTCCCTTCCAAAAGTCAAGCTCTTGCTGTGAGCCTATATCTACAGAAGGAGACTGTTTGCAGGGATCCACCAACCCTTCCTTTGGTTTAGGGAGTACCTTGACCCACGCCAGCCAGGGTACAGAGCAGTCTCTGTCTCAAGGACCTAATAAAAAATGGGAACACCTCAGAGGAGCTTGCTGGGTAATTTTATTCCATATCTCACTAAATATGTAGCCAGGAGTAGGAACATAAGCCAGACTCACCTCCAGCTAAGGAAAGACATTTACCAGTAGGCTGTAATGAGGTTCCCTCTTGCTGGTCATGTTGGGAAAAATCATGGCATTGCAGTGGTATATGTGCTGTGTTAACAGATGAGCATGTACAAATTTGTTTTTTAATAAAATTCAGCCAGCCCAATTGCCCTCCTCTGGATCATAGAGACATTATCGGCCCACCAGTTGCCCAACTAGTGAAAGCCAAAGAGGGCAGAGTCCTTGGTGATGAGCTGAGGAGGACCTTTCTGATGCAGAAGGCACAGGTGGAGGTGTTGTGAACAGCAGATGGGTTAGCAGCCTAGCTTTCCTGGGGCGGGTAGATGAGAAGGGATAAATTGGGTGGGAAGGGTGATTTGGGATTTTGAAGGCAACGACTATTAACATGGACTAGCTACCACAGAGAATGGAGAGACAAGCAGAAAGACCTCAAGATCCAGACCTTGGACCTCAGATTGAGCTGGAGGTGAAAGGGGTGATTGCACTGGGTTGAGTGCAAGGCAGAGCAGACTGTGATTATTTAAAACACAGCTCTTCTTGGGCACAGATAGTGGTGCCTCTATTCATCCCGTGGTACCTCTATATGTCCAGTTTGGTTTTATGCCTTGAGCCTTTAAAGGAGCAGAGGGAGAAAGTCTGTGAGACCTTACACAACTCTAGCATAAGCGGAACCTCCCCTTCTTTGGTGCATGTTAGCCTGAAAGCTAGCACCAGGAGCCAGTCTCATTCAGAGACCTGCTGTCTTCAAGTAGCTTGCAAAGGAGGAACCTGCTTGGCTAGGCTCTCCAGCCTGCTATACCAGACAACTTGACAGTGCCTACTCAAACAGGTGATGGAGGACAGTCAGAGGGAGATGGTGGCAGAGGAGGAAAAGGAAGAGGCCTAAGACCGCATGGTGTTCATGAGAAGGTGCACACCCAGCAGTAAATTGATAGCTGCTTGCTATCAAATATTGATCTGTGACTTGCCAGCAACATAAAAATCCACCTGGGTGGGAAGAGAGAAGGAAATCCTTTCAGTGGGTATCAGAGTGCAAAGAGATGCTGCCAGTTTGGATATGGACCTGTAACCAAAATCTTGCAAGATGTCATTTCTCAGATGAATCACACAGAGGGAGGCTTAGGACAGGTATCACATGCCCAGCCTGGATTAGCTCTGCAACAAGGATGCCTGTTTCTATGTACTATGATGTTTCATTTTCCAGAAGCTGGAGAGGCTGTGGCTCGGTCAGCCATGCTCTTGTGCCCTTTCTAGAGACACACAGGAGCTGGGCTTGCAGCCATTCTGGCAGCATTGGTGGCTTGAGTTAAATCCACCTCTTTATTAAGGTAACATTTGCCCAAACATCCTCCAGAGCTCTACCACCTGTCTGCGTGTATGGTCTCTTAGCATTTCTGCATTTTTGCCATCTGACAAAGATTTTTGTTTAAGAAAACAAAAGTGAGTGGGCAGGAGAGGGGAGAGGGTTGTCACCCCCCTACTGAAGTGGGTAGGAACCCCAGCCCAGCCAGGGCATGGCATTTAGGGGAGCTTCTGCTGTGTCTGTGTTAGCGCTGCTTATGCTTGATAAAGCTTTTAGCTGCAAAATGTCACATTTTTCAAAGCCCAATCAGCCAGTCATGCTCTAGGCTTTAACAGCTGTAACTCTAATTGGACCATGAAAATTAATTGATCTGCAGCACGAAAACACAAGACAGCAAAAAATCCTAACTGAATTTGCATGGTGGGTTTGTGCCATGTGGGTGCTCTGTTGCCACTTCACTGCCAGCGTGGCCTCTCCAGCCTCCCCAGCTGACAGAGCCTGCTTTGGACTCTGCCTCCAAAATACTCCAGCCCCTGAGCTGCAACAACCACACCAAGCTGCCCCATAAAGAAATGCAGTTTTAATTGCTGCTATCAATCAGCCGACAAGCAGCGGGACAACCATCTTGGCTGGCTGATTTGCCTTCCTGCTGCTGGAAGGGCATGAGGCCAGCATCACTGAGGGACGCAAATGTTGACTGACTCCTTCCCACCCTCACCTGGCTGCTGCCTCCTTCCCGGGGAGAAGGGCATGTGCCCCTGTGTCCGCGCCTGACAGCATCACACGTCATCTCTCAGCAAAACTCGTTCTCCTGCAATATTCATCCTGTGACACCAACAAGAATAGCTCCAGACCTTGGAGTGGGGAGGGAGCTGCACGGGGTCAGATTTTAGAAGCAAAGAAAATTCTTCCAAGAGACAGTCAGATGGGCAGCCTCTCATTTTAAGCTGCACATTCCTTATTTATTTATCCTCACCGCCACAGACCAGACCTGGAAATCTGCACTGGAGAGCTGCCCGCAGTGCTGCATCTGAGGGCTGAGAAGTGCTGCAGGCTGCCCCGGGAGGGCTGCTGGGTCCCTGTCGCAGGGCTGTCCACCAAAGACAGGGCTGTGCATGCTCTCTGGTTGTTTAGGGGCCAGGAAGGCTGGTGTTCATCGCAATGGCGTGTTCTTGCGGAGTCCTAGAGATGGAAGAGGTGCTGAGATGGTACCTCCTTGACAGAAGAGAACTGTACTTCCCAGTGTCTGAGTCAGTTGAGATGTGCAAGTGACAAAAAGCGACGCAGCTCCTACCACTTCCCCTGGAGATTAGTCCAAAGCCAGCTAGATCTCAGTTTCCAGAGACTGTCATGACATCAGACTAAGTGTCCTGCTTTCAGATTCGTGCCAAACAGTTTTCCTTTTTCCTTGATGTCTGCATTCTTGGGGTGTTTTTGGACTGTGGTTATATCCTCCATTAATCTCCCTCTCTCAGGCATGTCCCTTGTGTGAAGGTCTTGCCACTTACAGAGGGACAGATTTACAGCTGTTATCCCTTTTCAACCAAAGAAGCCAGCCAAAGCCTGGGGTCCCTGGATAATTTGCATCAGGCAAAGAAATTGTTAATGTAGTAGGGGCTTTTTGACATGGTCCTGTATGTTTACCAGCAAGGTATGAAATTCTGCTTCTGTGCACATAGCAGGCATCAGTGGGTGGCGGGGAGAGCTTCTTTCCTACTAGGTCCAAAAAATCTTGTATAGAACATATAGCACAGAGGCCTCTTTCCCCAGGTTTTGTTCAGGGCCTTTCTCCCCTGCATTTGTTTAGGCGAATGCCTTCAAATATTGCTGCCTGTTTTTCACAGGCACACAGACTTTCACGAAACAGTAACAGGCAAAAGCCTCCCTGCTGTCATCTGCCCTTGATTTGGACAGAAGCACCTATCTGTATTTGAGGTAGTGGGTACTCTTTTTTCAGTTATTGGCTTCATAAAGGAGCTTACCTACTATCTTACAGGCTTTATGGGTGCCTAACATATAAAGCTGCTTAATTCCTTGATTTGCTGAGGTATCACAAGACCTTCATTGGATCCACATGAACAGCTCAAGAGGCCAGAGAGGAAAAGCAAAAGGAATTGTTCCAGGGTCTATTGAAGAGCTGCACTGCCATCCCTATTCTCAGCAGTACCAGATTTTTCAGAGAGGAGTAGCCTCAGAAGGACTCGAGGTCTTCAACTCTTGAATCATCAGGGATGTGATGTTCAGGTCGCGGTCAGAGGTTTGGGTTCAGTCCCTGCTCTAAATAGGGTAAAATGTGGATCTCAAATGCAGGTTTCTCCCTTTGCAGATTTTTGTGGTGGATTCCGGCAGGGTGTAGCCTAGAGGAGAAGGAGATGTGGCCCTCTGTGAGAAGAGGGTGATCTCAGCTGGGATCCAGGCAAGGAGTCACAAGACACCCCATCATTCCCCAGGACCTTTTTGATAAAGAAACAACCACACGTGAACTCATTTTTCCAAAGGATGGCTGGCCAGAGTCATGTGAAGAGAAGGTATTGCCCCTCAAGGCTGTAACAGAAACCAATGTAGGCCAAATTGCTTGTGTTTTGTTATCTGGCTGACATACATTGCCTGCATAGCCAAGATCAATTTGTTGCCCTTTATTTCTCTCAAGTGGCTCTTTCGCCACTGATGCTTTGCATTTCTCTCTCCCAGGGCGTATGTGTGCTTTTTGCTGTTTTCAACAGTTAGCATTTTACACAATTTGATGTTACTGTCTGCTCTTACATATACCTCCCCTCTCTAGGCTGCTGATGTAACCACAGTTGATGCTTTTGAACCTGGATTGGTGTGCATATCTCAGGGCTACTTGTGACTGCAGGTTGGATTTCAGAATCAAGTGCTTTGTTGGGGTCCTTTCTGAGAACTGGAGAAGGGCCAGGTGTGTCCACTTCACTATGCAGCCATCCATCTCCCTGGAGTTTCATAATAATACCCATCTGTTCTTTAGCTTGCTTATGAGAAAGGATCATGGGGTTACAGTGGTACCAATTAGCACATCTTGTTGAGACTGTGTTTAAAAATATTCACTGCCCATCTGCGTGGAGACAAAAATCCATTTCTGTTAACAAGGTTGTTTTTCTTCTGATGCTTGCTGTCTGCAGTACCCAACTTGGTACATTGAGTCTTGGGAGAAAAGGAGAGCCTTACACCAAGTGGACCAGTAACTAACTTTGAATGATACTGGCCAGAGTCAGCTATGGGGGGTGAGAATAAAGTTTTGGGGGCAGGAAAGTGGCAAAAGAGCATGAAGCAGGTGAAATATTTGTAATCTTTCCCCTCCTCACCCCAAAATCTCACTGGAGACAACCTACAAAGGCACGGTGCTGCGCTTAGGGTGCAGCATCAAACAGGACTCTGTTAGGTGCATGCTCACTTGCATCCTGCTGACAAAAGAAGGACCTTGAAGAGTGGTTTAGTGGTTTTCCAGAATACAAATGCTGCTCAGACCACAGACGAGGATTTGCTTGTCTTACAGGGGCCCTTAAAGATCTCATGGCAAGAGTGCCAGCCATTCCCCACATCCACTGACTCCAGCTCTGTCGTGTTTGGGCACTGTATGATCTTCTTTTACTCTCCCCGACAATGGCAGACTACAGAAAGCAGCAGAGATGTGAAGGAATTTGGCTGTCCTCTCATCTGAGGGCGGCCTTGGCAATCAGGCAAAGTTCAAGAAAATGGCTGGCATGGAGTGCTTGTAAGTCCCTGTGTGAGCAGAGACTTCAGGGCGGCAGCCGGCGGGGAGCAGAACAATGAGCAGGCTCTCCACGGCTCCAGTGCCACCCCCCCTCCAAGAGCCATTCATCCTTTTTTTTAGATTTATCCACCGAAGGCTTCCTCCTCAGAGCTGGCGCTCTCTCTCCAGTAGCAGTGAAGCACTGGGAAGGCACTGACACTGCCTCCTGTAACTCCTCTAAATGCCTGGGATTTGACTTCCTAGCCACGTCCGTATGCCGGGTCAGGCTTTGCTGCTGGTGCCACAGCAGGGAGAAATGCAAAGCAACCATGCCTGAAGAGACATTTGAGAGAAATAGCCAGCAGCAAATCTGTCTTGTCTGTGTGGTCCATGTCTGACAGCCAGAAAAATAAATGTAAACTTGGCCTACATTGTGCGTTGGTCTCTGTAACAGCCTTGAGAGGCCGTACCTCCTCTTTGCAAGAGTCTGGCCTGGATTTCTCCATCACCATACACAGATGCAGGTGATATTCCAGGACCTCTCTGCTCTATATCTATGGGATAGTTAGAGAATGCAAAATCTTTAGCTTAAGCAAGAGTTAAAAACTGGGTTGCAACACATTTCTTGATTATTTACGACTTGTGTGATCTCAGGGGAGTTGGGAGTGACGTGCTTCGGTCTTAGGTCTGCTTAGCTTCCTTCAGCAATAAGCAGAGGGGAGGTGACAGTGCCTGCCACCTCACTTTTATGGCAACCTGCAATTTTCATCTTACTGTCATAACATGGGCTTGATTGAAAAAGTAAGCTGAATGGAGCTTACAGACCCAACCCACTGAACCTGAGGACCTTTTGGTGCAGGCTGGCCTGCGTGCAAGTGTTGCCTCACCCAGGTACTTGTGAACAGACCATAACTTTCTTCTCAGTTGTGATCCCACTGAGCCTGGGCTTATATTGAGCAAGCTGTAGCAGCAGCATTCCCCTCTGGAGGTGGTGGTGCATGGTGTGGCCATCCCTCTCTCCCTTCCCTTCACAGATCCATTTTTAGGAGTCCTGTGGATCACATGCAGACCGGCTGTGAGACAGAAGTTGGGGCAAAGCAAGTCCCAGGGTCTGGAACAACCTCTCCTGCTTTTGTGAGGCAAGAGGTTGCCTCCAGCCCATCACAGCAACCTATTTGTGATAGTCTTCCTTATGTTGCATCTCAAGAGTCTCTTCAGCTGATAACTCTGCTGGATTTGTGGGCTGTATTTCTGACAGCTGTTAAAGGGCATTCAAGGCTGCTTGTGTAACTGTTCCCCTTCCACAGGCACATGTGGATTTATAGTCAGAATAGATGTGATGAGCTTGCTGACTCCCTGTCACCCTCCCCTGCTCACCCTCCTGTCCAGAGGATGAGAAATGCCAAAACATACCACCAAAAAAAAAAAAAAAAAAGTGTATGCATTAGCTTTATTCCAGCAACCCAAATAACAAATGCCCTGAAGCTCAGTGTCTGGAATGCTAGAAAACTGCATCCTAGCTAGAGGTGATTTCCATAAAGAAAAAAGCTGTCCAGCCACAGAGCAAGTGGGGAACAGGCTAAGCTTTGCCCAGCCAAATGCTCCTCATGCCCTCTGATGATCCATTGCTTAAAGAAGCTTGGCCAGGTTCATTGTGAAATGTAGCAGGGCTTGTTTGGCAGGCCTGAGGGGATAGCAAAACGTTAATATCTGGGCAGCCACGGATTTGTGCTTATGCAGTGGCTATGCAGGAAGTCCTAGCACCTCTGACTAGGTGCTAATGGGACACTGAAGGTGTTTGCAGCAATGTCAATACTGCCTTGCCAAGCATTTTGAAGCATGAGTCACCTCCCCCAGAATCATGAGACTGGCTTGCAAGTTATTAATATTTATTTTCTAATTGAAAATGAGAAGAACCTATCTTCACTTCCAAACCCTTGAGTTTGTAGGGTTAATTTAAATGACACTTACAGAGTGATGCCTCTGTAAGTATGGAGACTTTGGATTGTTGTCTGTGTGATGCTTTTCCTGCTTTAAATGAAAGCTGAGATTTCTTTTTCTCACCACACAGATCCAAATCTGGGAGGACTTGAATCTCATCAGCTGTTATGAGATTTACCATAAAATCACAGGGATTTGCACTGGTTATTGAGCAGCCATATGTTAGGCTCAGTGCAGTGCCCTTTTGCACCTCTGACCAAGCTGCCTGTCTGTCCACTTTAAAAGCTGCTGGCAAGAGTTTACTCTAGTTCAGACTAGCGAGGACATCATATTTATTCTCTATTTGCCCTTTTCAGTATTCTCAAATAAGCATGATAGATACAGTTGCTAGAGGTGTCTAAAAAACTCATAACTGGGGATGCAATGAGTAAAGACAGCTGATGAAAGCAGATCTCCAATCAACCCCATAAACAGCTATATGATGGAAGAGCCACTCAGCAATTCATTCTGCAAAAAAAAGCCCTGGCTTCTCACTACCTTTCTTATGGGGGAGGACAGAAATGGGTTTTAGCTCTTCACCTGCAAATGTTTAGTGCCTAAAGCCTCCGTGCTTCCTACTGGCAATGAGAGCAAAGAGCTGTCATGCACGCTCTTCATCTTTGCACTTAGGCCCTTGGAGCTGCAAAATTGCGTTTCTGTGGAGCAGGCCTGCAGCACTGGGATTTGTAAGGGTGGCCGTGCTGTGGCCCACCAAGTGCTGCAGCAGAGCTGTCAGGGTACTAGGTCGTAAGTCCTGCTCAGGAGTGCCCTGTGCTTCTGAAACACCCTCGGTGGGCTGCTGGGAGTGGACAAGAACACCGAGCTGGTAACCTTTCTCAGTGCATGTCTGGCTGTGCTCTGATGGGCCACAGATGGGGTGAAGGGTGCTTTGGAGGTTCCTGCTGTTGGCCGGAGGCTTGTGAAGCCCCCAGAAGAAAAGGGGTGGCAAGGGCAAGACTTTTGGGGAAGCACAAAGCTCTGGCAGATTGCTGATATCCACTTAGCTGCCCAGGACGTGAAGCGTTGGCTGATGAGGCTTTGTGCGAGAGGAGGGAAGTGCCCTTTCGCACCTTCCCAACCTGTGCATGGTTGCATAAGCCTGAAACCGCAGAGCCTGAGGTTGCTATGCCAACTGGTGTCCCGAATTCCTCCCAACCGTCTCCCCATCTGAAGCAGCAGGAACGCACACTGGAGCGATCCAGACCCTTTGCCCCTCGGTGGGACAGGCTGAAGGACCTGGGAAGTGTGTGTCCCTGTCACCCTTGTGCCACCGACAAAGCCAGCTGGCAGTGGTTCTGCTTCATCATCTCAAGTGTCTCACCTGTGCTGCCGAACTGAGTTTCCAGTCCTCACCAGCAGCACTGAGCCCGTGTTGTCGCTCGCCAAAGGAATCACAAGCACAGCATAAATCTGTGCGCCTGGTTTCCTTTCTGCAGCATTAAAATAGCGTAAAGTGTCTATCAGAGACAACAAGAAGGAGGAATCGCTATTTCTGGTCGCTTATGTAAACTGTCCTCAAGTGCAAAAATGAAAAAATCAAAATCTTTATGTTCTTCCCCTGCCCCCTTCCTTACAAAGGGCACTATACAGAATTTTACTGTATGGTGAGAGGGTCAAATCCTTGAGAGATAACAAAAATGCAAAGTAGCTTAGGTCTGTACTGCATGGAAGAGGCTGCCAGATGAAGCAGCTCAGAGTTTTTGCTTCCTATCCTAATTAGCAGTGATTTCCAGCAGCGAACAAATTTTTGTGGTTATCCCCTTTCCTTCCCTGTCTTTGTTCGACCTATCACATAAAGCACAGACCCTTTTCTCTGCACTCTGGCACTATCAGGAGTGGGAATCCTGATGGGTGAGTTTGCCCATAATTAAATTTGTCCCTTCTGTTCATTTCTCAGATGTAGTTGTCCTCTGCTTTGAAGCAAAGTGCAGGTCAGAGCCAGTGGGAGCCTTTAATAATCTGGTCGTCTCATCCGGAGCTGAAGGCAGAAAGTTTTCTTGCTAATTGGATTGTTGTGCGATTATCTGAGGAAGAACAAGCTCCTCTGGACAGAGGAAGGCTGGGAGTATACAGAGTTGCGGGGAAGGTAATGGGCATATTTATACTCCTGCACACGTCCTCTGAGCCTTCAGCCAGAACAAACACATACAAAATGCCTTGGGCCTGGTTTCCTATGCCTCAGCAGCTTGCTTAGTCATTTGCACCAGAGTGAAAGCGACTTTGATAGGCTTCCATGTCAAGATGATAGCTTTTTACATCACTAAAAGCAGAGTGCCAGGCTCGTACAGGCTCGCAACCTGAGCAGTGCAAGCGTGCTTGTAGCAAGGCCAGGCTGGTGCTACCCACAGCATCTGCTGTGCAGGGCATCGCCCCGGCCTCGAGACCACCATGCACATAGAGAAGTTTAGTCCAAGCTCTGATTTTTCAGTTAAAAAGCAAGATGCCAGTCCTTTCTGCTGCAGAGCAAAACCTGACCCTGCAGCACCCTGAGGGCTTCTTCCCTCTTTCCTAGTTTGTTTCAATCTTGTAGTTTTTCAATCCATTTCACGATTTTGAGGATCTGATGTATATTCATGGCTAGCTTGCAGCAGGCAACATTGCCTTCTAAAAGCTGGGCCAAAGCGGCTTTGTGCTCTGGTTCCCTTCAAGGGCGCAGACGAGGTTATCGACACATCCATTAACTATACTTCCCTGGGAGGTTTTGGTGCTCCGCAGCAAGTGCTCGCTATACACGCATCTCCGTGTGCCGTGTCACCTCCTGGCCATCCAGCTGGTGCCCAGGACTCGGGAGGAGATGAGGACTCTATTTCCAGCCCTGCCGCCTGGAGGCTCTTATTTGCATGGCTCTTTGTAGACAGATACGACTCATTCTGCTCATGCTCCGAGCTGGCCAAAAGCCACGCAGTCTCTCAACAGAGCTTATTAGCTCAGTCTCAGCAGCTCATTAACAGTGGCTGCTCGGTTTCCAGCTAGTTTGGAGGGGGGGCAGAGGGAGCTCACGTCTGGAGATGCTCACCTGAGTCACCTGGGACTCATCGCTTAAAACCTGCATGCACTTTTGGTTTTCCCATCTATAAACTGCTGAAATATTTATGTTCCTGCTCCAAAGCAGGGATGGAGCCTAGCTTCCTAGATATTTGCAGAATGTGTGGAAATATTAGCAGAATGTGTGGAGATATTAGCAGAACTTACACCAAGAGTAAGTAGTATTACCATTATTACTATTATAATGAATTTCTCTTCAGATCTTGAGTACATGATTGCAGTTCTCTGAGAGGGGGAAACTGAACAAGAACAAAAAGAAATATAAAAGAACAGTCTGTCATTCTAACCAGTTCTTCACTACGGAATTATTCTCATTCACTGGCTTCCTTTGATTATAAATAAAGGTGTATAATATCTCTTGGATAAAAGGAATAAGACACTTTGCAATCCCCCAAACTTCCTTTTTTTTAATGAATGGGGTAGTAAAAAAAAGAACAAGTACTGTAATTGCATAGGCTCTAGTATAGGACTGGCCCTCTAGACAGAGGAGGGCACAGCAATAATTAGTCCTGTACCGAGGACACAGTGCCTAAATTCATGCTGATCATCATCAGGTTGCTGTTGTTCTTCTGTAAGTAACCACAGTGAAGCCCAGAGCCAAACAAAACCTGCACAGACTCACACAGATGTAGAGCCGGTGCCACCATGAAGCTTCAGGGAAGGCAACCAAAGAAGACCTCTTCATACTACACAGCTTCAGTGGAAGACAACCAAGGGAATCATCCAACTGATTAGCTCCAGGTTGTGCAGTCCACTCATACAGCTTGAGGGAACAGCAGTGGGTTTAGAGAAGTCCATCCGCCAGGCACAAAAAGACGGCAGTGTTGGCAGAGTTGTGCTAGAAGGACATGGATCTTTGGATGTTTGGAAGAACGTCCCCACACTTCCTCAAGCAACAGCTGTAGGTGGAGGGGTTGGTGGAATATGAACAGACGTGAGAAACCAGATCCTTAGAGAAGCAATTTTTTTTGCCTGCCACAGCTTGCGAGACAAGGAGGGCTTCTGAATAAGAGTGTTTACATGGACCCAGCTGATCCCAGGTATAGTGGCCAGAGCCAGACTTGTATCTGCCACTTCTTAATGGAGACCAAAATAGAATAACTGGTCACAGGGTTGCATCACGTGCTGCAGAGGGCTCAGGCTCATCAGTCTCTATTTCATGCATTTTTCATACATCTCTTGTTTCTGTGCCGTTTGTTTTGTCTTTGTTTTCAGCTGTATCTAATAAGCCTTCATTGTGCTTTTGATCAGAGATTTTTCTGTGAAGGCTTGCAGGGCTCCCCAGTCCTCTTCATCTTCCCCAACTCCTCCTCTCCCTCTGCTCTGCTTAGTTGGTTGTATTCCCATCGCAGGTAAAAGTCTTCTGGAGACAATCATCGGTCCTGGTAAGAGGTTCTGGACAGACAGTGAAAGGGGAGAAATAAGGGTATTTCTTGGGGTGCCAAACAGAAGCTGTGGGGGCACAGCTATAGAAACGGCCCCAAAAGGATCCTTTCCTTCTCTCTTTTGGAAGCACTGGGATGGTGTCATCCAGAGGAGAGCCTTGGGGGCCTGCTGAATGAACCCCTTCCTACCAGCATCATTCAGCAGGAGAGACGTGCGCGGGCTCGCTCCCAGCTGTGCCATTATCTGCCTGGACACAGGGCCTGGGAGCACCTGGGGAGATCGGGTGTTGAGCAGGGACTGAATGTCGTGATCTCTCCCTACACCCACTCCTTCCTGGAAGGCTGACACAGCACCCTGTAGTCATTGTCAGGTGAGTGCATGACTTCAGCCCAGGCAGGATCAGAGGCTGCACGGACAGATGTGGTGGGGGTGGCTTTTCCTCTAGCACAGCCTGGGAGACTATTCGCCAACACCCCCTGGTACTCACTGAGGGTACAGAAATGAATTATTATACACACCACTACTTTTCCCTGTGTTCTCCCCTGAAACTTTATTGAATACTGTTTTGTTGTTTGTTTTGTTGTTGTTGTTGTTTTGTTTTTTGTTTGTTTGTTTGTTTCCAGCTTCAATCTTGCTTCTTAGTAGTTTCAAGAAGTTTTTAAAAGTTTCAGCAGTAGAATGAAAATGAAACGGTGCATGCATGTCTACTGAGTAAATCTGGACATGCTGTGTCCTTAGAGGCAAAAGGAAAGAAAGGGGCCTAGAAATGCAGTCTTTTCTCAAAAATATTTCATTAAAATGTAATTAAAAAATGATTCATAGCAAATGTAGCAAATAAGAGGTGACTTGGACATTCTTCACAGCAAAGCAATGCTTTTCCACTTTGCAGGGATCTCAGTAAATATTATTAACCCATTTTACACCCTGGGATGATGAGAAATTACAGAGTCATACACAAATGCTATGATGGGAGCAATAATACAAGCCAGACCACCATTTTCTCAAATGTGTGCCTTCTCCAGCTGTATTCTCCCAAGTATTACCGTTCTCACTCACAACTGATGATCATTACTTATTTTCCTTGTCCCCATAATACCCCCGGAGAGCACTTCACTGCATTTAAATGCCCGGGGGTACAGGCAATGCAGGGGCAGTAATATTTTTGTCTGCCCATCTATGTGCTGTTCAGAATATGACTTAGTACCTGCAGCTTACTGGCTCCTGAACACTAACCTTCCAGCATTGCTTGAAGGGAGGGGCACCATGCAGGAGAAATGAATGTGGGAGGGAGGGAGGGAAGGTGAGGGGGTGGAAAAATGAGCCTGCTTTACTGAATAATGAGGGGAGCAAAAATGAATGGGAAAAGAAAGAGAAAAGCTGGTTTAAATATTTAATCTCTATTGCATTTGCTTTTGAAGAGGAGACAAAAGCCGTGGAACATCTTTTGTCTTGAACTAATTCTGACCAGAGATGAACGGCATGTGATTGTCACTTCTGTCATTTTCCTTAAGGTGGAGAGAAACAGATTGGTCCTGCTGCATCAGCCCACCACATCAGTCTCCATCTCCAGCTGCAGCCAGCACCTGGAGCTGCAGAAGGTGTAAATGACTCTGGTTGGTGACACCTCTGCCCCATGAGCCAGCGCTGCCCCAGATCCTGGCACTGGGGTGGTCATTGTGTGTGCCCCCAGGAGCTGCACCTTTCATCAGAGAGGAGGAAGCTTCTCTGATGGGGCTGAGGAGCAGTTGCCCATTCGTACGTCGTACCATAGAGCAAGCCACTTCACTTTAGGTCTCCACCATTGTTTGCAGCCAGGCGGTTAGCACAAGATACCTCAGCAGTATTTTCCCCTTCTCTCTCCCTTCTGTGCATCTTTCTACCCAGCCTCTACCCTGCAACATTTCTCTTCCCCTTCCCTTGACTTGTCCTCTCAAGTCCTCCCTCTCTGCTCACCCATGGTCTAGGCAAAGCGAAAACAAGCACAGCTGTCTTGTCCACCAGCCATAGCTGCACTATCTGCAGGATCTTCCGCAGCTGAGGCAGCCCCATGGATGAGCCAGCAGGACCTGCACGCCAGCCTCAGAGACAACAGCAATTTGTGCTACGAGCTGCTCCCACTGCACCAACAAGGCCATTTGCTTTGAGTTAGTCCTGGATAACCTATGATGTCCAGTTGACGTAACTTATCCACCACGCTTTCTGTTTCTCTTGCCTCTCACTCTTGACACGGGGAATGGAGGTCCGCACCACATGCCATGGCCAGTGCCACCCAGCCAGGCAGGCCCAGCCCCTGGTAGTTGTGGTGGTTGACCACAGCCACAGCCTGCAATCCTCTGAGACAGCGTTAGCCACATAAAAACAAACAAACAAACAATCAAACAGAAAAAAAACTCATCTAGGCTTTCTTTATACACTGGAGGAGAAGGAGGGAGAAATCCCTCCAGAGCATAATTCATTGTATGCCTGAGTTTTAAACTGGTAAATATCTGTAAGCTCTAAGAAAGGCTGATGGTCCCTGACTAACCAGAGAAAACGGCTGAGATGGGGAACTTTTTCTCTTGTTTTGGCAACGGCTTGGACACTCGTTCACTTGTTCCCTTTACAACCCTAGAAGCAAAGGGGTGCTGCCATCCCTGCTTCTCCAACGGGCACAGGTGCAGCAAGTTAACCTGACTTCTCCACCAGGGAACCACCTCAGAAAGTCATGGGAAAATCAGGGATTTTTGACATCCAAAGAAGTTCTGGCTTTTTGTCAACTCCTGACCACAGCAGGAAAAAAAAAACAAAACAACAACAAAAAAAAACAACAACAAAAACAACAACAACAACAACAAAACAAAGGTAAAGCAACATCTTGAGCCTCTGAAGGCTCATAGTTAGCAATTATCTTTCAAAGGCTTCCTTCAAAAGTAATTTATTATTTTACTAGCCAATTGCTGAGATCAAATAAAGCTAAGGTGCCTAGGCAAGTATGTTCCCATCCTATTTAGATATAATTTGAGGAACTCAATTGGCTAGTTTAAATGCTGGAGAAGACAGCTGAGTGGGAGTCTGGGATGGTGAAGCCAGCTAGGCAAGAGTTTTGCATTTGGTTTACAAAAGAGGTTGAGTAGGCTGAGATTCCAGGCTGATGAGATGGCCTCTATGATGACTACACTTCTTTTTTTTTGGCAGAGAACTTGTACAGTCGTGTGAGCTATAGGGATGAAAGAGGAGTTTATTCTCTGTACCACTACAGGACTTGACTTCTATGTTAATTTTGTCAGCAGCAATTCCTCTGATGGCAACGATACTAGCATGCTGGTCACTTTGTTTGCATCTAAGCTACATAAATTGTTGACCAGCCACCAAAGATGACACCTTGTGGTCCAGGTTTGATGTGAACCAATGACTCATGAATGAAAAGCATGATATTTTATTTCAAAAATTTGTCTGAACCATAAAAATGCTCCTCTACTTTGTGCCAGAGAGAAAAGACTCAGGAGCTGACGAAAGAGTCCTAGTAATTTGGTCTAAAAAGAGCTGAGTTCAGGTCATGACCCATCACCGGTTCACTGCCCCTTGGAAGAAGCCAGCAGTACTTCAGTGGTGCTGTGCCAAGCAGTGTGCTCCTCCTTCCCAAATTTAAAACTCTCTATATGAGGAGGAAGCCAGGAGCTGCTGCTTCCCAAAAGCAAAGAACCTAAGGAATTCCACCAAAACTGCAGGAATTCTTGTGGGGAGTCTTAAGAGGAAATCAACAATGTAGTTGGAGGATTTTTTTTCTTCAAAGAAGAGTAAGTTTGCTCAAAGAAAAAGTGAGAGAGAATACTGAGAAACTTGAAACTATATTCAGATTTGGGAGATCATGCCTCCCTTCTTTCTTTCTTTTTTTTTTTTTTTAGTTGTCAAAATATCTTTAAAATCTCAAAGTGTCTTTCTTCCTTTTTTTTCCGATTAGGAGTTTTAAGTGGACAATGCTAAAATACTTCATTTCAAATCTTTCAAAATGAATCTTTTTGACATCTTTTAAAATAGACTTGTAGATCTAAACTATTACTTAAGCTCAAAAACAAAAAAAATTAGAGTCAAAAATGATGAAATAATTTGCAAACACTGTTTTTCACTGGGGGTACAGCAAACTGCCTGAATTCAACCTAATTTTTCTTTGTTTATCTTATTTGTCTGCCCCTCAGTCCCCCACAGTTTCAGTTTGCTTGACCTTTTTTATTTTACATTTTTATTAGCCATAGCCTGTTTAAATATTAATGGAATAACAGCAGTTACACATTATCCTTATTTCTTAATCAAACCAACCAGCAATCCCAACATAACGTCATCGAGGTTGAGGTTGAGGGAACAGGAGACCATATTCCATAAGGCAGAAGAATTACGGGAATTCTGGACAGAAAGCCCCTGCTTGGGAAATGAGTCAGTCCACTTCTGCCTAGCAGAAAATATCAGCGCTGAAGTATAGAAGCAGCCTTTAGAAACAGCTTATGAATTTACAGCTTGCGAAGTAAGCGAAGTCTCTGCGTCTCTCATACACATACACTAACTCGCTCCCTGTACGTACAAGTCTCTGGTGGGAAGAAGGGGAATGTGCAGTCTGGAATGCATATGAACTTTCTGTTTAGAGGGAAAAAGAAAAAAAAAAAAGATTTTTCAATAGGCACAAAATCCCACCCCCTCAGCACCCCTCCTTCCCCTGTGTCTGACACTGACTTCAAGGGAGGAGTTGAGCCAATTATCTGTGAGTCCTACAGAAGGAAAATCTGCAATTTGCCAGTAGTTGTGAGAGCCAGGGAGAGAAAGGCAGGGAGGGAAGAAGAAAGACTTAATTGGCAAATGTAAAGAAAAGCCCCTTCTGTCCTAGAAAGAGAACATTGTAAAACCGATCTCAGGTCAGAAGAAAAGAAGCTCGTGGGGGGGCGGTTGTATCAGGCAAGACCTGGGGAAACGTGGGCTCACCATAGACAACTTTCATGCCCTCATTCATTTTTCCCCATAGGGTCTGAGGCAGCGTAGAGGCAGGGTGGGCCAGGCGGATGCACCCACGACCCTGCACGACTAGGTGTCGCTCCAGAGACCCCCTGCCCCCAGCAGAGCCTGCGAAGCACAACTGGCCAGAAGAGCCAGTGGGAGTGGGAGAGACTCTGCCTCTCCTTCTCTTCAGCTGAGGCTGGGAGGAGAAGAGCTCGTCTCACCAAAGGGAAAAGCTGCCACTGGTTTGGAGACCCTTCTTTAGTCCATGTCGGTCGCCTGATCTAGTCATTACCATCCATGGGGGGACGTCCTCTGGAGCCCTGCAGTCCCTCCCAGTCCTGCTAAGTTCCCAGGAAATACTGATGAAGAAGTGAGCCCCAAGCAAGCAAAGTGGGATCCAGAGAACTACAGCCTTTTACAGCAGCAGCTGCCTCTGATTAAAATTATCGGCTTCATCAGACTTCACCAAGACCCAGGATTGCTCCTCCAAGGAAAGAGAGGTAAGAAAGCAGGATGGATTTTGGGATGAAAGTAGGAAACAAATATCCCACAGGAGTGATTTTGGTGTGCATGAGAATTGAGGGGGTACTAATAGTGACTAATGAGTGACAGGTCTGTTATGCATGATACAGTTTGCATCTGCCTATGTTCTTTTTAGCTGGATGCAGTGAATTACATTTAGATGGTAAACAGGAACACATACCATAGCTAAAGACTGTGGAGTGCAAGAGAGGTACTTTGGAAGTCTGTTCATGGATGGGGAGTTGTAGGAAGGATAACCAGATGTCATGCATCCCCTGATGGGATGCTGGAGAGCTAAGGTGGAGAAGCTGTAGGCAGGTTGAATGAAGAATGCCTTCCTTAGATAGCCCTCTCCAGGTGTTCAGGATCAAATCTGTCAGCACCTCATTGGAATTCAGACAAGCACTCTTCAGAGCATGCTAAAGCAGGTGCCTTGTCATTTGTGCCGATGTGTGCCTACGAAACAGGCAGGGGTGGTTAGCAGGTAGAAGAAGATACAGGGAGTACAATGAAATGGAGTTTAATGCTGATATTGGACAGCTGTTTCAGCTCTCTATGGGCGTATGAGCCTTTCCCTTTATTAAGTGGAGATATTACTCACTGCCTACATTTCTATGACATTTTGAAATCCCTCTGCTGTACCAATATAAAATACTAATGCAAAGTTTCTACTATTGAGCCAGAGCATAAAGCAAAAGGTACCACTGGGAATTAATCTATGCTTAAGCATTTAATAAACTGGAAGGAAAAGATGTAGATTAAAGCCAGCTGGAGGTTGTTTGTCTCCTCATTCTCTTCTGATTGATTTTGCTTTATTTAGTACATGAACATGTGGTCCCTTTCTATTTCCTTTCTTCTGTCTTTAATCTTTCTTAATGTATGAATCCCTGTGCTGGGAGCAAGGGCTGAAGTTTCTTTCCTTTTCTGAGGAGGAAGGAAGAAAGATCACACTGAACCAGAGAGAAACTGGAGTGGGGGGATAAGAATAGAGTACAAAAAACAAACATAAGCTCCTGGCTCAATGGCACTCTCCAAGTCAGATTTGCAGCAGAGGGGAGGAGATGAGAAGAAACTCCAGGAATCAAAGTGCCGACAAGCATCTTTAGACTCCATGCAAAATGAAAAGCAGTCAGAAAAGCACAGGAGTCCTCTTGACTGAATGCCTTGACAGACGAAGTGAGGACAACATAATGACTATTTAATACACTAAAATCTGCGTGTCCTTACACCCCTTACTCCTCCTCAGTGCATATACATCCTTGGGGCAAAAGCATCCTGAAACGAGTGTGTCTGCAGACAGGATTTTGCCTTTGATGCAGGTGGGAGGCAGTGTGATTTAGTGGCCAGAGATGCCATGGTGGCAATTCCTCCTCCAAGGCATTCAGTGTCCAGTGGCATTAGCTGAGGTCCAAGGCAGTGGAGTTCATTTCAAAGGGGTGGACAGAAGCACCTTTTGCACTCTAGCTGCAAAACCAACCCTCCAAGCAGCCGCAGGGACACAGTCCAGCTCCCTTGCTGTGTGATGGGAGTTTCTCTGATCGCCAGCAGCTCGGTGGTTACCCTCAGCCAGCAGTACAGTTGGTAGGATTCAGCCAGGATCAGGTCCCCCAGTGTGCATGTCCTGGATGTGGAAGGTGCCTGCTGAAACAGCATAAGCATGCTCACACCTGATGCTGCTCCACCAGACCGGATGAAATGGCTCTTCAGCAGGTGTGAACCAACTCCGCCCGCTTGCCCTCCTGCAGCTACACCAGTTCATCCCAGTCTGAGGAGCTGACTCATTTCTAAGTACGGAACCCAGGCTGTAGAAAATTTTGTGTTTTTTCTCACAAAATCTATCTCCCTGCTTTTCTCTGTCAGCTAAATATAGCCTGAGAAGGTGAAAGGAATTATCCCAAAGCAGCTCTGTTGCCATTTCTCTGGCCCATGGATGCAAGACAGTATCGGACTGGCTCTGTAGGAAAGGACAGAGCCAGTGTATGTGGCACTGCTCTTTCAGAGACGAAATTTGGTGTTTCTGCAATGTTGGAGATGGGTCCTGTTCTAAACAAAATACAGCCTGGTCCAAAACAGGTGTGCTCCTTGCTGTCACTCCTGCCTCAGCAATCCCAACAGCACCGCAAATCTACGTGTGTGTGTGTGTGTATGTCCACACTCTTTGCCTCCAATATTGTGCAGCCCTGCCCTCTCTATATAATTTAGACTAAGACACTCCAAGGAAAGCAATGCATTTTCTTCCGTGCTTTATATAGGGATGAATGTGCTGTTAGTGTGCAGCAAATGATAGCAATAATAATAAATAGTTGTGTTTTGCTGTTGCCTTGGGCTATAGCACAGAGCTTGTAATGATGCTAGATCAGAATTCCAGAGACTTCTTTATTTAGCAGTGGCCGTATCTTCACTTCTGCTTTGGTGCTTAGTGCATGTTAAACAGAGTAAAAGATTCTGAGCTCTTGACTGAGATAAGTGTCAGCTGCATAAAAGCTTGGGAGATAAAATTCACTCAGGGGAAAGATAGGAATCCAGATCTGGGCCCAGAAATGATCTTTCAGTGTACATAAAGTACTCGAATTGTAATATTAAATAAACATCACCTAAGTTAAATAAACGGCACAGTGGGAACTTGATTATTCTTTAATAAGATCCTAGTAACCAAAATAAACTCTGTCCAAAATGTGCTTTCTCTGCTTTAATGGCTAGCTTTCCCCACACTGGGGTTATATTTTGCCGTTCAGTGCATAATGTATTTGAACTGGTACATGTAAAATGTCTGTGCAACCCTCTTTCTTTTCCTATCAAAGTTTCCTGCATCTGAGTGCTGTGTGGAAATGTGATCACCAAGGTCTCGAGACTCATTTTACTTGTCAGGGGATGGAAATCTTGTCAGATAGTTATTTAAGATGGCTGTCCTTTGTCCTTTCTTCTGCCTGCACTTGCTTCCTCAATGACTGCGACACCCATAACAGCTGTGCATGTATAAAACTCCCATGAAATCTGCATTTCTGCAACTCCGTCCATTACCAGCCATCCTGCTGCACGGCAGTGATAGTTGCAGCGCTGGTGGTATGTTGTTAGGGAGTTCCCACACTACCAGTCCAACCAGCTAGATTAAATTCTGGTTTCTAAAGGGTCTCTGAAGGCACAGGTCTCAGAATTTATCACTACTCAATGCTATTTTGTGGCTCAAACTCCCTGCATCAGCACTGTAGGCTGTATGGGACCAGCTATTCAAAATTACTGAGATGTCTAGCTTCCGCAGACGTCAAACATGATTCCTGTTTCTCTCTGACTTTCAGCTGATCTCAGAAAATGAGTACTGTGAGCAGCTCCTATTTAGGCAACCAAACAAAGTGGTCTAGGTCCTAATGGTAGCCTCAGTGGATGCAGTATATTGGAAAATCTGACCTCTGTGTTTATGCATCTGAAAGAGAACCAAGCTCTACAGAAAAATCTGGTAATGTGTAAGTGACACAGATGGTGGGAAGAAACCTGGTGTCCAAGTTGAAGCACAGCTGATAAAATTAGCCCTTAATGTTTAAATGAAATAGCAAATTACAATTCAAAAACATGCTATCTTCGCTGTAAATGCCTTCATTTTTATATGACTTTTAAAGAAAAAAATTAATAAAAATAAAGCCCAAATCACTCCCTGGAAATGAGACTGAAAAAAATGAAGCCATTTCCAGTGAGGACATTTCTGTTTGGACCATTGATCTGCTAGCCAGGACCAGACATTCTGCTTTACATCACAGAGTCATCCTGAGCACTCTTTGACAAACTTGGGGAAAAGAGCTGCCCTTCTCCTTCCTGCATCCAGTTTCTGGTCTTTCCTCCAACTCTGCCATTCCCTCTTCTAGGTCCAAGCAATGATGAAGACCATGTCCAGTGGAAACTGCACCCTGAATGTGCCAGCCAAGAACTCATACCGCATGGTCGTGCTGGGAGCCTCCAGGGTGGGGAAAAGCTCCATTGTCTCACGCTTTCTCAATGGCCGCTTTGAAGACCAGTACACTCCCACCATTGAGGATTTTCACCGCAAGGTCTACAACATCCGGGGAGACATGTATCAGCTGGACATCCTGGACACCTCAGGGAATCACCCTTTCCCTGCTATGAGGAGGCTTTCCATCCTGACAGGTGAGAAAATGGGGGAAATTTTGCAGATGGGGAACGGTGGATATAAGATCATAATGACAGACAGTTTGAAAACTGCAGCCTGGAGATGATAGTTTCTCGGGGATAAGAGAAATTTGGAAGGTAGTTAAATGGACTGTGGGATTTTATTGCAAGATGCACTTCTCTAGAGAGAGATTTCCTGGCCGGTATGCTTTCTACACTATTGGGAGTGCATTTGCCACAGAGGAGAAGTCCACTGAGTGAAGGTCTGAAATCAAGATTTCCCTCCCTAGTTTATTTCCCTCCTCTGCTACCTCCCCGTCCTGCAACATACTTTTTACTGCAGTCACAAATGAATGGTTGAATAAAATCTCGTGGGCAATAAAGAGCAGCAAGGGACAAAACAAGCATGTCATTATAAGACATAAGCAGTGAAAAGCAAATGTAAAATGCACAGGCAGGGAATTTAAACCAAGAAAAGCTCAAAGGTTGTTTTTTTTTTTTTTCTAAAAATTCCAGCCTGATTTCCTTGATTTGATATTCCAGTAAAAAGATCACTCTACTTTTACCCTTTCTCCTAAGTCTATGGTTAATCAAATAAGTTAAAGAGGGAAAATGGTGGACTCATTTTATACGTCCTCATTGTCAAGCAGTTCCATGTGTGAGCTAAGATGTGTTCTTAACCTGTGAAAGTGACAGTGGAGATATATTCAGCCACAGCTCACAACAAACCTACTTTCTGGATTTGCTATCTGCCCTTCTAGCTAGCCAGTGAAACATAACGTTCACTTCCAACCAGGCCAGTATCTGCATTCAGTGAGGTCCTAGGGCCAGTTTCAGGGATGCAGATGCAAGCTTTTGTCTCTGAAATCTCTCTTAGCACTTTTCACATGAGTTCCATGCAAAAGGCAATGATTTGCGTTATTCTATGTTTTGCAAAAGGAATTATAAGTCAGGAAATGTCAAAAGGAAATGCCAGGGGATCTGTGTCATTTATGTATTTCTTTTTTTCCATGGTCTGTTTCTTTCAAGCAAATAAAATGGCAGCAGAGCGGTGAACACTGGGAAACCTCCCATTCCTCGCTTATGCATTCGGGACTGACCAGCTGTAAATCTTCCGTTCAGGTGTTGCTTCTTGTGTTGTATAACCAAAAGGCCAAGGCTGAGTGGTTACTAGCTCTCCACTCTTCCTGGTGTCAGAACAGGTTGTGTTTTACACAGCGATATAGATGAAAGGAAGAAAAAGAAAAAGTGATGCAGTAGAGCTGGATAGAAACTTGTTTACAAAAGAGAGTACAAATAGGCAATAACCTGCAAGTCAACTGCAACCGAGGAGCACATAATCAGATATGGCTGAAGTAACATCAAAGCCATAAGCCTTTTCCATAGCACTACAGAAAGGACTGGGGATTTGGATTAGAAGAACTGGAACTAAAGTACAGCAGAGTGAACAGATTCAAAAGGACCACACACACACAAAAATACACGGAGGAGATGGCAAATAAACCTATTACTTTTTTAAAATTTGCTCCTCTGACACAGGTTGTGATGAACACACCTTTACAGTTTCCTTTTTCAATTGCAGGGGATGTTTTCATCCTGGTATTCAGCTTGGATAACAGAGAATCCTTTGATGAGGTCAAGAGACTCCAGAAACAGATCCTTGAGGTCAAATCCTGCCTGAAGAACAAGACTAAGGAATCAGCTGACCTGCCCATGGTGATTTGTGGCAACAAAAATGACCACAGTGAAATCTACCGCAAAGTGCGCTCAGATGAAGGCGAGAACCTTGTCTCCAGTGATGAAAACTGTGCCTACTTCGAAGTTTCAGCCAAGAAGAACACCAACGTGGATGAGATGTTCTATGTCCTCTTCAGCATGGCCAAGCTACCTCATGAGATGAGCCCTGCCCTCCACAGGAAAATCTCCATCCAGTATGGTGACACCTTCCAACAGAAATCCTTCCGGATGCGGCGAGTCAAGGACATGGATGCCTACGGCATGATCTCTCCCTTTGCTCGTCGGCCAAGCGTCAACAGTGATCTGAAGTACATCAAATCGAAAGTTCTCAGGGAAGGTCAGTCAAGGGAGAGGGAGAAATGCGCTATCCAGTGAAGAAGGCTTGCTCCTCTGGCTGAAGTCATCATCCACACGCAGTGCCTTAAAGAAAATGGTCTGTGGAAGCACAGAATGGGCTCACTGGGTTCATCGAGAACACCCAACACAGCAAAAGGGTAACTCTTCCTGTGGATTCTGCTGTCACAAATGTAAATAACATCATCCTTGCAAATGACTGGGAAAAATCACATGTCTGAGAGTGCATTTCTGTCTTTGTGATGTAATTCATCTTCATTCCCCTTTTTGTCTAAAGAACAGAGACTTGAGAAGCAACGAAATTTCAACCTCATCCTTACAAAGAAAGTAGGTCAAAAATGCACAGAAGGCATTAGCAGTTACCCAGTGTGCAGCACTTGCTGAGAGAGGAGGTTATGTCTGTGTGCGTGTCTGTGTGAATGTCTGTGTGCATGCACGTGAGGAGCACTACTTTTGAAAAGTGGGACTTGCATTTCAAAGGGCAACAGTTTTACTAAGGTTTCCCAGATTGGGAGCGGACTCTCTATATGGACACATGGCTCTTAACTCGCTTCTGAGGGGACTTGCATCAAGAAGGTCGTGATTTTGTGTTTGCTGGGACAGTTACCATTTGACATTGACATCAATGCTGTTTTGTATCATAGATTTTATTTGGGATTTGTTTTTTTTTTTATTGTGTGGGGGTGGGTTCTCTGCAAAATCGGACAGCAGGTGTGCTTGATATCAAAACAGTGTCTACCTTCTAGAAGTGAAAGGTGTTTTCCATCTGTAAAACTACGTAATATATACATTGATTGAAAGTGAAATTGTTCTGCAAAAAGCCAATACATCTGACTGCTTTGCAAGCCTGGTGTGACAGTTTCTCAAGTCAACAACTCTGAATCCCATAGTACAAATGCCATCCCTTGCCCTGCTGGCCACCAGAGCCATGGCTCCTTCCTTCTGCCTGTATCAGCCAAGAGTGACCAGATTCATATGTTGGCTTAGACCACTTCAGAGGCAGCACTGGGTTTTCCTCCAGAATTCAGAACTGAATGGTTGTTGGCTCTTGATCTGGGACCAGCTCCATCATATTTCTTCTGTTAATATGCCTCTAGTCATTTTGTTCATGGTTTTCCCTGTTGTCTGATAAGGGTTGCCTTGATGGAAACCTTTGCGCTACAGAAGTCCTTCAGAAGTGAAGCTTTGTGCTGGCTGTCCAAACAGGGCTGAACTGGCTGGCCAGCTAAACCTGGGGCCATCATTCACTTCTTCCCTTCCTCAGACCAGTACAGGCTTCCTTGTCTTCAGTTCTCTCCCTGTCCTGCTTCTGCTTTTGTTGTTTGATGTGCTTCTGTATGCCCACACAGCCACATATATTCTCTTAGATGTAAGCCTGCCACTGTCACTGACTGGAACAAGAGATGTGCATGCATAACTGTGGGCAAAGCATGGCCCCAAGAGTGTACACAAAAGCAGAGTACATATGGTTTGTATACCTCAGAATGGTCTTCAGGCACCTTGTCTCTCCCTCAACTGCAAATTCTGTTCTTGGCTATATCTGCCTTGCTGTGTCCTGGTCAGAGCTGAGAGCTAGTTCATGCTGTAATTTGACAGGCAACCAGCAATGATGGTTGTCTGTGAAAATTAGCCTCTGGGACTCAAAATCCCATATTCATTTATCAGCTCCACCCTTCCTTGGTACTGTATATCAACTGGTAAAATACACTGTTCTTTCATCCCCATCACCAGGGCAGCAACTTTCTGACCGTGTCTCCCTCCATCTATAAATATGTACACTGTTTATGATTAAATCTGTTTTATTTATTATCTGTGTCCCAGTCCATTTTTACGTTCTCTAAGAACAAGGAAGGCCCTGTTTTTTTCTTGTGCAGGTGCAGCTGAGAAAGTGAGGTGTATGTTGAGAGCCCTGATGAGATCTCCAGTAAGTTCTAGAGGAGCCTTTTATGTCCTCAGGACAGCAGGGGCATGACACTGGTCTGTCTGGAACAGAACTGTCTACATCTACATCTTTCTCTTTCCTCCCTTTTCCCTTTCCCTTTTCCCTTTTCCCTTCCCTTTTTCCTTTTTCCCTTCCCTTTTTCCCTTTTCCCTTCCTTTTTTCCCTTTCCCTTCCCTTTTTCCCTTTCCCTTTTTCCCTTTCTTTCTCTCTTCCTTTCTTTCTCTTTCTTTCTCTTCTTTCTTTCTTTTTCTTTCTTTTTCTCTCTTTCTTTCTCCCTCTCTCTTTCTTTTCTTTCTTTTCCCTTCCTTCCTTCCTTCCTTCCTTTCTCTGTCCATCATTCTCAACATCAACATATGTATACAGATATCCTCTCAAGCAAAAGCAGACAGCTAGTCTTCCCAGCGCTGCCTCCAGCACTACAGAAGAACCACTCTCTTTCATGCATAGAGCTGGCATGTTCATCTTTGGTGTGATTTAATGTGGTCTCTGCAGAGACGTAACTGTTTCTCTTAGTAGTCTTCCCATCTCACCATCTACATCTCTCAACTGTACGGGTCTTGGGCCCCCTGAGCACTTGCCCACCTCTCTACAGACTCTCTATCCAAGGGCATGACTACTGAATGTGCCACTGATCAAGCTCTGGGACTCATGAGCCGTGGGGACCTGGGGGGAAGGTTAAAGATGTATTGGGAAGGACTTGAGCACTGGGCATTGGCTGGGAGTCCAGGAAGCTAGAGGAGAACTCATTGGACTATAGCCCATGTGCTGCATTACTGAGCCTACATCTGCTCTCCCTCACCTGCTGAATAAAGCTGAGTTTTGTAAGAGCCTTCATAACCATCAACTCTCTGCCTTGTCTTACATCACTGACCTACAATTATTTTCCCTACTGTCCTTCCACCTTCACAAAGACCCCAGCTTCTCTAACTCCTCCATGTCTTCCCATTCCTGTCTTTTCTGGTATGGGTGTGAAGCCTCTGGGTATGGAAAAACTTTGTGGGGACAGCAAGAGCACAAGAGTAGGGGAGGCCAAAGACCAAGGAGCGGCAGCTGACAGAGATATGCTGGATCCCATGGGGTGGCCAGTGAGCCCCAGCTTCAGTGTTCAGCTTGGTCTGCCAATGCTCAGAGTGAGAAGCATCTGTGAAATTGGTTGGGAGTGAAGGTGAAACAGCATTACAGTCACTGACAGAAATGAATGACAAAAATCAGGTAATCTTATTAAAGTAATCCTAGTCTTCTCTCTGCATTTTGTTACTGATGGTAATTGTTTTTGAAGTTAGATTATCATGCTCCTGAGGACATTTATTGTTTTGCTTTTATTATATCATTACAGTCATTCTATTAATATTCATATATTATTTGGGCTGTAGAAGTGCTTACCACCCCCAAGAGAGACAGAATGTATCTCAGTTGTTTATTCACAGTTAGCAGCCATTATGTTCTGTGAAAAGTGCTGGGGCTGGAAGCAGGGCTACCTGTCTGCACAGAGGGCACAAGGTAAAGCACAAAAAGGAAAGGCGAATTCTTTCTTCCCTCCTAACTGTTTGTGTCTGGCTCTAAGACAGAGCAGGGCAGGGCTTTATGGGGAACTCTATTAAGTATATGTGGAAACTGCAAGAGCCAGGAAGTAGCAAAGAGCAGAACTGCAGCCAGGCCTCAGAGGCAATGAAAAGAGAGAGGACTTTTTTTCCTCTTGGGATTCTTCAGGGAACCTGCACAGAACTTAGTGTAACCAAAGAAGTCACTAAATGCACTGGACTAAGGGCAAGTCTGGAGGAAGAGATCCATCCTGCAAAGATGCTGCAAGCAGGTGGAGAGGTTTGTTCATTAACAGTCTACCTTTAATTGGTCTTACCTAGTGTAATTAAGTTGCTTTATTTCAACACCTACCTTGTTCTACACTGCAGTCTATAAAACCCAGCATTAGTGATCCAAAGC
The DNA here is from genome assembly GCA_013399475.1 of Chauna torquata. Taxonomy (NCBI): domain Eukaryota; kingdom Metazoa; phylum Chordata; class Aves; order Anseriformes; family Anhimidae; genus Chauna; species Chauna torquata. The sequence goes on along the minus strand of VXAL01013555.1, from coordinate 369,804 downwards.
CTCACTGATGGTTTTTGTGTACTCACTTTCAGGGCAAGGAGCAGGGACACATACCTGACTCAGGATCAATCACAGCCCTGGAACAAGACAGGGCTGAGATTTATTTTGTACATTGCTCTACACAGCAAGAAAGTCCTTGTCCTGAAGAAATTACAACTCAACACATTATAGGAGCTACCATAAATGATGAGGAAAATCTAATTAAGCCACAGGGTCAGTACAAGTCAGGAAGGAAATGGTGGCCATGATGAATTAAGAAAAAAATAAATTGAGGGTTGGAAGGCCAAAGTGAAAGCCTGTTTTGACATCCAGAGGACTAAATTAGGCTTCTGTTCTGAAGCAGGAGGACTGCTGCCACCAGGCCAGCCTGAGAGAGCATCGTCTCTTTGAGACCCCATGATGGCAATAGGAGGTTGGGTGGGTAAAGAAGAGAAAAGATAGATTAGGCTGTATGCTATGAAATGTAGGTTTATTTCATCTTTCTCTACACACAAGTGAAATCTGAAGACATTTTACTTAGCTTTTTTGTCCTTCACCCCCATGTAGGACACACAGCCTCACCTCCCATCACACCTTTTGCTGCCTTAGGTTCATCCTCCTGTTATGTTCCATACCACAGACAATCTTGTTAGCCCTGTCCCAGTGTCTTGGCTAGGGTAGAGGGTTATGGGCAGAAGTGTTTTTGAAATAAGTGATGATTATTGCATTTGATTTGATACTACTGCTACTACTCTTAGGGGCTTTATTAGCATCATTGTTTCTATAAAAATACATAATGGCAGGCTCAGATTAAAGGGTCTCCTTGGAAGAAGATATAAAACGTGATAAAATGTACATTTTCCCCACTGGTTTCTATAGCAACCGTCTTCTCTCTGCACTCAGAAAGATCAGAGAATTTGCAGGGGGGAGATGAGTAGAAGCGGAGCTGCCCTAGATCCTTCACCTCTGAGTCCTCACAGGAAACTCTCTTTCCTTCAGTTTCTGTGATGTCGAGAAACAAAGACCACCAGCCAGACCCATGCCGTAGACCACTCAATTTGTCTGATAAAGCTGTGGGATGGATATGCTACCACAGATAAAAAAGTAATTTCCATGATGTTTTTGTAGACTGGCGCATTGCTTGTGGCACCATACCTGACTTGTGGAATACACATCGCAAACTGCTGTAAACCCAGCTTCTGTACTCAGGTTTGGTTAGAGCTACGAGCCTTGCCCAACTTTTCTCTTTTTTGTGTCTTTAGAGACTTCCATCTGGTATAGTCAGAGCCTGAGACTTCCCAGAGAAATATTTCCTTTTCTCTCATGACAACACCAGCCAAAGACCTTTCCCTGCCCCCACCATCATCAGCCATCCACAGCATGCACAGCCGCCCTGAGTCTCAGGCACCACGTTCCTAGAAAGTTATTGACTATTTGGAAGGAGGCCAAGGACCAGCAAGAAAAAGCATCTTATGAGCCTAGAGGGATTGACTTGAGTAAGCCTCAAGAAAAGTCTGAAAGGGATAATTCTTTGCTATGTAGGTGAACAAAGTCTGGGAGAGGCTGGCTGGAAATGCCTAGACATGTTTGAAAGGTGGAGATGACAACTGAGACAGTACATTGTTTAGAGTTGGACAGTGGGATATGTCAGTGGAAACAACAGTATTAAGCGGGAAGTCGTAGGTGAAAGAGCAGGGCAGACTTTAGAGCAGTGCCGAATTTTCTAAGAGATGTCATGAAAGTCCCATTAGCGAAACACTGGGAAAAAACACTGAAATCTACATAGCCAACATGGGTAACACGGTGTTCGCAGCAGGCTGGACTGGCTGAGCCAGTAAGCTATTTTGACCCCCAAAATTCACTTGTTTCCATGACGGAGCTTGATCCAAAGTCTCCTTCAAAGCAATTTCCCCAGACTGCCTGTCCTCATTGCACTCTCCCGACCCCCCAAGTGGAGGGTGGGTAGGTCGCTGGTCCCCTCCAGCCAGACCACTAACAATAGAGACAGGGCTTCTTGCGTCAGACCCTGCTTTTTAGACCATTTCCACAAAGATCCCGGGCTGTTTGCAGCAAAGAGCTTCTTCTGCAAATTGTCCTTGAACAGTTTCTCGTGCATTTGTTTATTGTTCAGAAGTATTTGATGAATGATTTATGCAAACGTGTACTTCGCGGTGGCTGGGATGGACAACTGAGATTAGTTCAGATTAAACACGGAAACAAGGAGGGATGAGGTCACTGTGTTTCAGGACATTTTCTAGCAAAGTAAAGAATATAAATAAAAAAACACATCACTCTGACCTAGACAGAAGCAAACTTCCTTTCTAGCCCTTTCTTCCTCCTCTCCAGTCTCTTGAAGGAGGGATTTCACATGGACTATAATTATTCAAGAATGTCCTCTCACAAGCTTTTGACTTTCAGCAGTTAATATAAAACAGTTCACAGATGAGAGCACTGAATATTTTAGATTGGTTTTAGCAATATGTTGAGTCCATATTTTGAAATTAAATTTAAAAAAAGAAGAAGAAAATAAGCTCTACAGTTGTGATGAATAAAATGGAGAAAAAAAGAAAAGGAAATTTGTGGTCCAAGAAACAATACCTTCACACACCAAGACCTTATCTGGAAAACTGCACAATTCTATTAAACTGGGACTGGTGGTCTTCCTGTGTTAGACTGGGAACCAAAGCAATGCAGAAACACAAGACACGCTCCTAGCAGTGGGGCCAGAGCTTGCATTTCAGACCCCACTACAATCAGGGCTGTGACAGATCCCACCTAGTTCCTCAATGTCTTTGCAAATCTCTCGAAAGCCTCAGGGTTAAAATAAGCTCAAGGTGCTAAAACACCCGTGTGTTAGGTACCAAGAGTCTGTGTTCTGCTCTTTGGGTCAGAGACCTAACAGCGCTGAGGAACAGCCCTACCAATTTCCAATCTTTTTACATAAATCAGCATCTTGGTTTCCCATCCCTGACACAGGGCCAACAGCACTCACAGGAGAGCTGGGAGAGGATAAACACCTTCTAGATTGCGAGGCACTTGGGTACTGCAATGATGGATAAACACGTTAAAGGCTGAAGAGGCAGACCAGAAACAAATATCACCTCAATCAGGAGCTGAGCAGTGGCAGTGCCAGCTACACAGGAGAGCAATTACATTTTGCATAATCCCTGATTTCTGCACTATCCACAGTTTTGTTCTGCTCAGCATCCACTGAGCTGGCAAGTCCCAGGAGCCTCAGGATTAAAATCACACACTGGCTACCCCCTGCTCTTCAGTCACTTCCTACCTGTGTGCTAAACAGTAGCATGCTGCAGAAATGTTTTGTCTTAGGGAGCCTTGGACGGACGCACAGCATAAGCTCTCCTTTCACCCTCTCACTGCTGGGGAAATGAGTGCCTCAGGGAAATGCAGGCTTGTTAAATACAGCCTGGGGGGTTAGAGGACAGCATAGGGAAGATCAGTGGCATTGCTTTTGGCTGGTCCAGGGCAAAATGTCTCATCTTTTCTGCCACAAAACAGTTTGTTCCTTGCTGGGTGGCTCACTGCCAAGGTAATAAATACAAGTTTCTAAAAAGAAATAAAATAAAAAGGAAAAATAAACACAGAGCAATGGCTTGTTCTGCAAATTGACAGGAGACCTGCCTGAGGCAATGGATAAGGGGTGACAGGGACGAACAGCTCTCTCACGGAGCCTTATTAGAGAGCAGACCAGAGCTCTTCACAGATACTCTTTATGAGATGCTGCCAACTGGGAGAAATCCAGATTGGCAATTATCAGAGAGAACAATTCCAGCTGGTCACAACACCGCCAAAGCAGAAATTATCCCCTTATACAACGGCACTGACTCAGACTGCTTGCAACTTTTGTCAAGTTTGGGGCAGTTACACAAGGTCTGTCATTAGTCATGGTGGCATTTACTTGTGTTACGGAGCCCTGCCCACAGAACAGGACCCAATTATACCAGACAATATACAAACACACAACAAATAGAAAGTCCTAATGTACGCAAAAGCCAGGGTAGAATCTTAGTGATTACCTGCATCTGTCATATCCATCCTGTGCTTCACAGCATCTGTCTATTGTGGCTATCTACCTCTTTCCTACCAGCATCCTACCTGTAAGCTAAAGTGAGAAGGAGCTGCTGTATGCAGTACTAACCGACCACTTTCCTGATTAACATCTGAGAGCTAATCATTTCTGTAGAGACTCTGTAATTTCTACGTTGTGGTGGTAGCAGCACCAAGACCTACTATAAGTTAGTAGTGCTCTTCCTTCAGCTGGATGCACTGAAACAGAGAAAGCAGATGTAAGGGTTATGCACGGTTTCCAAAATGTTCAAGGGATGGGTAAATTCTTTATTATTCTTGCAATAAGGGGTGATTCTTTGTAGCCTTGCCAAGGAGAGATGTCTTACGTAGAAGCAGATTCTTTGTGCCATGTAAGTGGTCCTGTGGTTGTGGAAGCCCCAAGCCAGCCATGGCTTATGGGCAGTTGAGACCTGGCTCCAAGTTGTGTCCTGTGACAGTCAGTGGGGCTGCCTGAAACACTGCTGTCATGAAATCTGGATCTGGGCAGGGTGAGGAAGTGAGGTAGCTGTGCTGGCATTGCTGAGTCATGGCAAAGGCCTGCTGACTGCCCTGTCCTTTAGTGACCAGGTGATGCTTCATGGAACATCTGCTTCTCTCCTGCCTGTGAGCCACTCCAGGACCTCTGATAGCTCTCAAAGGAAAGAAATGGGTCATATACTCCTAGGAGCAGGGCATCTACCCACCTCTGAAATACAAATTGATCTATGGCCTGTGGAACAGGAGGCATTTTTCGCCACTCATGACATTTCAAGTTGAAAGCAATGAAAAAGCCTGGAGAGGATGGCGGGTTTCCTCAGCGGCCCCTTTCTACTGCTGTAGCCCATGCAAGAGCTGCTACTTGCACTTGACCTCCCAGAGAGGAATAACTCTGGCACAGGCTCTCGCAAAGCATTTCACAGTATCCTAAAACATCCTTTCCTCGCTCCATAACATGATGGCTGAAGAAAGGTTTGCTCTCAAAAGGATAGTAAAACCCTTCCAAAAGATACAGAGCCATGCTGATGGGGAGCACCCCAGCTGTAGCAGGACACTTCATCGTGCTAGATGGTGAGCAGATGAAAAAGAAGTGAACACCCTTGACGGTGGGAAGAGCCTTAGGGATGGTTTTTATCCCTTCTTCTTAGGACTTGAGACATCTTACATACTGCATTTTCTCTTGTCAGATAAGGATTCTGCCAAAGAGGAAGATTTATGAAAGCACCTCATTAATTAAGGAGCCTTGAGTTTTGCTGATTTTTCATGAGACTTTAGACTCTGAATTGACTGTTGAAAATGAGATGAGCTTAGGCTCACTTAAGCACCTTCTCAACTTTATCCAAATTAGTTGCCTGAAGAGGGATCATTTAAGGACTGAGATTTTTCAGGAGGAAATGTTGTTCTGAACCAAAATTCCATTGAAAGAGAAAACTGAAAAGACAAGTGATTTTGCATGAGAGGTGCTTGAATTGGGAAGGTTTCCTCGGTAAAACAAGAACTGTCTGAGAGGCCCTTCTGCCTTCCCACTAATTTACATTAGAAAAAAAGAGGAGCTTGATGTTTCTTAAAAGAAATGAGAAAAGGAATGTATTCCAGTGATGTACTGCCACACAGTGAAATGTTTTTGCAGTTTTTTTTCTCATGGTATCATAGAATCAGAATGATTGAGGTCAGAAGGGACCTCTGGAGGTCACCTGATCCAACCCTCCTGCTCAAGCAGGGCCACCTACAGCAGGTTGCCCAGGAGGACCATGCTCAGGAGGACCGTGTTCAGGCAGCTTTTGAATATCTCCAAGGAGGGAGACACCTTAAGCTCTCTGGGCAACTTGGGCCAGTGCTCAGTCACCCGCACGGTAAGAAAGCATTCCAGTTTGTGCCCACTGCCTCTTGTCCTGGCACTGGGCACCACCAGAAGAGCCTGGTTCTGTCCCCTTTGCACCCTCCCTTCAGGTACTTGCACACATTGATGAAATCCCACCTGAACCTCCCCTTCTCCAGGCCGAACAGTCCCAGCTCTCTCAGCCTGTCCTCACAGGAGAGGTGCTCCCATCCCTTCATCATCTTCCTGGCCCTGTGCTGGTCTGTCGCCCATATGTGCATGTCTCTCTGGTACTGAGAAGCCCAGAACTGGGCCCAGCACTCCAAGACTCACCAATGCTGAGTAGAGGGGAAGGATCACCACCCTTCAACTGCTGCCAACATTCCTCCTAGTGCAGCCTGGGTACTGTCAGCCTTTGCAGCAAGGGCATATTGCTGGCTCGTGTATCTTTTTGTCAACCAGGAATTAAAGCAAAAGAGACACCAGAGGCCCAAACATAACCTCTCTTCTGTGCTCCCATCTGCATTTGGCTGGGTCTGTGTTCTCTGCCTCTGTCTTTTCCCTCATTGGCTAAAGGCGAATCTGAAGCAAGAACAGATAAAAGAGCTGGTTTGTTTTTGACTAAAGGCATGCGAGGGGCTCTTCCTACTTCCAGGCAGTAGGAAGAACAGCATTATCAACTGACTGCTAAAAATTATGCAAGCTCTAAGTCTTGGGTCAGCTGCTATTCTTTAGAAAGGTCCTGTTGTCTTCTGCTCCTCTTCAGCCTTTCACAGAAAGTCCAGATAGGGAAAGACAGCATCAGCTATTGCTAGCCCTCCCAAACTTCAGATGAAAGGTTGCTGTTCCTTGCCCTTAGCCAGCATCAAGAGGAAACCAAATGCCTCTGTTTGATCTGTGTCTATACTGCCAGATATTCCCAATGTTGCACATCAGCCCTCATCCTCTGATTGCTGTCAAAGCCTGCATGTTAGCGCATACTGCAGTGCCATGTTGTTGCCTGCTTGGTGGCTTTTAGCACAAGACCTTGTTCAAGGCTTCTACCAGAGGCTGCACAGATGTAGTTTCCAGAGCCTATTCCCTTCTGGCACTTCTAGGGAGGTGGCTGTGGTGACAAAGAATTTTGTCTCCACAAGCATGGCTCAGTGACTCCTATTGTCACTGTCACTCTTCTCTGCAACCTATTGTGTCCCATCTCACAATGTCTTCAGATGTCATTTCACTCCATGACAGCAACATACAGAATGACAAATGATCTCCAGAACTGAGGGTCTTGCCCTGGTTTGTCCTTCTTCACCCATGTAAGTACTGTTGCCAGGCAAAGCATTAGATGCTGTACTGTAAAGATGTAAATTGAGATTACAGGAGTCTGTCTGAATTTCCATGCCACAGTGCTTCTCCTGTCTGTGTCCCATCTCCACAGCAGTCATGTGCTAGTCATCCACACTGTTTTGGCCTGCAGAGACAGGAGACATAGGTGAATACCCTAAAAGGGACCTGCAGTATGCTCCAAGGGATGCTTGTTGCATTCCAACAAGTGTGTTATGGGGTACAGCCACAGACCATCCCATAAATACATGTACAGTCAGCCAGAATGACCTCACCTTCAGAAACGAGAAGTCAAAATGAGAGCACTGTGGAAGCTTTGTGGTGCTATGCCAAGCCAGTTATGCAAGGCTCATTGAATAAACTGTGCCACATTCAAACAGCTTGATCCCGGGGTACTTACAGAAAAGCCCAGCTGAACGCAGAGCTTGGGGTCAGTAGCCTCAGAGAGACCAGAGTATGTTGGCACCACACTAACAAGCTAGCAGAGTAACTTTAGGGTCACACTGCTGTCTGCGCTGGCCCACTGGAGGGAGACAGCCAGTGACCTCACACAGTCCCAGTCTTTGACATCATGCCAGCAAAGTGGCAACCTCATGAAGGTCTGGTGCATGATAACCAGCCCAACAGTTGTCTGCTGTGACAGGAAAAGTAGAAGTGGACTATGCCTTGACATGACTCCAGCTGAATATGGGCACTAAGCCAGAAGCTGCTCTGTGGTGGGACGTACTGCCTGCCTGTTTGCCAGGAGGGGCAGAGAGGGAGCAGCGGAGTCTATTAAAAAAGGTAAAGCCAAGAGATAGCAGGAGTCAATCCTTAGGTTCCCAAAACACCTACAGTCCATTTACATTCTGGATCCTGGAAGGGGCAGAGAAGAGAATGCACAAGATGTTTTCAGAAACAGGCAAAAATGAAGCAGACAGAGCCATCATCGGGTGAAGTCTGTCCTGTGGACAGGAAATGTCTCTTAGAGATTGTTTTAAAAGTTTCGTTTTCTGCCTCTGTTCCAGAGGCCAGAGACAAGGAGCCTGACTATTTTTAAAGATAAGCTTGACGCACTAGGAAAGAGCTTGTGTGACATGATAGGCTGCTATAGTCAGGAAATGGACACCCTGACCCAGGAGAGGCATTCCAGCACTACACTCCTGAGCCTGGGCTCTGGCTGTCTGCAGGCTTCACTCTCTTTCTCAGGAGGAGATAGGAAAAGAAAAAGCCTTTAGTTTCAACCCAACCTCAATCTTGAGGAAAACAGGAGATCTGGGTAAGCAAACCCAGATTAACAAAAAATGTCAAAAGATGTGAGTATGTCAGACATCTCCTTTAACTAACTGACTGGTAGGGCTGTTCCTGAGGCTTGGGAGTTGACGTCAGGCCAGCAAACTACTTTGGGCACCAGTGACTTGCTGGGTTGACGTGAAAGCAACAGCCCATGCGAAGTATCATAGAGGCCTGTGCCTCCAAATTAGCTGGAACATGCTGGCAAGGTGAGCCCATACCAGCATGTAATATGATGCAAGCCCCAAAAGCTAGAGGTAGTGACCTTTGAGTGTTAACCAAAGACACTGGAAACTAATACCGCAGAGAATAGCTCTTTCATATCTGATCAAAAAACTACAGAAGCAGAACAGTGGTTAAAGTGGCAAGTTAACTGTTTGAAGTACAGGTCTTGCCATTGGCTAGACGTCTTGACTTCTCCCCCTAGCCTGGGGAGTGCAGCTTCCCAGCTCCTGCCACCTCACAGAAACAGTAAAGGTACTTTCATGCTGGAGGAAACAAAGATACAGAAGCCACCAAGAAAGCTGGGGGGGTCCCATCTGGGCAGTTGCAGTCTCTTGAGTGTCCTACTAGGAGGTGGAGCAACACAAAACTCTGACTGGCAGAGAGGGACAGACTGTTTGGGAGACTCCTGCCTGCTGATGGTTTCTGCTGCCCTCCAGCAGGGATATCCTGCCTCCATCTTCCTTCTTCCCTGGTTCACTGTCATCTCTCACCCTGACAAAGAAGAAAGGGCTTTGAGGTGGGAGTTATGTTAGAGGGTTTACAAAATCAAATGCTCAAAGGCAAGAGGCATCTTGGACATGACTATATTAATAAATTAAAATGGTTCCTAGGCTCTGGAACTGAATCACTCATTCTATTAAATTGTAAATTCTCTGTCACAGTTTTGGCCCAGACCAAGGTCCTCTAAACAATTCCCTCAAGCCATCTGGGGTTTAGCCCAGGCAAGGAACAATTCTTAGGAAGGAGTGTGCAGGCAGCCACCCACTTCTGGAGGGTAATGAGGTTTAATGGAGTGTCTGCAGACCTTTCCATTCCAGTTGGTTTCAGTGCCAGAGAAAGAGCCTGCATTTAATTTTCTGATACAACTGTAGCCTACAGTACCACTCAAGGAGGGCAGAAAAGATTACAGGGTTGTAAATACCTCTGCTGTAACCTGTCCTTCATGTGAAACATCATCATCCTTCACGTCTCTTCAACAAACAGAGCCGTGGCTGCTTTCTTCAGCTCTACCTGTCTTTACAAAATGGCCCACTGGCAAATTCATGGAAATAAACTAGAACAGGCATGAAACTCATCCTTTTGGAATGGACTGTGGAGAAACAGCAGTTCATTTCTACATCTAGGTCTCTTGACTGGTGAAAGTAAAGTGGTGGGGAGGAGGGAAGGAAGAATGCTTGAAAAGAAAAGAAAATTAGGAGGGAAGGACTAGGTTGCTGACTCTAACCATGCATCAAGGGTCTCATGCCAATTTACACTGCCCTGCTGATGCTATGCAAAAAGCCTAAATGTAGTTGAACAAGTTAAGTTAAAAACTTTCAGCTCCAGTCATCTTTTGCATCAGAAGTATTTGGAGCACAACAGCAGTAAGTGCTAGCCCTCCTGCTGAGGGTATTCATAGTATCTTTCCCTGCCCAGCAGGACCTGATATTTCATGTCGATTACATATTGTTATTAATATGGAGGTATTTGCTCATGGGGGGGGCGGACGGACGGACGACACAAAATAACAAACAAACAAACAAACAAAAACCACCCTCACCAAATAGGGCTTTGGGGGAAAAGTTTTTCCTCATTTATTCCTCTCCATTCAGTGAACCATTAATTTCAATGAAGAACTGCAGCCAGCAATGGGCAATGATACAAAAAGATTGGTAGACCCACTCTATTTCATCCTCACATACCTATTGGGGTGCATGTAAATTCTGAGTGAGGCTTGTCAATCACCTTGGTGCTTGATATTGTCCCTACCTCCCACACCACTAATTAGTGTCACTCACCAAATGAGCAGGAAGGGCGCGGAGGCAGATTCTGCCAGCAGTAAGAAACTTACTTCAAGTCTGTGAAATACAGCCTGAGATTCATGCCATGTAGGTGGAAGGGGGAGGAGAAGAAAACATCTTTCCCTTGGAGGACTCATAGCTGCTTTCATTGCTTGTGAAAAAGAAATGATCTAATTTACTAAAGGGAAAGAGAGAACGTAGGTTGACTTTAGGAGCACTGCATGATGTCTTGGCAATGAAATGGTTCAGGGTCAGGGGGTGGAGATATATACTGGGAAATTATGTTACTTGTGAGGGGTTCCTGTGAAGGCAGGTGATCAATATCTGTCTGGCAGAGATAGCTTGATTGTCTTTATGGGATTAGCTCCACGTGGCAGGAGCCCAAGAGACTTTGCAGTATGATATAGAGGCAGGGAAGAAAGGGGGAGGGAGGTGGGAGGCTGGTTTCCATGTCTGCATGTTGGCAGCCAACACCTCAGAAGCTCAATGCAAAAGGATTTTGCCAAAGGTTGGTCTAAGGAGAGGTGACATCCAATGGTGACATAGAAATGGTGTTGAACTGCAAAGATCTGAACTGGAATCTCTCTAAAGCTTGGCTATGCCTGGGAATTGGAGCTGTGGCCACCGTCCTGTGAAAGGGTTTATCTGGATGTTGTAGAGCTGGGAGGTGGGTTCCAAGGGGTCCCAAATGAAATCTGGTTGGAGATGAAGAACAGGAATTTATGCCTCACACTGAGGTGTGACAGAAACATCTCTGTTGCTTCGTAGTTATTCAGTGTACTTGAGCCAGGACTTTTGCAGCAAGAGCTCCACCTCAACTCACCTTTCCTGTAACACCTGTAAAAGTAACAGATCCTGTGCTATATCAGCCCTTTCCAGCACCTGGCACATGGGAGTCCAACCCATCCTTGGAGCTCTCACTACAAACCACAAAACCACTGCTACCATTAAAAGACCATTATCTGATGACATAACATTAGGTATTACAACAGAGCCTGAATCTGCATACTCTGAAGTTGCTGACAAAGCCTTGCTAGGACAGGAGTCCTTTCTAAAGCTCTGATGGGGCTCTCCCACATGAGGTTCACACTTTGAGGGAATGATCATTTCACTGTCAAACAAAGCCATACGGCTGGATTCCATACACAAATGACTTCATCCAGAAATAGATGGCCAATTAAGGGAAAATATGTTTCCAAAAATTGTTTTGTCTCCTGCAGTTTAGAAACTTTTCTTTTTTTTAAACTGACTTTTTATGTCAAGTCAATTTCGGGTTGTTTCATTCTTAGTAAATTCCAATACACCAAAACTCCTACTTAGAAAAAGCAGTCTCTGCTATTTGTTTTGTTTGTTTGTTTGGTTTTAGTAGCAGAAAAGCTATCACTTTTTCTGCTATATATCTCTTGCCCAAAAGTCTTTTGTGCCATTGTAATTCAATGGACCTAAGATCTGTTTTTAAGGGAACCTGCAGAGGCTCAGAAAACCTCAAAAGCAGGCCCTGTGAGCTTTCCAGAGCTGTTAAGGAATGTAAGAAAAGCCAAAAGTTTTGAGATGAGATGAGCAAAAATTTTAAGCTAGGAAGACATTAGTGCAATGATATAGTTTACAACCCTGAGAAAGTACCTCCAACAGTCCCAGCATCAAATTTAACTGACTTCTAATGAGGAAAAAAAGCTGAGTTCAGAAAGCAGACCCTTCTTCCCAGCAGAGATGCCTGTATCCCTCACACATAAGCATTCCTTGGATGTGGTAAAGGCAACAAAACGCATGGAGAGAGGAAGGCAAAGGTGCTGGGAGCGTGTGCATGCTGGGCAGGTCTGGATGACTGGGGTGTTTGTGTGCCACTTCTTTCTTCTGGGCTTGTCCATCCTGAATGCCTCAGGGTTATCGTTCTTCAGTGAGTGCTGAAGTGATGATCCCCGTCCTTCCTAGGCCTCGGGCAGGAGCTGCCACATTTAGGCAGCTACAGCTAGCTGAGGTGACAGGGGGCATGGACTTTAGCTCATTTGCTTCCAAACGCCATGTCCTGTTGCACGAGAAAATGTGACATTATTTTGCTACATGATCTCATACACTCAGGACAGCTTTCAACTGCACAGAAGCATCACCAGTGCTGCAAAAGACTAGGAAGAGACCCAGCCACATGGCAGCGTGTGGCAGGAGGCGAGATGCAGCTCCAAGTATTGGTGCGGCAGCTCAGATGACATCTCTCACAGTCTGCCGCTGCT